>SJYT01077867.1:473428-617481 GCA_006410635.1 Cephalophus harveyi
GACTCGATGGATGTGAGTCTGAGTGAACTCCAAGAGATGGTGATGAACAGGGAGGCCTGGCGTGCTGCGATTCATGGGGTCGCAAAGAGTCGGACACGACTGAGTGACTGAACTAAACTGAACTGAACTACTTTATTTTGATAAACAACATACTGATTGGAGACGTCATCTAGCTTGATGTAAATTCAATCCATAAACTCTGGAGCCAGTATTTTTTTTTAATAGATAATTTTAAAACAGTAAAATGTAGTACGATAATGACTACATTTTAGTAATTATAAATATATGTTGAATGTAAAAGTGGAAAAAGCAACATGTTTTGTGTTATAGTTAAGCAACAATAATGTGTTGATATTTAATCTTTTCACTTATATCTCAAAATTTTAACATATCATGCTCTCCCAAACTTGAGACACATTTCTGAATGTGTCTTGAAAAAAATGGGGATCACCTGATATTTGGACATATCTCGACTAATAAATTAAAATTAATTCATTTAAATTGGTCTACTTTTTACTCTACTTTGAGCCATAGACAAGATATTTCTAAACATATATAATATTTTATAGTGTTATTTAGGAGGAATCTATTTTAACATACTACCTAAAATTGAATTCAGAAGGAACAACTTCTTGTAGACTTTTCTTACAACTCAATAATACATAAAAGTTTTTAAAAACCTAGAATAACCAATTTGTACTTTTATTACACTTATTAAGACCTTTAGAAAAATGTTTTCTGCACACTGAATTGCCAATTACTGAACTGCAAAACTGCAAATGAAAGCACAGAAGAGCCACTTGAACATCAAATAACATTCATTATCATAAGTGCTCATAGAGAATCTGAGATGAATTAACAATGAACAGAGCATCTAAAACTAAATTCACACTCCTCATACATATATTATGGATGATGACAAAATAAATTATAAAAGATATATATGATATACATAAATTTATATGGCATTTTCCTAATTGGGATATTCCATGTCTTTACATAATTAGGTACTTATTTTTTTCATTACAGATAACCTCCTAATGAAGTTATAGAGCCTTAGTAAAATTGGGCAAGTTATTTACACTGTGAAAACCACTGAAAGATCACTGTTCTCAACTGACACCAGAAGATAGTGATAGGATTTATTCTCAGAATCTTAAAAAGATGTACAATTTCAGCAGGATGCACCTATAGTAACACTAAGGAGGTCGCAGATGGACTGGGAGCATCTGACCAGTGTTGGAGAGAACAGAGCCAAAGGCATTATCCAGAGAATTCTGCACGGCGGTTGCCTGAAGGCTGCTGCCTTCTTTGCTCACCCTGGAACGTCAGGCTGGTTCTGGCCCAGGCCCAAGAGCTCAGTTTCAGATCACAGCGGGCTTAGGAGCACAGTGCACACTGGAACATCTAATCCCACCCAGCTTGCCCTAAAACGGCCTCTGAATTCACCCGCCCGCGGAGCCTGCTGCCTGAAGCTGCTTCTAGAAAATCGAAGCATGGAAGATCAACACCACTTTTGCTCTGGGTTTGAGTTTGGGTTTTACCACATCATTTTTTTTTTAAAGAATTTTCATCCTCATACCATCTCTTTGGACAGACGACTTAAGATTTTTTAGAGGAAATGAGTCTTAGTTAGCAGAGGAGTATGTACATCCCCGTGTGTTGAGGGCAGAGGTGGTTATCACCCTGTAAGTACCTGCCTGATACAGGAGAAGCCGGTGCCAGACGCTGTCGCTTTCCTGTTACCCTTTCATCCAGGGGTTCTGATGAATTTCCTTAGAATGTTTGGTTCGTATGGGCGTTCGCCAGCTAAAGAGGTAAACTTTGCGAGAGTTTCCAGATGGCTTTCTCCTGAGGTGGCTACCGGCTCCAGGAGAAGGTCCGCTGAGGGAGACCTGCAAAGAGAGCCACAGTGAAGCGCGTGCCTTGATCCCTTTTCACAAACTGGCAGAAGGCCAGACCCAGAGTATTGCTCCAGGGAGTCGCTGGGAGAATTGGCAGATTGCCAGGTGAGGGGCAGACAGCCATGTATAAAGTGATGGTCTTTATGGACTCCCAGTAACCCCTACTGCCACTTACCTGAATCCTCTGGTTTCTGGGAGAGAAAAAGGACCAGATTATTCTCATATTGGAATAAAACCAAAACAAACACTGGATTTAGGTTGGTGGAATCTATATTGGTCGTTTCAAAAATACTTCAGTATTTAGTTCAGTAAATAGTCTTTGTATGATCTTGTGTCCATAACACACTCTTCCTGAGTCTTGAGATGTTTGTTGCTGCTCAAGCTGCCAATAAGGGTCCCTCCATCTACCAGGCCCTGGGGGCTTTGCCATGTGGCCTCTGACTGCCTCATTCACGCCCACCCCTCTTCTGGTTTTCCTAAATATAAGAATATCACTTGATGTGAGAGATCAGAATGTTCAAAGAAAAAAATGAGTGCAATATGAGACCTGAGAAAACTATGACTACCATAAGATGTCACTGTAAAAAATGTTCTTGTAGTTTAAGATTTATACAAACAGAACTGATATTTGTGAATGTGTCCTATTAATGCACACCAGAGTAGACTGTAATCTATACGCATGGCACTTTTTTCCTGTGCCTTGAAAAAAAACAATGAAAACCAAGGCTTCATGAAATATAGTTTATAAGTACATTTTAGTAAGACATTGTTTTTCTTTTTAAATTAAATTTTTGTAAATCATGAAAATTTAATTTAATCTTACTCCAGCTAACTGTTTATTCAGGATCATTATGGGTTACTTTAGTTAGAATACTTAGGGCTAATGCATTCATGGACTGAAAATTGGGTGCAGAAATGGCTTAAGATCTTCTCTTTGTCTTATTTTTAAAATAAAGTTTTAAAAATCAGAAAAAAGTAATACCAAACATAGATATCTTAAATCTCTAACAATGTAAATACAATATGATTATATTATCTAACTGGTAACAATTTTTGTTGCACTTAAAAATATATCTAGTTTTATAAAAGAAATATTTCCTATAGGATATTTAGAAACTAAAGGGAAAGAAAATAATTATAAATGGGGAAAGAAACTGGAATCTATCTATAATGATTGAGTTAAAGAACTGTGCTAAAACTACCTCACAGGCCAGCCATATTGTATCATGAAACAGCTTGTAAACTTTCAGAAGTGATGGGGCTGCAGCCTAGAAATGCACAATGCAAGGTTCTAGTACCAGAGATGCAAGTTCAGACACATACAGCTCTGCTGCCTGCTGGATGTGGACCTTTCAGGCTCAGTTTCCTCATTTGTCAGCAGGGATCACTGCAATACTATCTCATAAAGCTGTCATGAGGAGTAAATAGGATCATGTTTGATAAAGTGTTTCACAGCTGTAGGTAAGCTAATCTTTTTATGAGAGACAAGGAGCAAGCAATCCAAAAGAGAAACTAGAGTAATAAGGAAAGGTAGTATTTAGTGATGAGCACTGTGCCAAGAATTTTACCTGAACCATAGCATTTAATTTTCATAGCAACATAGAGAACTGGGGCTTCCCAGGTGGCACAGTGGTAGAGAACCCATCTGCCAATGCAGGAGATACAGGAGACCTGCGTTTGATCCCTGGGTCAGGAAGATCCCCTGGAGAAGGGCATGGCAACCGACTCCAGTATTGTTGCCTGGAGAATCCCATGGACAGAGGAGCCTAGCAGGCTTCATACAGTATATGGGGTCGAAAAGAGTCTGACACGACTTAATGGCTAGAGAATTGTAAGAATGATTGTATCTCCATTTTCTATCAGTAAACCAAGGCATGGAGAGGTCCAAGGACACATGGGTAGCGAGAAACACAAAGTAGAAATTTAAGGCCAGATCTACCTAACTCTAGAACCTGAGTACTTTCATATTAGCTATGTCATAGGAAAGGGTTTAGCTTCATTACTAATCAAAGATTTAACAATTAAAAGATATGGAAATGGAAATGCAAAGGGATGATAAACATCCAATTCTGGCTGTCTCTGCAGAGCGTTGGCATAGAATTGGGAAGAGGGTATGCAAAGACTTCATCCATGTATATATTTTTATAGAACTAGTAAAAATATGGAAATGTATTAAGATTTGTCAAACCAGGGCCATGAATTAATATTTTTCTCCTAACTTTTCTGTATATTTGAAGTCATAGTAAATAATTAAAACAGTGAACCTATGTCATCCTTTTTTGTTTATGTGAAGACTAAGTAATTAAGAAATAATTCTCATAAAAATTTGGAGAAACTGGTATTCTCATTTGCTTCTGCTGATATAAATTGGTCCCTCTTTTGGAAACCAATTTGGCAATATGTTTCTAAAACCATAAAAAGAATCATACTCTTTGGTTCAGTAATCTTCCTCTTGGAATACTATCCCAAGAAAAAAGTATCAAACTACGCATGCACACACACACAAAAACACACACACTGAAAAAACTACATGCAAAAATATGTCAACTGCTGTATCATAATTGTTTAGTCACTAAGTCGCATCTAACCCTTTTGCAACTCTATGGTTGCAAGGCAGGCTTCTCTGACCACTGGATTTCCCAGGCAAGAATACTGGAGTGGGTTGCCATTTCCTCCTCCAGGGGATCTTTCTGATTCAGAGATTGAGCCTGCATCTCCTATATTGGCAGGCAGATTCTTTACCACTGAGCCATCAGGGAAGCCCAGTATAATAGTGGACTATAATTAACAATCTAAAAGTTTAACAATAGTCAATATTATGCAGGCTTTAAAGGAATATTTATGAAGGCTTATAGCAATTAACAAAATGGTGGTGATGTAACATTAGTTGCAAAAATTCAAAACGTGAAATTACATTGCCATTGGAATTAAATTAGTGAAAGAGTAAGTATAGAAAAAAAGTTTAGGAAAAACACCGTAAAATGATGAGTACAGGACTAGTGTTAAGATGATGAGATTATGAACAGTTTTCTTTCCTCTCCCAAATTTTTGATAATATTGATCTCTGACATATTGTTTTCGTAATGTAAAATTGTTACAGGATACAAACCTAGCTTTGGAAATAGTTATATACATTTGAAAATAAACTAAAATTCAAGGGAGAAGGACTTTCCTGATAGTGGTTAAGACTTTGCCTTCCAATGCAGGGGGCACTGGTTCCATTCCTGGTCAGGGAGCTAAGATCCCCGGTGCCTCATGGCCAAAAAACCAAAAATGGAAAACGGAAGCAATATTGTAACAAATTCAACGAAGGCTTTAGGAAAAAAAAAAAAAAGGCCCAGGTCGAAAAGATCTTTAAAAAAAATTCAAGGGAGAGAATGAGGAGTTCTAAGGAAAGTTGCAAACCATCCACAATCAATGCAGGAGTTCAGAAGAAGGAGTGTTCATCAGGCTGGGGTCTTTAGGAGGGCTTCCCGCAGGAGTGTCTGTCAGTGAGCTTCAATAATGGGTCAAGGAGGGTGAGAACTGGGAACAGAAAAGGGTCTAGGGAAGAGGGCGTGCAAGCTTCGAAAGTAGAAAGATGTGACCTAATGGCAGCACTTCGTGTCATGGAATAGTTTATTTTCCGTTTTTGTCTGCACATTTTTTTGGAAAATGTGGTGACTTTTAAAGTTGTTATGGTTGAATTAATTCCACAAAACAACTGGTTGTAGAATCATAGCAGCATAATTATGAGTTGCGCTTCTGGCACCAAATCTTTCATCTAAAAATAATCGCAATGACTACATCTTAGGAAAACAAAGCCATTACCTATTCTTGTGCTCCAGCTATCTTGGTAGTCACTTACTGGAAAATGGATCATAGATAAAATAGCTCCATGTTTTTAGAACCCTGCTTGTCACTCTTAACTGAGCTGATTACTGAAATAATTTTTAAACTTTCCATCTATAAGCTTTCTTTTACATGAGCATGACGTAGGAAAAAATCTTTTCAATCACACAAGCCTGCCTGTGCTTTCCTGACCCTCCTGAAGCCTCAGGGAGTGTATTTTTTTGTGTGTGTGTGCAGAAAGACAGAGGCCAGGGATAGAAATGTGCAGAGTAGGAAGAGGTATGCTAGGTAAGAGGAAAGAACCTGTATGCTCCACTGCCCTCAACATACACAAGCTGCTCTTTGCCCAGCTTCTTTGGATTAGATAAATAATCACTGAATAATACATGGGTTAGCAGGGTAAATGGATGATAGTTATTATTTATGAAATAATTACTTTGCGCTAGGAGTTTACATCCATCAACACTAATTGTCCTGAGAATCCTAGTGAGTGTGTAGCACAAATGCCAGGATACTTAGCTTCTTTAACTGACTCTAGGGGTTTTCTGTTTATTTTTCATTTTTTAAATCCTTTAAAATCAGTGTGGGCTTCCCTGGTAGCTCAGCAGTAAAGAATCTGTCTGGGATGCAGGAGACACAGGTTTGATACCTGGGTTGAAAATATCCCCTGGAGAAGGAAATGGCAACCCACTCCAGTATTTTTGCCTGAAAAATCCTATGGACAGAAGAGCCTGGCAGGCTATAATCCATGGGGTTGCAAAAGAGTTGGACATGATTTAGTGACTAAAGAACAACGACTGAGATCAATGTAAAATAAACGTGCTTGATTGCCATCTCACACTGGTGAGATGTCTGCTGGTTTTCCCCACTTATCCAGGTTTCTTTACCTTGCACCGTATTTTCCTACCTGGGCCAAAATATCTTCATCTCTTCTCTATATACCTCTTGTATTTCTGTTCCCTTCTACTGTACTGCCTTATCCAGGACTACAAACGTTGTTGTTGTTCAGTCACTAAGTCATGTCCAACTTTTTTGCAACTCCACGGACTGCAGTATGCCAAGCTTCTCTGTCCTTCACTCTCTCCCAGAGTTTGCTCAAATTCATGTCCATTGAGTCGGTGATGCCATCCAACCATCTTATCTTCTGTCACCCCCTCTCCTTCTACTACAAACACATCACCCTAATTTCTTCACTTCCCTAGTATCACCCACATATGATTACTTATATAACACATATCTATTTATATTCTGGTGAAAAGGTAGGGAATGGTTCACTGTGGTGCCAAGTAACAATTCAACACTGAATGGTAAGACTCTTGCCACCCAAAGAGCCCAGATTTGGGGCTATTCTGCTGGACTTCTGTTCTTCTTGGGGTTGCTGTTTTCATCTCAAGCTCTGGAATGCTCAAAAGTCTTACTTTATCAGACAAAGTGATTTAGTTCTCTGTCTGGGGCTTCCTCTTTCATATCCAAAGCAGGCTCATCAAGGTGTTTTCCTAAACTTAGAGTCTTAGGAATCTGAAGGCTGTTGTCTGCTGCAGTTTTAAATAGCATTTCCCCACCACCACTGTTATTATCCACATTTTACACAAGATGAAACAAGTTCAGTGAAATTAAATGATTAAACAAGAAAAAGGGCCAAAGTATGAATTAAAAGCCTGGTTTACCTAACTTAAAGCTTATGCTCCTTCCACTAAACCAGGATGAATACATGAAAGTACCTACTGAATGTTTACGACATGCCTGGCTCTGTTGCAAGGGCTTTAGGGTCATCAGCTCATTAAATCCTCACATCAGCTAATACCCATTTCATAGATACAGAGACAGTAAGGAACTTGCCCCAAGTCACATAGCAAGCAAAGGCTAGGGTTCAAACCCATAGTTTCTGTGGTTCCTTCCTCAGCTGCCGGCTCAACTGGCCTCATGCTCTAGCTCCTAGCGGTTCTTTCAGTGGCTGGAAACTGGGAAAGATACTGGCTGGGGTGCATCATTGTGGTTCAGAAACGCACATTTTCTGAAGCTGTGACAATGCAGGGGCATTATCAGGGTCTGAAGGTACAAACTAGATCTGTTCAGCGATAAACGGAGTTATAAACTTTGCAACTGCTGCTTTTCAAAATAATAATGCCATTCAGTCTTTTCTTGCTTAATGCTGCTGCTGCTGCTAAGTCGCTTCAGTTGTGTCCGACTCTGTGCGACCCCATAGACGGCAGCCCACCAGGCTCCCCTGTCCCTGGGATTCTCCAGGCAAGAACACTGGAGTGGGTTGCCATTTCCTTCTCCAATGCAAGAAGTGAAAAGTGAAAGTGAAGTCGCTCAGTCGTGTTGGACTCTTAGTGACCCCATGGACTGCAGCCCACCAGGCTCCTCCATCCATGGGATTCTCCAGGCAAGAGTACTTAATGAGTTGCTACAAATTCACTTAATTTATTTAGTCAGTCATTCAAGATGTATCAAGTTTCCTTTGTAGCTCAGGTCCTGTTAGGTGCTGAGCAAACAAAAACAAATCCTGCAGTAGTTCAGAATCTTATGGGGAGCTTGCAGTCTAGAGCATGCTGTAATATGACTCATTCATCAGAGAGTTACACATCTGATGATATTTGAATCTACAGAGATTCGTATTTCAGATCAATGTATTAAAAAATATCTAAGAACTACACCTTCGAGGAAAGAGAAATGAGTCTATCTCCAGTAGCAAACCCTCCAACATAGGAAGTGGACAAGGTAGAGCCTAGGTGACCACCTGGCTCAGGTGTGTTCAAACATACTGAAAAGTTTGATAACTTCCTAAAGTCTAGATGCGTATTCTGAATATTAGGAGGACAGTCATGTCAGGAGTATGGAGATCTATACGGAGACATAAACAGACAAGTTAGTGAGTGTTTCTGCCAATACTGACCTATGGAGAATGATGCTGAGATTCTAGATTTCCCTGCCTAATTCTTTAGAGAAAAAAAATTATTAGCATGAAGAAGGGCATTAAACTAGGTCACCACTGCTTGATAAAACTATTCCTCAAGAATAGAGAGCGTGTGGGAAATTTCCTGGCTGTCCAGTAGTTAGGATGCAGTGCTTTCACTGGTGAGGGCCCAGGGTTCAATCCCTGGTCAGGAAACTAAGATCACACAAGCCACGCAGCACAGAAAAAAAAAAAAAAAAAAAGAACTTGCTTTATTTTATGCTCAATGTTCTGATCTAAGGTTTGATTTCCTGAGCAGGCATGACCATCAGAGTTAGATGTCCCATGGAGATGACCACTAGCAATTTTGGGGGAACGAACATTTTCTCTCACTTTAAATGAAAAAAATGGATATCTTTGTTTAGAGCTGGATCTTAAATATGAACTAAATCAGTGGTTTTCAAGGTGTACTCCTAGGTCCTCAACGGCCAACAGTAAAAGTTTTAAACTGCATGTGAAAATTGTATGTTGTTTTGTATCTGGTTTATACATTGGAGTTTTGCAATTAGATTTCATTTAGGGATATAGAAGAGTCCCATTGTAAAAAGTGAATACCTCTGAGATTTTGATCCATTCTTCTATTCTTGAGGAGGACACAGCAACCCACTCCAGTATTCTTGCCTGAAGAATCCCGTGGACAGAGGAGCCTGGCGGGCTACAGTCCATAGGGTCGCAAAGAGTTGGACACAACTGAAACGACTTAGCATACACACACACAAGGAACTGAGGCCCAGAAAGATTAAATGATTCGTTGAAATGGCCAAGGTAAATCTTAAAACTAAGTCATCACTCCCAGCACAGTTCACTGTGTGGACCTTCTACCTCCTGTCCACAGGCCACTGTGGGTCTCGGAAGTATGGCAATCACCCAGGCCAGTGTAACTCTGGGTGAATTACACAGTCCTAGTACTGCAACAGCTAAGAATTAGGTTCTAAATGGGAAGATTGTACTAAGATACTGACTGGCCAGCTACCATTTATTGTTTATGCAATGAGGTGCTATATAATCTAGTTTAAACCTCACAGTATCTGTTGAGTTGGGCAGAGCAAGTATATTCCTAGCCCCTATCCTTAATTTTGCAAAAAGTAAAAGATGTATCAATATTTCAAAGACACTGATTTCCTCAAGGAAACATACAAATAGGTTAAAAATATATATATATATATCCTAAACTCCAGTCATCTTTTAGAAAGACAAGGCTCAGTTCATGTTGTTATGTCCTGATTAATCCAACCAGTAAGGATATGTAGTGCCAGTTTAGACAGGAGACCAATGATGTCATTAAATAGGACAGCTTCCAAAACTGACAGGCATAAAAATGGAGGACAAGGTTTCGATGCCAGACGATGGGTCCTGGACATCTGCTGATCTTTATAATTATTACAGGAAGACGTGCATACTTCCATGAAGTATGCTTATCTGTACCCTGAATAAAGTGGCTTGTGTTGATATGTATACCTATTCTTCAAATGGATATAAATGTTGTTACGTTCTATAAAGCATGATTTTAATGAAAAGCATCAGTGAATTCATAACTATGTGCTTTGTCCTAATGTATTATCAATCAAATTCTACTAAAACTATAATTACTGTTATGTGGGACTCTGAAATTTTTTCATGTTAAAAATGAGATCATATTTGAAAACTTGGGGACTGTCTGTTCGAGGGTAAAATAAAGGGAACAGAATAATAATAGGATAGAAAATAATTATTTGAAACATATTTTATATCTTTTCCTGTGTTTCTCTTTTAATGTTGTATTGCTAAATTATTACTCTGTTTTTCATCTTGAATGGTGGCTTCTTATCTGGCTTTGTTTCTTATGTGTGGTCAGATCACTGATTCGCAGAAAAACTACCCTCTAGCCTAGCCCTACATTCCTCCAAGATAATATCATCTACAGGGGTCAAGTTTCCTGCCAGCAGAGTCGATTCGCAAGAAGTAAACAAACTAGAAGTATAACCATGAAATGTTAAAGAAACCGTCAAACTTGGGCAGGACATTAATAACAAATACTCTCTTAACTATTAAGTCTCTCTTAAAAAAAAAAAAGTAATCTGTATTCACACTGACCTACAGAATTGGAGCAGTCAACAGAAGACAGAAAGGGCTGTAAGCAGTAGCATCGAGGAACACTGAGGTAATGGATAGGCTGAGGACTCCGGAGGAACAGCTGTTCCCTTCTCTCAAAACAAACCCGACTCCAGGGCACTGCAGTTAGCTTACCAGCTCAGATCTGCTTTTGAGGAGTAAGCCAAGCCTATTAGCCACTGGTGATTTACCTTAGGGAGGACATTAGGGAAGCTTAAAAAGCAAAAGTCAGCTTGCACAGGCCCTGTTTTACAGCTTCCCTCCATCTCTGGCAATGTTCCACTGGGCCTACCTCCCCACCCCCGGCCCTTCCTTACATTTGATTCTTTGGCAGATAAAACATGGAGACAATGGAAAGCAACTGGGAAAGAAACTAAACATTTCCTTCTGGAAACATTACCTATTTTTAAATAACAACTCTGAGTTTATAAATATTTTCTTTGGGAAAACTCTATGAAAAAACAATTTTTTTTTTTTTTTTAAGTCAGAATCTAGAACATAAGGTCTCTCTTCAGTATACTACCAAAATTCTTCAAATCTGTAGCCAATCTAGGTTTTTCTCTCTGGAGATTGACTCGTTTAGGTCCTTAATCCTGGGTTTATCTCATGAACTAAACTCATATAATTCCACATAGAGTTGGGATCTGGAGGAAAGTCTGCAGCACAGCGTTTAGTCTCATGGAGCAGAGCTTTGAGCTGACTTATAGGCAATTCCCCATAGTCTCTCTGGGCCCCAGATAACTCATATAAACAATAAAAGGATCTTATTAGAAAACCTTTAAGCTTCCTTACTAATACAAAGTTGTGAAATGGAAAGTGAAATGGGAAGGGGTATAGCAAACAGAATTATGGTTATGGTAACTGGATTGTGCCGCAGTGGTAAAGAATCTCCCTGCCAATGCAGGAGACGCAGGTTTGATCCCTGGGTCAGGAAGATCCCCTGGAGTAGGAAATGGCACCCTGCTTCAGTATTCTTGCCTGGAAAATCCCATGGACAGAGGAGACTGGCGGGCTACAATCACCAGAGCTGCAAAGACTGAGCAACTGAGCATACGATTGGATTGTATTCAATTCTTCATTCCTTCCCCGATGTGGAATTACACACCATTTGTCAAGTGGCTTTGCAGTACCTCCCACCAGAGTAGGCAGCTTTTGTTTCCCCACTGACTTCATATTAGATTTGACCACATGACTTGCTTTGGGCAACTGAAGTTAGCAGATGTGACGCAAGCAGAGGCTTTAAACACACCTGTCTTTGGCTTGAGCACTTCTTTACTTCTGTGATCTCCTGTAAAGCCAGATTCAAGAATGAAGAAATGTGGAGCTGACCAACCCTGGAGCAAGAAAAACAAGTGTCTGTTGTTCTAAGCCTCTAAAGTTTGTGGTTGGTTATTATGTGGCACTATTGCAGCAGAAATCTGACTAATACCATAGACCTCTTGCTCTTTTACTTTTTTTGGTCATTTGATCCAGTGATACGCCCACTGATCTGAAAACTTATTCAAGGCTGTTGAGTGGCATTAGCGGCATCTAGGCATTTCAACTTGACCGTGGAAATGTTCTCATTAGGACAAGCAGCAGGGTTATTGTCAGTGCTAAAGACATTACATGACTTAACATCAATCTACTGAACAGAAGCACAATCTGATCTCTAACTGTAGTTTATTGCTGTAAAACACGAAAAAGTAGATCAGTCACCAAAGTCAGGGGCTAGTGGTTAGAGAAGGACAAGTATAGGAAACACCAGCAAAAACCACAAAATAATCATTCAGGATAAGGGGAATAGGAAACTGAACTCATTGGGGTCAGTAGATAGATGCCAAGAATAATCAGTAATGAGCAGAGTCAAATCGGAGGCTGAAAGAAGTTTTCTGTGCAAGACACTGATCTAAATTTATGTGTTTAAAAATGGAGGAAAAATGAATTGGCACTTGCTATAAACTTCAAGGACTCTCTGTTAAAGTGTTCTGCAACTAGAGACCAATGTGAGATATAGGGCAGTCAGGGATGGACAAATATCAATCCTACTAATATCTATCTATATGGCTTCCCAGGTGGTGCTAGTGGTAAAGAACCCACCTGCCACTGCAGTAGACATAAGAGATGTGGGTTCAGTCCCTGGATTGGGAAGATCCCCTGAGAAGAGCATGGCAACCCACTCCAGGATTATTGCCTGGAGAATACCATGGACAGAGAAGTCTGGTGGGCTACAGTCCATAGGGTCACAAAGAGTTGGACACAAATGAAGCGACTTAGCATGCACACACCAACATCTATAGGAAGAACATTAAATGCTAGAGTCCACACAAAGCAATATTCCAGGACACCCTGCTTACCCTTCATATGCTGAGTTGAGCCACAAAAAAATAAGAATTCTGTGACACGGTAGTAAAGTCTCTGAACCTGTCCCCTCTGGCTGTAACTCTTCCTCTACTCCAACAAACACCTGGTATCCAACTTATTAAAGCAGAACTGTGATGAATCTTAATTTTGCGTGCTCCCACTGTCTGTACCTAATAACTGAACTGGACCCTCAAATAATTCTGAAAGTTGTGAACTTCATCCATGGAGATGAACACAATCATAAAAATGAACAAGCAGAAGAACCATCCTCTAGATTAAAAGCACCAGTTTAAATCTACAAAAGGAGATTAACCAGAGGAGTAAATTTCAGTGATCACATCCATNCCTCAAATAATTCTGAAAGTTGTGAACTTCATCCATGGAGATGAACACAATCATAAAAATGAACAAGCAGAAGAACCATCCTCTAGATTAAAAGCACCAGTTTAAATCTACAAAAGGAGATTAACCAGAGGAGTAAATTTCAGTGATCACATCCATGAATATCAATAACCTCAGATATTCAGATCACACCACCCTTACGGCAGAAAGTGAAGAAGAACTAAAGAGCCTCTTGATGAAAGTGAAAGAGGAGAGTGAAACAGTTGGCTTAAAACTCAACATTCAGAAAGCTAAGATCATGGCATCCGGTCCTATCACTTCATGGCAAATAGATGGGGAAACTGGAAACAATGACAGACTTTATTTTGGGGGGGCTCCAAAATCACTGCAGATGGTGACTGCAGCCATGAAATTAAAAGATGTTTGCTTCTTGGAAGAAAAGCTAAGACCAACCTAGTGAAAATGAAAGTGAAATCACTCAGTAGTGTCCAGCTCTTTGTGAACCCATGGACAGTAGCCTGCACCAGGCTTCTCCGTCCATGGGATTTTCTAGGCAAGAGTACTGGAGTGGGTTGCCATTTTCTTCTCCAGGGAATCTTCCCGACCCAAGGATTGAACCCAGGTCTCCTGCATTGTAGACAGACGCCTTACCATCTGAGCCACTAGGGAAGACCAACCTAGACAGCATACTAAAAAGCAGAGACAGTACTTTGCCAACAAAGGTCCATCTAGTCAAAGCAATGGTTTTTCCAGTAGTCACATATGGATGGGAGAAGGCAACGGCAACCCACTCCAGTGTTCTTGCCTGGAGAATCCCAGGGACGGGGGAGCCTGGTGGGCTGCCGTCTATGGGGTTGCACAGAGTCAGACACGACTGAAGCGACTTAGCAGCAGCAGTAGCAGCATATATGTATGTGAGAGTTGGACTACAAAGAAAGCTGAGCGCCAAAGAACTGATGCTTTTGAACTGTGGTGTTGGAGAAGACTCTTGAGAGTCCCATGGACTGCAAGGGGATCCAACCAGTCCATCCTAAAGGAGATCAGTCCTGGGTGTTCATTGGAAGGACTGCTGCTGAAGCTGAAACTCTAATACTTTGGCCACCTGATGCAAAGAACTGACTCAGTGGAAAGGACCCTGATGCTGGGAAAGATTGAAGGCAGGAGGAGAAGGGGATGACAGAGGATGAGATGGTTGGATGGCATCACTGGCTCAATGGAAATGAGTTTGAGTAAGCTCCAGGAGTTGGGGATGAACAGGGAAGACTGGCGTGCTGTAGTCCATGGAGTCGCAAAGAGTTGGACATGACGAATGACCGAACTGAACTGATCCATGAATAGTTAATAATACAAATAGAGCAAAAAAAAAAAGAACTTTAGAAAACTCTAAATGCCAGGAACTGAAAAGATGTTGGGTTATCGACAGGATGCAAAAACTACATTACGTCATATACACACTATATACAAAATTTAACACAAAATAAAGACCTAATTGTAAAAGCTAAAAGTATAAAACTCTTAAGACATGGGCAGGAATATTTGTGATCTTGGTTAAGCAATTGTTCTTAGATCTCATGCCAAAAGCACAAACAAGACAAGAACAGACAAGCTAGACTTCATCAAAATTAAAAACTTTGTGCTTCAAGAGAAACCTGGAGGGGCAACCCAGGGAATGTGAGAAATTATTTGAAAATCATAAAACTGGTAAGGAACTTGTATCTAGAACTGATTTTTAAGTCATCTGAATAGACATTTCTCCAGGTAAGATAGACAAATGGCCAGTAAGTATCTGAAAAGATGCTCAATAATATTAGTTATTAGGAAGATTAAACCATTATGAGATACCACTTGACAACCAATAGGATTGTACACTTTAAAAGAGTGAATTGTATGGTGTGTGAATTTTATCTCAATAAGGCTGTCATTTTAAAAAATATTACATTTTTAAATGGGAACTATTTGAAATTAGGAAAGATTGCTTTAGAAATAAGAATGCTGCTGCTGCTGCTGCTAAGTCGCTTCAGTCGTGTCCGACTCTGTGTGACCCCATAGACGGCAGCCCGCCAGGCTCCCCCATCCCTGAGATTCTCCAGGAAGAATACTAGAGTGGGTTGCCATTTCGTTCTCCAGTGCATGAAAGTGAATAAGATGACTTTAACACAGTTGCCTTAAGCATAGATATGGGTCAGGGCAGTAGTAGGAGGTCAATCAAGGAAGCTAGGATGGGAAAGATAATGAAATTGTGACCTTACAGAACTAAAAGATTGGGGGTGGGCTGAGTAGGGGGCAGGGAAGTGCCAGTGATCCTGCCACTGTCCGTAGTGCTGAACCATCATTGTTGTGTGTGAATGCCATTTGGAGAAGTCAGGAATTGCTTTGGGAAGCAACATGGAGATCTCTGCACTCATGTACATCTATGTTTTTAATTACCACATATATGGTCTCCAAACCCATATGTCTAGCACTGACCTCTCTCCAGCTCTCAGCATGTATTTTCAAATATATGCTTACTTGGAAATATTGTGGGTTCAGTTTCAGGCCGTGACAATAAAGCGAATATCACAATAAAACAAGTCACATGAATTTTTTGGTTTCCCAGTGCAAAGTTGGACACAACTGAAGTGACTTAGCAGCAGCAGCAGCAGCACATATAAAAGTCATGTTTTTACTATACCATAGTCTATATAGTAGCACTATGGCTATGAAAGCAATGTGCAGATTTTAATTCAAATTTACTTTATTGGGACTTCCATGATGGTCCAATGGTTAAAACTCTGTGCTTCTGATGCAGAGGGTGTGGGTTTGATCCCTGGTCGGGGAACTAAGATCTCACATGCCACATGGTGCATCCAATAAATCAATAAATAAAATTACTTTATTGTTCAAAAAATATGACCATCATTTGAGACTTCAGCGAGTTGCAATATTTTTCTAGTGGAGGGTCTTGCCTCAATACTGATGGCTGCTGATCAGGGTGGTGGTTGCTGAAGTTTGGGGTAGTTGTGGCAAATTATTAAAATAATATGACAGTGAAGACAATTTATCATAACACTTACTCTATTTTATTGCCTCCTTACTTCCCCATTTCTCATTAGACTGTTATATTTGTGCAACAAATGATGTGACTATATAAATCACTATTGTATCCTCAATGTTTGGCACAGAGCAAGTGATTAAACAATTTATCAAATGAATCATTAAATGAATGAATAATGCAAATTTCATTTCTCTCCATTCCTTAGACCCTGGTGATTAACTCAAACCAAACGAATTGCAGTTCTTTGAATCTCCCAAGCCTTCCCTTGAAGCCAGGCTTTGGTTGCCCTCCTCTGACCCGGAATACCTCTGTCTGACTTGATCATCAGCTGAATATCTCCTTCTCAGAGTCAGTGAAGTTGTCACCTTCAGAACACTTTCCCAGGCAGTCACAGCCTTCGTCCCCTGTGTTTCCATGGCACTCAGCTCTTGCCAACTATCACAATCCTGTTACTTTTAATGTTCATGTCTGAGCCCCTTCAGAGGATATGAGACTGTACACTTCATATCCACTGTAGTTTCCTTAGCACCTAAAAGGGGTCTTTGCGCCCAGTAAAGAAAAAAGAGAGAAAGCTGCAGCTGCTGCTGCTGCTAAGTCACTCCAGTCGTGTCTGACTCTGTGCAACCCCACAGATGGCAGCCCACCAGGCTCCGCCATCCCTAGGATTCTCCAGGTAAGAACACTGGAGTGGGTTGCCATTTCCTTCTCCAAGGCATGAAAGTGAAAAGTGAAAGTGAAGTCGCTCAGTCGTGTAATACAAAATTTAACACAAAATAAAGACCTAATTGTAAAAGCTAAAAGTATAAAACTCTTAAGACATGGGCAGGAATATTTGTGATCTTGGTTAAGCAATTGTTCTTAGATCTCATGCCAAAAGCACAAACAAGACAAGAACAGACAAGCTAGACTTCATCAAAATTAAAAACTTTGTGCTTCAAGAGAAACCTGGAGGGGCAACCCAGGGAATGTGAGAAATTATTTGAAAATCATAAAACTGGTAAGGAACTTGTATCTAGAACTGATTTTTAAGTCATCTGAATAGACATTTCTCCAGGTAAGATAGACAAATGGCCAGTAAGTATCTGAAAAGATGCTCAATAATATTAGTTATTAGGAAGATTAAACCATTATGAGATACCACTTGACAACCAATAGGATTGTACACTTTAAAAGAGTGAATTGTATGGTGTGTGAATTTTATCTCAATAAGGCTGTCATTTTAAAAAATATTACATTTTTAAATGGGAACTATTTGAAATTAGGAAAGATTGCTTTAGAAATAAGAATGCTGCTGCTGCTGCTGCTAAGTCGCTTCAGTCGTGTCCGACTCTGTGTGACCCCATAGACGGCAGCCCGCCAGGCTCCCCCATCCCTGAGATTCTCCAGGAAGAATACTAGAGTGGGTTGCCATTTCGTTCTCCAGTGCATGAAAGTGAATAAGATGACTTTAACACAGTTGCCTTAAGCATAGATATGGGTCAGGGCAGTAGTAGGAGGTCAATCAAGGAAGCTAGGATGGGAAAGATAATGAAATTGTGACCTTACAGAACTAAAAGATTGGGGGTGGGCTGAGTAGGGGGCAGGGAAGTGCCAGTGATCCTGCCACTGTCCGTAGTGCTGAACCATCATTGTTGTGTGTGAATGCCATTTGGAGAAGTCAGGAATTGCTTTGGGAAGCAACATGGAGATCTCTGCACTCATGTACATCTATGTTTTTAATTACCACATATATGGTCTCCAAACCCATATGTCTAGCACTGACCTCTCTCCAGCTCTCAGCATGTATTTTCAAATATATGCTTACTTGGAAATATTGTGGGTTCAGTTTCAGGCCGTGACAATAAAGCGAATATCACAATAAAACAAGTCACATGAATTTTTTGGTTTCCCAGTGCAGAGTTGGACACAACTGAAGTGACTTAGCAGCAGCAGCAGCAGCGCATATAAAAGTCATGTTTTTACTATACCATAGTCTATACAGTAGCACTATGGCTATGAAAGCAATGTGCAGATTTTAATTCAAATTTACTTTATTGGGACTTCCATGATGGTCCAATGGTTAAAACTCTGTGCTTCTGATGCAGAGGGTGTGGGTTTGATCCCTGGTCGGGGAACTAAGATCTCACATGCCACATGGTGCATCCAATAAATCAATAAATAAAATTACTTTATTGTTCAAAAAATATGACCATCATTTGAGACTTCAGCGAGTTGCAATATTTTTCTAGTGGAGGGTCTTGCCTCAATACTGATGGCTGCTGATCAGGGTGGTGGTTGCTGAAGTTTGGGGTAGTTGTGGCAAATTATTAAAATAATATGACAGTGAAGACAATTTATCATAACACTTACTCTATTTTATTGCCTCCTTACTTCCCCATTTCTCATTAGACTGTTATATTTGTGCAACAAATGATGTGACTATATAAATCACTATTGTATCCTCAATGTTTGGCACAGAGCAAGTGATTAAACAATTTATCAAATGAATCATTAAATGAATGAATAATGCAAATTTCATTTCTCTCCATTCCTTAGACCCTGGTGATTAACTCAAACCAAACGAATTGCAGTTCTTTGAATCTCCCAAGCCTTCCCTTGAAGCCAGGCTTTGGTTGCCCTCCTCTGACCCGGAATACCTCTGTCTGACTTGATCATCAGCTGAATATCTCCTTCTCAGAGTCAGTGAAGTTGTCACCTTCAGAACACTTTCCCAGGCAGTCACAGCCTTCGTCCCCTGTGTTTCCATGGCACTCAGCTCTTGCCAACTATCACAATCCTGTTACTTTTAATGTTCATGTCTGAGCCCCTTCAGAGGATATGAGACTGTACACTTCATATCCACTGTAGTTTCCTTAGCACCTAAAAGGGGTCTTTGCGCCCAGTAAAGAAAAAAGAGAGAAAGCTGCAGCTGCTGCTGCTGCTAAGTCACTCCAGTCGTGTCTGACTCTGTGCAACCCCACAGATGGCAGCCCACCAGGCTCCGCCATCCCTAGGATTCTCCAGGTAAGAACACTGGAGTGGGTTGCCATTTCCTTCTCCAAGGCATGAAAGTGAAAAGTGAAAGTGAAGTCGCTCAGTCGTGTCTGACTCAGCGACCCCATGGACTGCAGCCCACCAGGCTCCTCCGTCCATGGAATTTTCCAGGCAAGAGTACTGGAGTGGGGTGCCATTGCCTTCTCCAAGAGAAAAAGAATAAACAATAGATACGTAAGTACAGGGACTTCCCTGGCTATCCAATGGTTAAGACTTTGGTGGTTATGACTCTGCCCTTTCACTTCAGAGGGTGTGGGTTCAATCCCTGATTGGGGAACTGAGATCCTACATGCATGCGGCATGGTGCAGCCAAAAACAAATACATGAGCACAGTTAGGCTCTAGGAATATTAGCAGGAAGTATCTGAAGAATGAACTAAATAGGGAGAAAGATAAGGAGAACATTAAATAAGGTTATGTAAGAAGCATGTGTTTGTGGATACTGAATTAATTGTAATTCCTTATTTCCAAAATTAGTTTCTTCCATATGTAAAATGAAGAGAAGCCTGGTGCTATCAGCACAATTGTTGCTTTGCCTAACATGTCTTAGTCACATCATCTCAGTCCCTTTTTTTACTAACTGCTAGCCTTTAGGTATCAACTTGAGATAACCCCAGCTGCTAGGGAGGTTACCTAAAGGTGTGATGAGTCTGTGATGAACTAAATGTTCATGATGTTCACGCATCAATTTCAATTTTTAAATCATATGTCACCAAAAAGAACAGTATTTGGGTCTGATGTGGTCTGCAAGGCATGGGTTTACCTTCCCCACACATTTTGAAAGCAAAACATCTTCTGAACTACAATGGAACTGAGTAGGGAGAGACATGGGTAATCTTTTCAATCTTGTAGAAAAATAGGCTGCTTCTATAATTCTAGTAAGAAGTGAAAATTCTTTCTGAGGTGGTTTTCATAGCCTGCCAGAATATTAGATCAGAAATTTCACTGGCAGCCCCTAAAAGGATCTTCTATATAGAATATCTTGGTATCTAACCTTGCACTGCTTTTCAGTTCAGTTCAGTCGCTCAGTCATGTCCGACTCTTTGCGACCCCATGAACTGCAGCACGCCAGGCCTCCCTGTCCATCACCAACTCCCAGAGTTCACTCAAACTCGTGTCCATTGAGTAGGTGATGCCATCCAGCCATCTCACCCTCGGTCATCCCCTTCTCCTCCTGCCCCCAATCCCTCCCAGCATCAGAGTCTTTTCCAATGAGTCAGCTCTTCGCATGAGGTGGCCAAAGTACTGGAGTTTCAGCTTTAGCATCATTCCTTCCAAAGAGCACCCAGGACCAATCTCCTTTAGAATGGACTGGTTGGATCTCCTTGCAGTCCAAGGGACTCTCAAGAGTCTTCTCCAACATCACAGTTCAAAAGCATCAATTCTTCGGCGCTCAGCTTTCTTCACAGTCCATCCATCTTCACATCTTCAACTCTCACATCCATACATGGCCACAGGAAAAACCATAGCCTTGACTAGACGGACATTTGTTGGCAAAGTAACGTCTCTGCTTTTGAACATGCTATCTAGGTTGGACATAACTTTCCTTCTAAGGAGTAAGCGTCTTTTAATTTCATGGCTGCAGTCACCATCTGCAGTGATTTTGGAGTCCCCCCCCCAAAAAAGTCTGACACTATTTCCACTGTTTCCCCATCTATTTCCCATGAAGTGATGGGACCGGATGCCATGATCTTTGTTTTCTGAATGTTGAGCTTTAAGCCAACTTTTTCACTATCCTCTTTCACTTTCATCAAGAGGCTTTTTAGCTCCTCTTCACATTCTGCCATAAGGGTGGTGTCATCTGCATATCTGAGGTTATTGATATTTCTCCCGGCAATCTTGATTCCAGCTTGTGTTTCTTCCAGCCCAGCATTTCTCATGATGTACTCTGCATATAAGTTAAATAAGCAGGGTGACAATATATAGCCTTGACATACTCCTTTTCCTATTTGGAACCAGTCTGTTGTTCCATGTCCAGTTCTAACTGTTGCTTCCTGACCTGCATATAGGTTTCTCAAGAGGCAGATCACTGCTTTTACTTTCTTCTAAACAAAGTTTATTTTCTTCTTGATTCCAAAACTAACACACACTCTTTGTAACATATTTGGGAAATAGAAAAAAATTAAAAAAAAAATAATTCCTCAAAATTGGACCATCAACATCTACCAGGATTTTAGTTTATGCATCAGATACTAGGTGGAACTGTGGAACTGACATGCATGCTCAGAGCTAGGTAGCAGGAAAACAGGAAAATACTTCAGTTCTAAACAGCTGGGTATCTGTAAGAACTTACGACCCAACAAATTATTAAAGAGATTCTACGTTCTGAGGTGGCTCTGGAGTGCCTGACTGAAACCACATGTCTGTAGAACAGGGCTGATGAGGAGTTTACCATTGTTGAAATGGAATTTGGTTCTGAATCCACAACAGAGCTATTGTGTATATGACATTTGCTTTGAGAACCAAATTCAGGATTAACAGTAAACAAGAGCTTTTTGAGTCCAGTCTATAAAAGACCTTGTCTTGGTTGCCAACGTAGAAAACACACTCACCAGTAATTCAACTTTTAAAAGTACAGTTTTTGACCTTAAAACACTGAATGCAGTCTGAAATTTTTAACATGTGGATTAGATAATACAGGCCAAATGAGAGTAAACAATTACAACAAACAGAACCATATTTTTTACAACAAGGAACTGTGCTCTGCTTTTATGTGGAGTATATTATGTTCAGGTATTCTTCGAATCAACTCTAGAATCGTAAGGAGAAGCACTGGAAAGCAAGGAACTGAATAAGTCTAAACACTAGTTACCAGGGATATGGAATGAAATAATCCAGTTATGTCCATTATTAATAATGAAGAGACCTAATGTGAATATTTTCAGGAAAACTTTAAGGATTTCAAAATATCTGATGCTGTTCTGTTTTTTTTCCCACTGAATTATAAGATTTTTGCATTTTTCCTTTTAGTAGCATATGAACCCCATGAAATTTTCCTGCAAAGGCACTGCTATATTAGGGGACAGAATTTTTAAACTATCTGAGATGTGGGATTAGGAAAACTTAATCTAATATAGGTAATTTTGAAATCCAGATCTATTTATTATTTCACTATGATTAAACCTGTGATGCACTTAAATATCATCAGAGCTTTAATAATACTTTCACAGATATTAATATTCATTTCAAAATTATTAATCTCAGGAAAACAAAAACAAACAAGGAAAAATAAAAAGTGGGTGGCTTTCAGAAACCAAGCAGCTGTTTGAACCAAGGTATTCAACTGAAATATCATAAGCTAATTTTATTAAGCAAAGCCTTACATTTCACAGTCACAGCAGTTTATAAATACATGTTTATTCATTCATTGATTCCTTTCATTCATTAATCTTATTTTTAGTACTTTATGTACTATGGTTATACTAGATGCTGGGATCCAGAAACACATGCTTTCTGGGTGTGAAATGTGGTCTTCACCTCCAGGAGCCCATGGTTTTATTCAATAAAGAAATTTCAAAGAGAGGGGTTTCTTTGCTATATATTGAGGGAACAGAAATGATTTGGCAGCCGAACTGTACAAGGAACATGTCCCCTTCACTGCCCATTTATTCACATTTCCTTGTGTTTTAAGTGAGTGAAGCTTCACATAATTTTGTGTTCTAAAGTTTTCCTATTCCTGAAATACACACATACACACACACTTTTCAGTTTACTGTATATTTTTGCTCTTGAATATCAAGGACTTAGTGCTAAAATATTTTTAGAGTTTCAGCTCCAGTATGGACATGTTTCTAGAGCTTGGATCTAGAAGTGTATGTCTTTCGTGAATTTCCAGAGTGGTCATAACTACACTGAGGACAAAAGACCCAGAACATTGCCACATGGGATATATCCCAAATTTGAAAAAGTACCTGTTTTTACAGGCATGAAGGTTAAGGCAGTTGGAATGCTATGGTTACAATGAAAAAAAGTTGTGGAATTCCCAGAGGCCTCCCACAGCGATCCATACTAAATCATAAAGCTTCTGTGTTTTTCTGAAGATTCTAGACAAGGTGATTTTTGAGGGTTCTTGTACTCTGATCAGAAAAATCTGATAGCTACATTTAAATATAGTACATTCTTTTTACCACTTAAGATTGCAGCAGTTTGATCAGACAGCTTTCTTTATGGTCATAACTACACTGAGGACAAAAGACCCAGAACATTGCCACATGGGATATATCCCAAATTTGAAAAAGTACCTGTTTTTACAGGCATGAAGGTTAAGGCAGTTGGAATGCTATGGTTACAATGAAAAAAAGTTGTGGAATTCCCAGAGGCCTCCCACAGCGATCCATACTAAATCATAAAGCTTCTGTGTTTTTCTGAAGATTCTAGACAAGGTGATTTTTGAGGGTTCTTGTACTCTGATCAGAAAAATCTGATAGCTACATTTAAATATAGTACATTCTTTTTACCACTTAAGATTGCAGCAGTTTGATCAGACAGCTTTCTTTTGGGAAAATTTCCAAACCAATGTTTGGGAGAAAATTTAATCTTTTTCATGCCAAGCTGGAGGGTTTTTTTTTTTTTTTTTCTTTTCCACCTTAAATGTTTATGTAGAAGAATATGAACTATAAATATTTTTATATGAAAACTTTTTAACCTTTAATTGACTACATTGCAAGGAGTCATTTTGCCCAAGCGGAACAGAGAGTAACATCCCTCAGGGTCGCCTGCAACCAATCCTCCGTCTCCTTTCCCACCTCCGTCTCCTTTCCCAGCTCCAGCAGTGGTGTTGGAAAATCAGTGCTGCCTCTGGGTGTGTATGTGCAGCATGGTTTGACCAAGATCTTAACATTCTCATCAACATATAGTGACAGACCAATGTCCATTCATAAACGCCAATGTGTTTTCTTACTGAAACAAGTGATTAACACGTGGGTGTAACTGTCTGCTACAGCTACCTAGTTTTGTAAAGTACATCATTAATTAAAGAGCAGGACTGAAAAGCTTAGTTAACTCTGTAAAAGCCCTAAACTTATTCATCTGTTTCTTGCAGACTTCAGCCTGTGGAGTAAAGAGGCATTTGTTGGATCGTGGCCTGCTGGTCTTTCGGGGGGATCTTTCCATAGACTGGACTCTTTTATCAGGGAGCCTATATAGAGGTCTCAAGCCATCTATTTTGCCAAAGACCTTTTTCACCTTGCCAAACTGATTTTCCTTTCCAAAAAACTATGTGGAAAATTAACGTTTAATTTTTCACGATAATATTTTCTCGTTACCTGTTTTTTTCCAGTGGTTTCATATCTCAACTTAACATACATCCCAAAGTACTTACACAGGAAATGGAGATCAAAATTAAAACAAACTCACACCCTTTTCTCTAGCAGCCAATTTTTAAATTAGCAGTTAAAAATCAAAACATGAAATTCTTTCTGCTGAGAGGCTCTCCCTTTAGGTTACATTAGAAAAATCCACCCTACATCTAAATGGAGTTTTTGATGTTTATGATCTCAGCTTTCATTACTGAGGCTTAACTAGTATATGTAAGGTTTAAAGATATTTGAAGCTGTTTTTAAAAAAAAATCTCATAAATTACAAGCAACCCACAGGAAATGAAAGGTCAGCGTTGTTTCCTCCTACTCTTCTCCCAATAGAACTGAAGAGTTTCTTTCAGCCTTGTATGCAGTCTGCCATGGCATGCCTGTATTTATCCACCCTTAAGGCAAGATGTACTAGTAACCTCTGATTTCATAATCTCGCATAATAAGTAATTATGAGCTATGGTCCTAATTCTTTCCCTACAGCTGAATTTTAAAGGAATTTAGAAACTCATTTTTTAAAATATATTTGTAAACAATAAATGAAATCAGATGATACTATTAGACTTGTTTTCTTGCTAAGTCACTTCAGTCATGTCTGACTCTTTGAGACCCTGCGGATGTAGCCCACCAGGCTCCTCAGTCCATGGGATTCTCCAGGCAAGAATATTGAAGTGGGTCACCATGCCCTCCTCCAGGGAATCTTCCCAATCCAGGGATTGAACTGGTGTCTCCTATATCTCCTACATTGGCAGATGAGTTCTTTATCACTCGAGCCACCTGGGGAGCCCCTAATATTAGACTATTAGTATGCTAATCATTTCCACCCTCCTAATAGATTTCATGTGAAAGGAAGATCCAAGGATGATGACAACAAATCTGTCATCTGTTCCACAGGGAAATTTAATTTTTCTTATTTACCTTTTGCTTTTAAGAATATATCAGGGAAAAGTTGCAATAAAATAAGATAGGAAGTCAGCCAGTGGAACAATTATGTATAGTACTTCCCTGGTGACTCACATGGTAAAGAATCTGCCTGAAATGCAGGAGACCTGGGTTCGACCCATGAGTCACGAAGATCTCCTGGAGAAGGGAATGACAACCCCCTCCAGTATTCTTGCCTGGAGAATTCCATAGACAGAGAAGCCTGGCAGGGTATAGTCCATGGGGTCACAAAGAGTCAGACATGACTGAATGACTATCACTTAATGCTGAAAAGTACTTAAAACCAATTAAATAACAACAGTCTCCAATTAAGAAACCAAAAATAAACCCTAAATTTTGCTTGGACTTCAGACATCATTTTTTTTCCTATAGAAATAATATGTTAAGTACTGTGTCTTTTACTGGATCAGCACACAAAAGTATTTTCATCAATGTCAATATAATACTTTTTTTGCAGTTATGCTTGTTATATGCTTGTTCATAATAAAAAATAATTTTAAAATACAGTTATACAAAGGTCCATCTAGTCAAGGCTATGGTTTTTCCAGTGGTCATGTATGGATGTGAGAGTTGGACTGTGAAGAAAGCTGAGTGCCAAAGAATTGATGCTTTTGAACTGTGATGTTGGAGAAGACTCTTGAGAGTCCCTTGGACTGCAAGGAGATCCAACTGGTCCATTCTGAAGGAGATCAGTCCTGGGTGTTCATTGGAAGGACTGATGCTGAAGCTGAAACTCCAATACTTTGGCCACCTCATGCGAAGAGTTGACTCATTGGAAAAGACCCTGATGCTGGGAGGGATTGGGGGCAGGAGGAGAAGGGGACGACAGAGGATGAGATGGCTGGATGGCATCACCAACTCGATGGACATGAGTTTGAGTGAACTCCAGGAGTTGGTGATGGACAGGGAGGCCTGGCGTGCTGTGATTCATGGGGTCGCAAAGAGTCAGACATGACTCAGTGATTGAATTGAACTGATATACAAATAAACAAAAGTATTAAAATATGCTTTAATAACTTTTATTTCCCATGAATATAGCAGAGGTAGAAGCAGGTTTGATTGTACCTGTGAGGTGGAGGGCAATTTTGAGGTATTTTTGAGATAGACTTTTTGGGTGCTTTTTAAGTTTAGAGATTGATTAGCAAAGTGCCACTTGTGCTGTGCTTGGTCGCTCAGCCGTGTCCGACTCTTTGCAACCCCTTGGGCTGTAGGCAGGCTCCTCTGTCTATGGGATTCTCCAGGCAAGAACACTGGAGGCGGTTGCCATAAAGCACTTAGTCTCTCCTCTCTCTGGTACTGATGTGTCTGTCTCCAGTACTGTTCTCCCAGGTAAGGGCTATGAGTTTTACAGTCTCTTGGTGGGGTCACAAGTGGAACAAAAACAGAGAAAGAGGGGAAGTGACAGTGAAGAAAACAGAAGTAGAAAAGGGAGAAAAAGAAAAAAATAGAGGGAGAAAGGAGAAAAAGTAGTAGTAGTAAAGGAAATTAAAAAAAAACAAGGCAAAACAGTGGACAAGAGACTTCCCTGGTGGTCCAGTGGCTAAGACTCTGTGCTCCCAATGTGCTGCTGCTGCTGAGTCGCTTCAGTCGTGTCCGACTCTATGCAACTCCAGGGACGGCAGCCCACCAGGCTCCCCTGTCCCTGGGATTCTGCAGGCAAGAACACTGGAGTGGGTTGCCATTTCCTTCTCCAATGCATGAAAGTGAAAAGTGAAAGTGAAGTTGCTCAGTTGTGTCCGACTCTTACCGACCCCATGGACTACAGCCCACCAGGCTCCCCTGTCCATGGGATTCTCCAGGCGAGAGTGCTGGAGTGGGGTGCCATTGCCTTCTCTGGCGCTCCCAATGTAGGGGACCCCATTTCCCTCCTTAGGGAACTAGGTCCTGCATGCCACAACTAAAACCTGGAGCAACCAAATAAATATTTATAGTGTAAAACAAATAGAAACACTTGACAAAAGCTAGAAAAGTGAGAGAGAAAAGTAGGTGCGCTAAAGATGATAAAGAGATTCGTTACATAGGAATCAACCAACTGGAGACTTCAAATATGCACAGATAGAGCTTGGAAGGGGTATGACCTCTTGAAAGGGAAGAAAATTGAAAGAGGAAAAAGCTTTAACTCAGCTGGTTCTGAAGCAGGGCACTGGTGACTAGAAAGCTGGCCAGCTTGGTGTTGCCTGGAGCAAGGGTGGGCAGGAAAAACCTCAGATCAGGCCAAGGTCTGTGAAGACCAAAAGTAAGTAAGTAAAATCGCTCAGTCGTGTCCAACTCTTTGCAACCCCGTGGACTGTAGCCCACCAGGCTCCTCTGTCCACGAGATTCTCCAGGCAAGAATACTGGAGTGGGTTACCATTTCCTTCTCCAGGGGATCTTCCCAACCCAGGGATTGAACCCAGGTCTCCTGCATTGCAGGTAGACACTTTAACCTCTGAGCCACCAGGGAAGCCCGTGAAGACCAAGGGTCCATACAATCTGAAGATCTATGTCCTAAATTTAGAAATATCCACATGTTTTTAGAAACAACTTGATTGAGGTATAATTTACATGCCTTCAAATTCACCTGTTTCAAGTATACAATTCAATGATTTCCAGCAAATTTATCATTTTTGCACAACCATGACTGCTATACTGTTTTAGAACATTTCCATCATTCCAGTATGACCCTCCCACTCCTTTACACTTAATCTCTGTTTCCACTCCCGGCCCCAGGCAATCACTAATCTATTTACATGTAGATCTGCCTTTTCTGGACATTTCATATAAGTAGAATCATGCAGTATGTGGCTTTCTGTGTCTGGAGTCTTAAGCATGATGATTTTGATGTTCATGTTGGAATGTGTATCAAGATCTCTTTTTATGTTAAATAGTTTTCCCTTGTATAAGCACATTTTGTTTTTCCACTCACTGGTTCATGGACATTGGAGTTGTTTCTACTTTTTGGCTATTATGAATAATCCTGCTTAGAATATTTTGCCTGCAAGTCTTTGTGTGGACACCTATTGTGTTTTCAGCAAATGTGACCGAGAGATTAACTTGTTTATGGAAAATACAAATTCTCTGGTGTGTTGTGTTCCAGGGAACATGACTGCCTAGAAACACTCCATGCAGCACATAGAGTGGACTTTTTAAAGCCAAATTAGATCACATCCCTCCTCTAATTACCATTTTTCAATGGCTTCCCATCTCATTAAGAGTGAAGCCTGACCTCCTGGCCATAGTCCACAGGACTCTGCCTGACCTGCCTCCAGCTGACCTGTTTCACGTCATCACTTGCTATTTCTCTCTCACTCTCAACTTCACGAGATACAAACACTTATGCCTCTCTCAGGGCTTCTACATCAACTTTTCCCTTTGCCTAGCATATTGGAGGGACTGATGCTGAAGCTGAAGCTCTAATATTTTGGCCACCTGATGTAAAGAGCTGACTCTTTGGAAAAGACTTTGATGCTGGGAAAGATTGAAGGCAAAAGGAGAAGAGGGTGGCAGAGGATGAGATGGTTAGATAGCATCACCAACTCAATGGACATGAATTTAAGCAAACCCTGGGAGGTAGTAGAGGACAGAGGAGCCCGGCATGCTACAGTCCCTGAGGTCTCAAAGAGTCAGGCAGGACTTTGTGGCTCAACAACTGCCTAGCATGTTCTTCCCTGACTTTCATTTGGCTAGTTCCTTCTCATTCAGGTCTTTTCTCAGACATCATTTATGTAGAGAAGCCTTCCACGTGCCTACCTAAAATAGCAGCCATGCTTCTCTCGCTATTAGCTTACTTACTCTGGTTCATTTCCACAAGCCCCTGTAACTAAGAACTCTGAAATCACCTTACTCATTGTTTGTTGACTGCCTCTCAACCAGAATGCAATCTCAACAAGGCAGGTACTTTGTTTATCTTGTATCTTTGATGTATCTCCAGCACCTAGCATGTGGTAAACATTCATTAAATTAATTGAATTAATGTATAAATAAAAAGCAGAAATCAGCCCTCTTTCTTAAAACAATTGTATATTTTATCTCTATGATCTCTTCATTAGATGATTCTGTGAATTCAGTTTGTGAATTTCTAAGCCAATGGCCCAAAGCTCAAATACTGGCAAACAATGTACCGTAACTGGCCTTCACATATGTTTGTTTTATGCAACAAATACCTTGGAACCTTATTCTCATTTCTTTGGTCCATCTCTGTTTCATCTGCTGAGAGCTCAGGTTAAACTCCTGTTGACAAGGTCCAACCTCAAATAGGTACAGAATTATTCTGCTTTCTGCCTTGGGCCTCTCCCATACTCTGGGCTTATGTATCAGCATAACCCTGAGGGGAGCTTTGTTATTGCTGCCCAGGGAGACATCAGCCATCAACCAATGTGGGAGCCAGGCTTCATCCTCTCTTCCCTCAGATGGAAAATTCTGGAAAAAATTCACACTTTGCAGAAGTTCCAGCCAAACTGAGTCCCTGTGCCTACAACAGAGATTTGGATAACACCCTCTTGTGTTGACTTTTCCACTCCTGGGTCCCATTCTCCTTGCTCTTTACTCTGATTCCCTGGAATCACCTCCTTAACACATGCCCTGCAGCCAAGTCTTTGTCTCACCTTCTGCTTTAAGTGGAAACCAAATTAGGTCTATAACTTACATAGCCTTTTCTTTTAAAGTATGAATTGATTGTCCAAATTTAAGCCTCAAATATTTCACATTAAATTCTGGGTTTTCAACTTCGTACACTGCATATAATTTAATATGCAACATATAACCTCACATACAATGCTTTTTATGGTTTTTGCTTGATGAAAAAAACTATAGTTCATGTGGACATTAGCTTATTTTCAAATCTTCAAACTTTCAACTGTTAATAGGTTATTTCAGCTATTCTGTGAGGAAAAATGGTCTCAGAACTGTGATTCCATTAGAAATGAGAGGAGGTAGGGAGTTCTTTCTATTATAGAATGTAGCAGAATAATTTTAAGGAGTGCTTGGCTGAAATAGTGTCAGACTTTATTTTTTGGGCTCGAAAATCACTGCAGATGGTGACTGCAGCCATGAAATGAAAAGACGCTTACTCCTTGGAAGAAAAGTTATGACCAACTCAGATAACATATTGAAAAGCAAAGACATTAGACATTACTTTGCCAACAAAGGTCTGTCTGGTCAAGGCTATGGTTTTTCCAGTGGTCATGTATGGATGTGAGAGTTGAACTGTGAAGAAAGCTGAGCACCAAAGAATTGATGCTTTTGAACTGTGGTGTTGGAGAAGACTCTTGAGAGTCCCTTGGACTGCAAGGAGATCCAACAAGTCCATTCTGAAGGAGACCAGCCCTGGGATTTCTTTGGAGGGAATGATGCTGAAGCTGAAACTCCAGTACTTTGGCCACCTCATGGGAAGAGTTGACTCATTGGAAAAGACTCTGATGCTGGGAGGGATTGGGGACAGGAGGAGAAGGGGACAACAGAGGATGAGATGGCTGAATGGCATCACGGACTCGATGGACGTGAGTCTGAGTGAACTCCAGGAGTTGGTGATGGACAGGGAGGCCTAGCGTGCTGCAATTCATGGGGTCGCAAAGAGTTGGACATGACTGAGCGACTGAACTGAACTGAACTGAACTGGCTGCATTAGCTTTCCTGTGGGATAGGAAATCAAGAAATTAATGGCTATGGAACTAAAATAGACAGTGATCAGTACTTGTGAATAGAGCTGCTTCAGTGCTAAACCAACTCAGCCTTACTGTTTGTTGGTTAAGATGACTGTACCATATGACTACCAAAAGAATTCTTTGTTTAGATTTTGATGCCCCACAAGTAAAACTCATTCATTCAAGCATGTAGTAATAAAGCAAGACTAATTGCAATAGTGATACATTCTTCTTGCCTTGTACACCATATTTCTAAGAATACATCCTTTATCTTCCCACCTTCAGTAGAGTCAATTATTTGTGGTTCTTATCTCAGGTATAGTTTTACATCCTAGTCCCTCTCTTCTGATTTGCTCAGTTCACTTAAAAGCATCTTGTATGTCTGAATCAATCCTGGCATTTTTGTCTTATATGGGGTTTAGGCTTGTCTGGTACCCTGGAGACTTCTTCCCCCCACACCTTTGAGGATACAGTGTCTCAGATTGCTTATGACTGAACCAGTTTTATAATTAACTATTCCTAATTCTTCTATATTCAGCCTGTATGGAAGGCACTGTCTTTATTTTTCCATTTCCCAACTGCATATTTAGTTTCATTGAGTCCATTATTAATACATTTTTAAAAAATTCCCATCCTGTCAAAAAAAGGTGTTTTACTCCTTAATTATTTTTACCAATTGGAGACTGATGCAGACACTACTGCTGGTAGGTGGAGGAACATTTGTCTTTCCTAAATTTTAATAATATCAAAAAGTAAAACTTACAAAGAAACACTTAATTCCAAGAACAGTATTAAATGTAGCAAAAATATATATTTTTTCTTTTGGACCAAAGCTCACAGATGATTTTCTACAGATGACCTATATTAGCCAGCATCAATGGAAACAGTGAGAGATTTTATATTTTGGGGCTCCAAAATCACTGCAGATGGTGACTGCAGCCATGAAATGGAAAGACGCTTACTCCTTGGAAAGAAAATTATGACCAACCTAGATAGCATATTAAAAAGCAGAGACATTACTTTGCCAACAAAGGTCCATCTATTCAAAGCTCTGGGTTTTCCAGTAGTCATATATGGATGTGAGATTTGGACTATAAAGAAAGCTGAGCACTGAAGAATTGATGCTTTTGAACTGTGGTTTTGGAGAAGACTCTTGAGAGTCCCTTGGACTGCAAGGAGATCCAACCAGTCCATCCTAAAGGAGATCAGTCCTGGGTGTTCTTTGGAAGGAATGACACTGAAACTGAAACTCCAATATTTTGGCCACCTGATGTGAAGGACTGACTCATTGGAAAAGAGCCTGATGTTGGGAAAGATTGAAGGTGGGAGGAGAATGGAACGACAGAGGGTGAGATGGTTGGATGGCCTCACCGACTCAATGGACATGAGTATGAGTAAACTCCAGGAGTTGGTGATGGACAGGGAGGCCTGGCATGCTGCAGTCCACGGGATTGCAAAGAGTCGGACACCACTGAGCAACTGAACTGAACTGAACTGATATCAGCCAGGGAGCCTCATCACAGACAATAGAAATGGACTTTGCCTCTTGTGGGCAGAAAAGGGATTATTTAAAGGATATTGGTTAGTTGAGAGGTTGTCCAGGGGAGCAGTCAAGTTCAGAAGCCATGCGGTCCGGGGGATGACCAAAATCATATCACAAAACTATTCCTGTGAGGACACAGCTGCTGCCGCCACTTAATATCAAAAATCACAGCTTGCACAGTTGACATGTTGGCACTTGACATTGGAGGCTACTACAGACGCAGCTGGCCTTAGAAACCAGATTTTGCTCCTACAACCACCACAAGCAGAAATGCTCCCCCTCTCTTATTTGTAAGACTAGCTCCCAATTCAAAGTGAGGTGGAAGAAGAGATCACCTCTTATTTTTCTTTTTAATAGATAAACTCACACAGAACTAACCCCACAGCAGGCTTCCTTCAAAGTCTCATTGGTCACAATTGGATCACATGGTCCTTTTTAAGCCAACCACTCATATAGAAAATAGAATAACCATAATGGGCTCAATTAATTGATTCACCTGTTGGGGAAGATCAGTCTTCCGTGAAGTATAAAGTCACAGGAGGAGTGTGGGTACCTGTACAAAACTGAAGTCTTGTTCTCAAGAAAGAACAGCTATCGGGTTGACAAAGAATGTGGTGGACATTTCTATGGAACCTTAATGTCTTCACAACATAGGCCCATTTTATGAGAACCACCCACATGCTTCTTCCCAAGCTTCTTTGTCACCTAATCTCTTGTCTTATTCTTTTCATGTCTATAGCAATCTGACCAACGTATTTGTGACTGTATATCAGCTTATCTCTCCAGGATAAAACAAAGATGCTATTCCACTTAAAGTTCTACCTACTGTGAGAATTTTTCACCTTCCAATAAGTGGGACTGAGTGGCTCTCAGCAATCCATCTGAAGCTGGCGCCAGCTTATTATGCAAAGCCATCTGTAAGTTCCATTTTTGTTTTCTTTTTTTTTTTTTTCAGTTAGCTGATACTGGAGAAGTGTTCCTGGTGTTGCAAGTCTGGTTGGTGGAGAAGGGGCATGTGGCATGGGTAGGCATAGTAAGAAGCCACCAGCCTAGGAAACTGGAGCTTTCAGGACCTGCTCAGATGCACTCACCAGATACTGTTTCCACTTGGATATGCTTGACTTTATAGCTGGGTAGATCAGATAACACTCAGTTTGCATGATGAGCAGCTTATATTTCATAGTCACCTCGTTTCTATCAGGGCCCAGTGGCCAGCCAAGTTCTCCTCCTCCAAAAAAAGAATGGACCTCACTGAAGAAGGCATAGCTTTGTTCTAAATCCTTGAGGTTTCTACTGTGTATCTTGTACTGTTGCAACCTTTCCACACTGCAGACTTCATGCGATTTTTAACCATCACTGATCTCATTGGGTCCTAATAGGCCATATAGAAAAGCCACAGCCTGGACAACCTGGAGAGTCTTCCTCTGGACCCTGCTTGAAGCTGTCAGCCTCTCAAGTCACTCAGGAAGGAGCTGAAGGACACACAAAACACCATGTCTGTTGCTTCTAAAATCCAAAGAGCACCAGAAATCATAGTACTTTTTTCTAGAGGTAGGAAACAAGTTGTCCTTGACATTAGAGAGGATAAACTTGCACAGGCCACACAGCACAGATCCTGAGCCATCACTGCATTAGAATAGGGTTTATTTCCTACCTTCTGGCATGCAGTTTCAGTCTAAAATACCAGCCACTTCCTGCTTTCTGGAGCTCATCAGCATATTATTGCTAATTTGGCTGAGGATGGTGAGACAACTTAGTTCTTATAGACTAACTCATGGCACAGAGAATAGAGAGTTAAAATAACTTGGAGCTGAAAATCTGTTTCTGTCATCTGAGGTGAAATCAAACTACTTATAGTGCTCTCTGTTGGAACAGAGAGAATGGCGCATCCAGATAAAAGCTGCAGACATACAGTGTGTCGATTTGCTGCAGTAAAGCAACTGGATTTGGAAGATCAGTGTATTTGGAATTCCCAGTTGACTTAGCCTACACTAATCCTCTGTGATTCTCAAGGCTCATCCATCTTTTGCACTGGCCAAAAGTGCAGATGGATAGGAAATACCATGGCCTCATCTCTGTGATTTCCCCAGGGATGCACTTTAAAAAATATTACAGTAATTTTTTACTCAACCTGTCAAGTTGTAGGAATTCTGCCACTTTCTGAGGTCATCTGTCTTAATAATATACCCAGAAACTGGGGAAGTAAACATGGCAGGGACTCAGGGTCCTACTGGGATGCATGTTAGTAGTGTTCAGGGCATGGGACCACTCTAGGTACTTCAAGTAGAAAGCGTTTTAAGACAGGGAATTAGGTGCTTACAAAAATCACTGGAAAGTCTGGAAACACAAGTGTCAGAAGGCTGACACCAGACCTACTGAGTTCAAAGACACAACACCAGAGCCACAACCGCTAATACTGGAGTATTTCCCATTATACAAATGAATTGCAAACCTAGCTGGCTGCCATCTGTTATGATCGCTGTAACTCTAATGGACATAAAGCTCTCGCAGAGATTTTTGAGAAATGTGTCACTCTGAATCCCATGCCATTTCTGCTGCTGTTATTATGGTCAGCACACCTACCTCGGCTTTAGCAGCTAATCACCACTATTTTCCTTCTTCTATCTCAGCATCCCTATTGAAATCAGGAGCCCTCTCAACCAAAATGTATTTCCTCCCTACCCCAGCACATGAATAAGAACAACAAACCGCTTTTTATACCTATGCAGTTCTCAAATCTCTGGTATAGGACTTATTTTCTAATCATGTCTTCCTTTTCCTAAGCAGGAGGAGAAAGTTGAGAATAGATGAGTGATTCACTTTCTAATGAAAATTCTATATCTTAATATTATTTTCTAGATCCTAATTAGATATATGCCTACTAAATGACTGTTATTTACCTAAATTTAAAAAAATTAATGCACTATCCATTACAAAGTGAAGTAAGTGTGTGCGGAGGAAGTGGGACTATTTTGTGCTTTACTTTAAGCATACCTCTTGATACACCTCTACTTTCTAAATCAAGCTGACATTTTCCAAGTGTGGTGGATTAAAAATGACCCAAAATTGTTTATGGCTCCTTTCATCAAGAGGTGGTCTATTTTCCACCCCTTAAATCTGAACCGGCCTTGTGTATTAGTCTCTTAAGGTTGCCATAACAAAATACCACAGACCAGTGTCTTAAGCAAAAAGATTCATTTTTTCTTAGTTCTGGAGGCTAGAAGTCCAAGATGAAGGCGTTAACAGAGTTGGTTTCTGGCCGTACTTTTTCTCTGTATATGCACATCCCTAGTCTTTTCCTCTTCTTATAGGAGCACTGGTCCTATTGGATGATCGCCCCATCCTTATGATCTCATTTAACTTTAATTTCAAGGCCCTATCTGCTTTTAAATTACATTAAGTCACATTCGAGGTTAGGGCGTCAACCTATGAATCTGGGGGGAATGCAGTTCAGTCCAAAACACCTTGCAACTTGTTTGACAATAGAAAGCTGCAGAAGTGATAATTTGTGACTAATAACAAGGCCTCGAGAAGCCTTTGCAGCTTCCTCTCACCTCCTTTGGAACCTCAATAATATGCGAAGAAGCCTGAGCCAGGCTGCTGGAGAGGCTTGTGGAGATCTGAGGCACCCCAATCGTTAACTCCAGCTAACTGTCCACTAACTGCAATTGCAAGTAATCTAAGTCAGTGCCACGTGGAGCAGAGATAAGTTATTGCAGCTGAACCCTGAACAAACTGCTGCCTCAAGAACTGTGAACTAATAAATACTGTTACATTAAGCCACTAAATTTTGAGGTGGTTTTTATACAATGACAGATAACTGGTATACCAAACCTTGTCTAATTTTCATTAGTTCTTCATGTAGTGTCTTTTTACTGTCATTTCAATGAGATTTGGGAAAGACATAGACAAAAAGCATATTATCATTCAACATGCTTAATTAGAAATCACTTATAATACATTCTTGGAGGAGGGCATGGCAATCCACTCCAGTTTTCTTACCTGGAGAATCCCATGGACAGAGAAACCTGGTGAGCTACAGTACATGGGATCGCAAAGAGTCAGACATGACTGATGCTACTTAGGACAATTATATGTTATAGATAAGAAAAGTTTTTTTTAAGAGGAATAACTTAAACACTTAATCCTATTTCATACATAGACAAAGAGAAATAACATATCAACCAATATGGTTGTTGATAATATAAGTAACTCCATGCAGCCCTGTAAAACAGGATATGATAACCATGCGCAGGGACTGAGAAAATGCCATTTAAACAAATACCATATGTTAACACATATATGAAGAATCTAAAAAAAATGGGTACAGATAATCTTGTTTACAAAGCAGAAATAGAGACACAGACATAGAGAACAAATGTATAGATACCAAGGGGAAAGGAGGAAATGGGATGAATTGGGAGATTGGGATTGACATATATACATTCTAAAGGAGATCAGTCCTGGGTGTTCATTGGAAGGACTCATGCTAAAGCTGAAACTCCAGTACTTTGGCCACCTCATGCGAAGAGGTGACTCATTGGAAAAGACTCTGATGCTGGGAGGGATTGGAGGCAGGAGGAGAAGGGGACAACAGAGGATGAGATGGTTGGATGGCATCACCGACTCGATGGACATGAGTCTGAGTGAACTCCTGGAGTTGGTGATGGACAGGGAGGCCTGGCGTGCTGCAATTCACGGGGTCGCAAAGAGTCGGACATCACTGAGCGACTTAACTGAACTGAACTGATACTATATATAAAAAGATAACCAATAAGAACCTACTCTGTAGCACAGGGAACTCTACTCAGTGCTCTGTGGTGACCTAAATGGAAAGGGAATCTAAAAAAGAGGGGATAAAAGTATATGGCCACAGAGGATGAGATGGTTGGATGGCATCACCAACTCAATGGACATGAGTTTGAGCAAACTCCAGTAGATAGTGAAGGACAGGGAAGACCAGCATGCTGCATTTCATGGGATTGCAAAGAGTTGGACATGACTTAGCGACTGAACAACACCAACAAAGTATATAAATGGCTGATTCACTTTGCTGTACCGTAGAAACTAATGCAACATTAGACAAATCAAAGACAGAATTAGGAGTTTTCTAGCCTGTTTTAAAGTATATATCCAATCCTCTTGGAGTTTCCTTTTAGGTTGGTCCTGATGTAGTGGTCCAAAAACCTAAAAGTTATCTTTGGGTCATTCTAAGGGTTCATGAAAATGAAATTGTTAGTTGCTCAGTCATGTCCAACTCTTTGCCACCCAGTGGACTGTAGCTCTCCAGGCTCTTGTGTCCATGGGAATCTCCAGACAAGAATACAAGGGAGTGGGTCGCCATTCCCATCTTCAGGGAATCTTTCCAACCCAGGGATTGATCCCAGGTCTCCCACATTTCAGGCAGATTCTTTACCATCTGAACTAACACATAAGGGTTCATACCTATTATAAAATGTTACACAAAATATTCCTAGAGCCACCCTACCTCCCAGCTCATCTTTCACATAGAATCAGGCTCAGGTGGCTTGAACTCTGTTCCAGGAACCATGTAGCAAATCCACCCTGGTGTGACCTGAAACACCAGGGAAGAGCCAGATTTTAAGCCAAGAGTTCTCCTGCACTGGGGGATTTTATCCTTCCAGTTGCCGGCTGCTTCCACTGCAGATGTTTCCTTACTCTTTTGGTTATTTTCGCCTTTCTTTCAGATCTCTTTATTCCCAAATGATTTTTATTCATAGTCTTCTGGTTTTTAAGTGCCTACCACATCCATTTTCATGCTTTTCCTTTACTGTGTTATTTTTCATTCTCCACTAATCCCTCCCTCGCCACCACATCTACTTTCCTTCCTTTCATTTTTTCCACATTCATTTATTCCACACCATCCCAGCTGCTTTCCTTTGTTCAGTTCAGAACATTGGCCAGAAGCTTCCCTGTTGCTAAGTAACAACATCACCCACCCACCCCATCCCCCGACACTCTTTTCCACTCTCAGCTCATTTCTTCTGCTGCTTTTAAAAGTGCATGGGTCAAACGGGCTCTCAAAGAACATGAAGGTGCTTCGTTCTTCTCTTCATACCCAGGGCATGTAAACCCTTCCGCACCGGCCTCTTTTTATTAGATTTTGGCTTCTTGTTTTATCTGTTATCCGTTCGATTCCCAGGTTGGGAAGATCCGCTGGAGGAGAGATAGGTTACCCACTCCAGTATTCTTGGGCTTCCCTTGTGGCTCAGCTGGTAAAAATCTGCCTGCAATGCACGAGACCTGGGTTTGATCCCTGGGTTGGGAAGATCCCCTGGAGAAGAGAAAGGCTACCCATGCCAGTATCCTGGCCTGGGGAATTCCATGGACTGTATAGTCTGTGGGGGTCACAAAGAGTCGGACACGAATGAGCGACTTTCACTTTCACTTATCTGTTAATTTGCCCCAGGCTCTGAGATAACACTAACACAGCAAAAACCATCCCTTTGAGCTAAGACAACTTATAGATGGGAGGAAAGGATATAGTGTCTGCTAAAGGGACACAAAATAGAAAATATTTAGACTAAACGTGTAACTCAATGTTGCATGGCATGGCCTGGGCTCATCAAATCCAGGTTTTAAGAACTTTCCATTAGGGGTCAAGATAGCCAGCAAGTCCCTTTTACAGACCTTTATCTTGTTGAGTTCTGAGGAAGTTACCAATGGCATGTTGAGTCTGGTTTGCACCAAAAAAAAAAAAAAAAGATAAAAAGAACACAAGAGCTCATTAGGCAGTTTTTCAAATCTCAGTCCCTTTCCAGACATCAATCTGACATATGTGTACCAAGGCATAACTGGAATTGTGTCAGCAGCCTTTCACAGCGTGCTCTTAAGACATTCCAAGTCTTCTGGCACGTTTCAATACTTCAATGGCAATGGTGCCTCCATATGTCCAAACACTAGGACAGAGTAACAGAGATACCAGGATCTTGAAAAAAATCCTCTTTTCCCCCTTGCAATGCCATAAATAATTTCCCTCCTTGGTGTGAATTCCTTCTCTCTCCTTGTGCATTGATGCAATGCCTGGGAAGCCTTCCCTGATAACCCTGCCCTACGTTGTTGCTCTCAGTCCTTTGCCCACTGTCACCAATGAGCTACTTGGGGAGTGTTGGGGCTGCTTTGTCTGTAAGCGCGCCACAGCCTTTCAGTCGCCGTGTGTCCTTGCTCCTCAGGCACAGCTCTCTGTGAGGCATGAACTCAGAGCCTGTGTGTAACGTATACTTCATCAGTTGCCTTACATTAGTCGTAGAACACAGGTACTCTGATAAGGGAATTGTTCTTAGTTTTATTTTCTAGAGAGCAATCATTTTCTTTGTATTAAAGCCCAAATTTATCAGCACTCAAAGTACCAGCAATGAAACTTCTATATTTGCATCACTATCCAGATTTGCAGACTGAGGATTTCACTAGAGAAAATTTTCAAGAGCCTTGTTTTGGCCCGTTGGTTGATAGTCTGAAAGTAGAATCCCCATGAGCCTAAAATCCACTCCAAGATATTCTAACAATGCCTGACCAGAACTGGAATTGGCAAGCTACTATGCTTTTCCTTCTATGAAGCCCCTTTGGGATACTATATCTTCTGAAAGGTTCAGAAAATTTTAACATGATTTTAGTTTTTATTTTAGGGTAATCTCAACTTATGAAATATATATATTGGAACTTCCTGGAATTTTTGATTTATATACTGCTTAAACAACTGAAAATTACACATGATTTTTACTACTCTTCAATATTCTCTCTTTTAACCCTCCTCTCTCCAACTTGAGGTAGCAGTCAACACCGTAGGTCATATTAATTTCTTTTCTTCACATCTCCACATGTTTAATTCCTTTATCCCCTTTTGCCCCACTTCATCACTGTTCTCTCTCGTCCCACAGTATCTCCTGTGACTGAACACTGGTGCTCTGTCCCCATGTACAAGGACAGGGAATGGGAAAGGAGAAGGATGCTGAGAGAGTTCACTTAAAAAAAGTATGTCATTGTAGTATAGCTGCTTTACAGTGCTGTAAAGTTAGTTTCTGCGGTACAGCAAAGCGAATCAGCCCTGTGTATACATATATCACCTCTTTTTTGGATTTCCTTTCCATTTACGTCACCACAGAGCACTGAGTAGAGTTCCCTGTGCTGTATAGTAGGTTCTCACTAGTTGTCTATTTTGTACACGGTTAGTGTATATATGTTAATTCCAACCTTCCAATTCATCCCACCCAGCCTCCCTTCCCCCTTGGTGTCCATATGTTTGTTCTTCACACCTGTGTCACCACTTTTGCTTTGCAAGTAAGATGATTTGTACCAGCTTTCCAGATTCCATATATATGTGTTAATATACGATATTTGTTTTTCTCTTTCTGACTTACTTCACTCTGTATGAGTCTCTAGGTCCATTCCATGTCTCTGCAAATGACACAATTTCATTCCTTTTTTATAGTTGAGTAATACCTCATATTTTTTAATTCCTCATTCTCTTTATTTTAATAAGGAAACACCATAAGTCATTAAACTACTTCTTTTCATTAAACTTGAATTTTAATTACTACAAACAATACTCTGATAAGATGCATTGCATATATTTTTGTATACATATCTTGCAGGAGATGTGGGTTTGATTCCTGGCTCAGGAAGCTCCCCTGGAGAAGGGAATGGATACTCCAGTATGCTTGCCTGGGGAATCCCATGGACAGAGAAGCCTGGAGAACTATGGTCTATGTGGTCACAAAAAGTCGGATATGACTGAGTGACTGAGCATGCAGGCACTAGGTGTTTCCAAGGATACAGACCTAGAATTGAAATTTCAGGGGAAAAGGGCTTTATATTTTTGTTTTATATATCTTGCAATAAATATAAACTTTTATGTGTCAAGATGGACAAAGTATATAAAAGTTAATTCACAAAACAGCAATAAATGACCAATAAACACAAACCTTTACTAGCAGGAAAAGAAAAATTAAACAATGGGATATTACTTTATAGCTATTGAACTGTCAAACATTAAAAAACCAATAAAACCTATTACTGATGAAAATATGGGAGTAAATTGCCTTAGCTTTTCTTGGAAAGCAATCTAGCAACATCTATTAAAACTAAAATTATATATAGAGTTTGACCAACAAACTCATTCTTAGAATCCAACCCATAAAAAGAAAAGACCAAAAGGTTAGAATATATAAACAAAGATGCTTTGGGCACTATTCATTTTTTTCTACAAATACTTGCTAAGTGCTATGTTGCCATCACTTCAGAAATGAATAAGACACAGGCCCTGCCCTCAAGGTATTCACAGCCAAGACAGCTAAGTATCCAAGCAATTGGAGTTCACAAGAGAGGTGTTGAGGAAGCAATTTAGGCCTGAGATGGAGGGCTGCAAAAACTTCACTGAAAAGTACACTCACATATCTTGGTAAAATAGAGCATGTTCCTAAGGCCTCGGATTAAGTTGCATGATCCAGGAGAGCTGAAAAGGATAAAGATAACTGGACATGGGAAACATAACCCTGAATTGGACATGAAACAAAAGTCACAGGTAATCTAATTTTTCTAATGGCAGGGGAGACAGAATATGAGGTACACAATGGAAAAAGGACTTCCTTGTTGTGACAGAATCAAAAGAGTCTATGATTAAATGGTAGCCAAAAACATTGTATTGTTCTATGCCTGGTACAGAGTACACTCTTGAAAGGTATTTGTTGACCCAACAAAGATGGTAAGAGAATGTAAAAATGTTTAGCTCAGTGGTGATCATTTTGGAATGTACAGAATATCGAATCTGTTATATGTTAGAAAGTAAGATGATGTTGTGAGTCAGTTATACTTCAAAACCAAACAAGCAAACTCAAAGAAAAAGAGACCAGATTGGTGATTACACGAGTTGAGGGGTAAAGGAGAAGGGGATGGGAAATTGGATGAAGGTGGTGAAAGGGTACAACCTCCAGCTATAAGACAAGTAAGTACTAGAGATGCAATGTGCCACGTGATAAATACAATTAACACTGCTGAAAGATATATACAAAAGTCCTGAAGAGAGTAAATCCTGAGTTCTCATCATAAGGATTTTTTGTTCTTTTATTGTATCTGTAAGAGATAACTGATGTTCACTAAATTTGTGATAATCATTTCATGATGCATGTAGGTCAAATCATCATGTTGTATACCTAAAACTCATACAGTGCTGTGTGTCAATTATATCTCAATAAAACTGGAAGAAAAAAATACAATATTAGAATAAGTATTTAAAATGAAAATGTAATTATTTTACCCTCTTTAATTTAACAAATATGTATAAAAGTGTTTAGCTCAGGGCTTCCCTTGGTGGCTCAATGGTAAAGAATCCACTGCCAATGCAGGATTCAACGGGTTTGATCCCTGATCTGGGAGGATCCCACATGTGGCAGAGTAACTAAGCCTGTGCACCGTAACTACTCAGCCTGTGCGCTAGAGCCTGGAAGCCACAGCTACTGAAGTCTGCGCATCCTACAATCCATGCTCCAGAACAAGGGAAGGCTCTCCAATGAGAAGCCCATGCACCCCAACTAGAGAGTGGCTCCCCGCTCACCACAACTAGAGAAAAGCCCTCAGCAACGAAGACCCAACACAGCCAAAAATAAAAATAAATAAATTCACAAGAGGGTTAAAGAGATCAAAGTTTGGCCTAAAACTGTCACCTATATTTATATTAAAATAAAAATGTTTAGCTCAGATAAACTTAGATTTAATCAATGATTTCACCTATTTATTAATCAGACTTTTCCTTAAATAGATTTTCCTTCTTCTCTCTCTCCCTTCCTCCACTCTTTCCTTCCACCCTTCCATTCTTTCACCATTTTTCAGAAGGAAAGACTCCAGCCAAATTGAAATTCTAAATCCTGTTAACCTCAGTTTGACCCTGTTATTTCACCATTTAACAATGAGACAAAATCATCAGCTCTTAAATCACGAAACTTCAATGCCAAAACCGCATTGAGCAATTTCTAAAGGATACGGTTTTTTCCCCCATAGGAAAAGAACATCTAACATGAGGAACAAACAAACTAGACAGACAGTTCATTAGAAGCTCATTATGACAACCAAGATAATGCCAGTCACGACTTCAGGAAGGAGCCTCCAGACTGTGGCGAAATAGAAGCAACACATCCCGAAAGCAGGTACATTTTCTCCCTCAGGACTGTCATTAAAGGAAAAGACACGTGCGTGGGTTCAGCTGGAAGGCCGGGACCTCCATGGAATCATGCAAATGTTTCCAGGATCCAAGTTCTGCTTGGCAGGACTCCCATATCAACAGTAAAACAACTGCATAGCAACCCACATATGCCCATCTCTCACCATTACTGCTTGTCTAGGGAAAACACCCCTACTATTCGCTGTCTGCTCCATAAATTTTGTCAAACAGGAGTTAAGTCTATACGCCAAGTTGAGAGCGACACAGGCTGGCATTTCCCAGCACATGCTGTTCACCACGTGGGTTTCTGGAGCGCTGCCTCTCGGCTTCAGAGGCACTAGAGTCCCCCTCTCCTCCCCCATTTCCTCTCACAAAGACAATACGCAATAACCCTGAGCACGTGTGTATGTGTGTGTGTATGAGAGAGAGTTCCCAACTGGCCACGTACCTTTTGATCTGGTGACCTATATTATGAATATCAGGAAAGAGCTTCCAGTTTATTTATTTATTTTTTTTGCATTCTCAGGAGTACACAGAGTCCACAGTAAGAGCAGAATAACAGCCTCTAAAACAAAGAAAATCCACTCTAAATGTGGCTCTGCTAGACCCATTCACCATCTGTTTATTTCCTCTGCTTATATCTGGGACTCCAGGAAAGGCACCAACATGCAAACCCAGACCAGAGTACTTTTCCTCTTTTCAAGAGGGTGTTTCCTAGAACTTTCCCATCTGCCTCTGAGTAAGATGTAGAAAATATTACTTATAAAATAAGACTAGCAAATGACTCACAGTGAGTAAAAATAAATCAGGGTGCAATTTGCCATCTCGAAGAGAAATAAGGTAAAACGCTCCAAAATTGGAGATGCAACTCACTTTTTCAAACCTCCTCAAGGAACCTCTTCAAACGATAGGCAGGAAATGGGTATGTGCGGGGGATTCAGTTCTGCTCAAGAACACTCGAGTGACAGCCTCATCATACATATTCATGAGAGGCAACCTGAGCTCCGGTGTGAAACCGCAGCGCAACCGTGCTTCCTGCACAACCGTGCTTCCAGCACACACTTCGCAGCCCACACTGCCAGGAAACGCTGTAACACTGAAGAGACCAAGGGCCCTGGTTTCTAACACGGTTCAGAATGACAAGTGTTCATTGCCGCCTTAACACACACATTTGACTGGATTTTCTTCATCTCCTTATAACAGCTCAAGAAGTATCCATCTGCCAGGATGCATTTTAGAGCCCTCATTGTGCAAATGTGAATTTCAAGGCTTTGTCTAATAAGCAAAAAGGAATAAGGTTATTTATTTTCAGTAGAGCCTTGGGCATTTATTATTAATACTCTAATGGAGAAATAGGTCAGTAGAGCATACACAGGAAGGTAATTATCCTCTACACACTGCTTCTTTTCTCAACAGATTTTCTACAGCAAAATACGCAAGAGTCAGCTTCACCTGGCAGAAAATATGAACCAAGGGCTTTATTCCAGTGCAGTTTGGAGAGGCATATACTGGATTTTTCATTCAGTCAACAAATAGCAGTTGAGAGTAAATGAACACTGTTCTAGGCACTTGGAAAACTGCAATGAACGAAAGAGATAAAAGTTCTTCCATCATGAAGCTGTGACAGTTTATTGCCATGTTCTAGAGAGAAAAAACATCTTGCTGTGTACCTGTCATAGAAGATTCTGGAACTTTTAGTTCACTGTCTTTCAAATGCCATTGATGACTCTGTGGATGAAGAAGTTAGCATGTGTGTCCGTGTGTGCTGTGTGAAAGAGAGAAGAAAAGAAACAGGAAAAGAAACCAACACTGAAGCACAGAATAAACCAAGACAGAAACTATTTTTTTAAAGTAATAGGTTTACTTTTATGATCTAGTGAAAACACAAAAGACAGTAGTGCTGAGAAACAAAAACAGAGGCACAAAGGAACGCTGGAACAGACGCGGAACCTGCTATTCTTTGTGTTTGGAAGATACAAAATATCAGCTCTCCCTGACAATCTATAAATCTGACATCAGATTCCCCAAAATTCATAATGATGTTTTGAACTGCTGCTGCTGCTCTTGCTGCTACATTGCTTCAGTTGTGTCCGACTCTGTGCGACCCCATAGATGGCAGCCCACCAGGCTCCCCCGTCCCTGGGATTCTCCAGGCAAGAACACTGGAGTGGGTTGCCATTTCCTTCTCCAATGCATGAAAGTGAAGAGTGAAAGGGAAGTCGCTCAGTCGTGTCTGACTCTTAGCGACCCCATGGACTGTGTAGCCCACCAGGCTCCTCCATCTATGAGATTTTCCAGGCAAGAGTACTGGAGTGGGGTGCCACTGCCTTCTCCGTGTTTTGAACTAGATAAGCTGATTCTCCAGTAACAGGAAAAATCTGGGTTGGGGGGGGAGTAATGGTAAGCCCTATAAGATAAGTGAAATACAAAGCTTCAATAACTAAGAGAACAGTACTAATTCATAAGTAAACAGACAGAACAATGGAACTGAAAGAATGCCCAGAAAGAGTTCCAAATGCATATGGGAATGCAATGTCCAGTCAACACGGCTCATTCCTCAGGGCTCTGTCTGCCTCCCCACCACTGTCAACCACACTGCTGGTCCTTTGCCTCTTTCTCATTAGTAAGAGGCCCAGTGCTCACCAGAAGCCCCTGGCACAGAAGGGCTCAGGATGAGGAAAGAGTGCAGGATTTAGATGGTAAGAAGCCGAGTAACCATTCTGTTCTACCGCTTGTGGTTTGATGAACTTGAATTTGGAACTTAAGTGCGCCAAGCTTTGGTTTCATTGTCAATAATGGGAAAATAACAAAATCTATATCAAAGAATCATTGTGAGGGTAAAATAAGTTGATACATATGAATCTACCTAACAAATTCTGGTACTGAAAAAAATGAAAATATCCTAGTTGAATAGCTTAGTAGGCACCTTAACTCTGGGTTGATTGTTTAACAACTTGTCTGTCTGTGGACAGAAATTGCTTTCTAAAAATCTCAAATCTCTCTTTGCTACACGACATTAAATAAATCAGTTTTGGAATAAAGAAAGAATTGTCTTTAGACTCAATGATTTCCTTACAGAAAAAATTCTTTACAAAGGAGATATATTTTTCAATGGGTCAGTTCGCTCCAGTCAAAGAAATTTTGTTACATAGTACATGCAAGGACAATTTGATTTCAAAGTTTGTAAGGAAAGGATGGAATTTTTCAAAATGTTCCTCTGCTGAGATGGGACTAGTGGAAGCCTATTTTGTGTGTAGGGACTGCCCAATGCCCAGTCCCTATACACAAGAAGCTTGAACAATTTATGTAGAAGGTAGAAATACAAACACAACGGCACATAAATTTTTAATTCAGCTTTTCATTGTATTGTGTATCAGTGGCTAAGGGATAAGAAGATAATGAAGAAAGTTGTGGGAATGAAAACATGGAAACCACGTATTCTCTAGTCTTGAACACTTTTTGAAAGGGACGAAGTGGCATCACTTGGTGGGAAGTACCAGACTGAGTGGTCTGTGGGTACATCAGAAGTGGAAGGGGTTGAAGGGAAGGACAGTAAGGGGTCTGATGAGCATAGTAAGGGCCTTATAAGACAATAAGTTGAGTCCTAAGGTGATAGAACACTCGCGGCAGAACTGTAATGTAATTTGGTCAGGCAAATGATGAAAATGCTTGTTTCTGGACAGGATGGTGTGTATAAAAAAGGAACTAAAAGTGGGAGATTAAAAACTATTCCCCATGTCTAGATGCAATGCTTCAGTCCAATCTAGCCTGTCCCCATGGGAATGGAGACAGCGTATGGCTTCAAGAAGCCCTGTAGAGCAAGTATTGTAGAGCAATTTTTTAGAATTGGTGATTGCCTGGACAAAATGATAGAAAGGAAAAAATTTGACCAAGTTAGGAACACAGAAGGTTGGCAGGAGAATGGAGCCACTGACGATACCGGAGAGCTTCTGATCTGATGAGGGCTCTTGAGAACAGGGAGGGAAATAAGCTGATTTTAACTGTGTTTAGGTGTAGGTGGCATTCAACCAACAAGTGACCTGTATCAGAAAAAAAAGTAAAAACTCTAAATATAAAAATTTCAGAATTCTTAGCAAAAGAATATTGTGCTGTTTTTTCATCATGAGGCTAAATGTTTTGTTCCCTTTTACACATGCACAAAAAGTCATGACTATCGCTGACCTATACCTTGTTTAAAGAAAATGTATCTGTTACAGATACCAATAAAAGAGTCTTTCCTCCCACTCTCTCAATAGAAAAAATTGCGGAGGAACATGTTTTTGGCAGTCTTGCTGAGAGGGGAAACAATTCACGCAACATCATCACCTCTACCATCTGTCTTGCTCCCAAGTTCACCAGCTGCCAGATTAACATTTCCGATAAATCATCATTTTGGTCCTCTCTGGAACACTGGTCAATAAATAGGTGAGATGTTTCTAGGTCACCGTGTGGACTCTGACATGAATGTCAGTGTTGGGGCCTGAGCTGGCTCTGATGGAGATACAGGCTCTTTACTGTCAGTGTATGTCACAACATTACATAAGAAAACTGACATCATGATTTTATCATTCATACCTTGTTTTATTATAACTGGATTGATTATTCTTGCAACTCACCAGGTTTGATTTTGAATAATCTTCAGGTTTTCCCTCACCCCAAGACAAGTTCTCAATGTATTTTTTTTTTAATTTGAGAATTTTTAAAAGAATATATTTGCAAACATTTTAAACAACAGAACTTTACTTATCCTAATGAGAACCTACGTAGGAAATAGGTGATTGTTATGAAGGTCTCTCTCATCCCATTTAATATTTCAGCAATTAATGGGAAACATGAACTTCTGAGACGTCCAGGGAGATGAAAGCAAGTCCAAAAGAGAACCTAGCCTCTGCTGAGCACCAGTGGAAGAGTATGGCTGCCCAGTGGGACTGCATATGAGTGAACACTATATGTGATCTGATGTGCTTTTAGATATAGGAGCACACCTTGTGATACATAGAAGTGCAGGCCTTGGGGTCAGATAGACCTGGGTCTGAATCCTGCTGTATCATCAACAGATTATTAGCCTCAAGACTCTGCTTAAATATCTATGAAATGGATATAACACTCTTCTTGAAATGTTATGGGAGAAAAATGAGACAATGTGCATAAACAGCTAGAACAGTACCTAATATATAGTGAGTGCTCAAAAATGGTAGGTAATAATAATAATATATATAATAATAATTGTTATTATAGTAGTGACAACAATAATAATTACCTTATTTATAATCACCATACTTTATAGAGTAATTAAGAAAGCAGCCTGTTAGTATTAAGTTCACCTTTGGCTAGTTTGACCTGAAATAGAATTTCTAGCTCTCCTAACAGAAGTAGTATCAGCAGGCAAGGTGTTAAGGAATCAAAATGTCACCCCAGGGTATGATGTTGTTCAGTTGCTCAGTCATGTCCAACTCTTTATGACCCTGTGGATTGCAGCACGCCAGACTTCCTTGTCCTTCACCATCTCCCAGAGCTTGCTCAAACTCATGTCTATTGAGTCAGTGATGTCATCCAACCATCTCATCTTCTGTCGCCCCTCCTTCTCCTCCTGCCTTCAATCTATTCCAGCATCAGGGTTTTTTCAAACGAGTCAGCTCTTAACACCAGGTGGCCAAAGTACTGGAGCTTCAGCTTCAGCATCAGTCCTTCCAACAAATATTCAGGATTGATTTCCTTTAGGATCTCCTTGCAGTCCAAGGGACACTCAAGAGTCTTCTCCAACACCACAGCTCAAAAAGATCAATTCTTCAATGCTCAGTCTTCTTATGGTCCAACTCTCACATCCATACATGACTACTGGTAAAGCCATAGCTTTGACTAGATGGACCTTTGTCAGCAAAGTAATGTCTCTTCTTTTTAATACACTGTCTAGGTTTGTCATAGCTTTTCTTCCAAGGAGTAAGCATCTTTTAATTTCATGGCTGCAGTCACCATCTGCAGTGATTTTGGAGCCCCCCAAAATAAAGTCTGTCACTGTTTCCATTGTTTCCCCAGCTATTTGCCATGAAGTGATGGGACTGATCTTCATTTTCTGAATGTTGAGCTTTAAGCCAGCTTTTTCACTCTCCTCTTTCACCTTCATCAAGAGGCTCTTTAGTTCCTCTTCACTTTCTGCCATTAGGGTGATGTCATCTGCATATCTGAGGTTATATGACCCCTCAGTATTTCCCTTGAGCAGAGTAGCTACGATTTTAGTTAGAAGACCTCGCCAGTAAATTAAGCTCTCTTCCTTCTGTCAGGATTGTGGAACCTTCTATAGAATAGACATTGTTTTAAGAATCTCCAGGGAAACAGATTCCATAACTTCCCTCAATAACCTATTTCAGTGTTTAGCCACTGTTTCCCTTGGTAAAACTTCAGAATTCACCTAAATCCTTTGTGCTCTAGTTTTAGTCTGATCATCTCACATTTAACTCAGATGTTACTGATAATCGTATTGGTATTGAATCAAGAAATATATACATGTGTGCTAACATGGGCATTCAGTGTCAGCCTTATCAACTATGATGAGTTAACATGCAGAAGGGCGCTGCACCATGAACGTGATCAGAAACACTTTAGCAGTGTTTGCTTAAAGTCACAGCCCAAGTGCCTCTTCAACAGTTATCACACACAGACTCATGTGACATGAACCAGAGAGAACAGCATTTAAAGGAATCCCAGAACGAAAGGAACTGTCCTCCGAATTGTGTCTGCAGAGTGTACTGCATCCCAGGGCATTGGTTCACTCTCTAGAAGCTGCCCCTTCCCACCCACCTTCTGAGAGGCCTCAGCCTTTTGCATTGTGTCAGGACTAATCTAACAGCCACAAAAACAATAAGCCCCTGGAGCCATCATTAGGGTGTACCTTTAAGCGTCAGAGAAGTTCCAGCCTGGGGGCCACTGCTTTGCTCGGTGGGTTAGGAAAGCAGTGCCAAAGGGGGACTCCAGGGGCTTCCCAGGTGGCACGGTGGTAAGGAATCCACGTGCCACGCAGGAGACACAGAGACTGGGTTTGATCCCTGAGTCAGGAAGCTCCCCTGGAGAAGGGAATGGCAACCCACTTGAGTATTCTTGCCTGGAGAATCCCCTGGACAGAGGAGCTTGGTGGGCTACAGGCCATGGAGTCGCAGAGAGTTGGACACGACTGAGCGGCTAAACAACCACGACCAAGGAGCGCTCAAGCTGGACGACACATCTGCCTGGTGCCTTCCTTGCAAAAAACAGACGAGCCGCCCAAGACCCTGAACACCTGACATTTAGACTCAGAGTTCCTGAAGAGTGTTATTATGAAACATGGTATGCCCTGCACCCGCCTCAAGGTGATAAAAACTATTCAGAAAATATGGGTTGACCGTGAACTAAGGAAGCATAAGCTTTAGTTGTGTGGGTTCCATCCAAAACTGTAGCTACAGCTAACTTACATTCATGATATTGTGTTGTGTGGACCACAATTCCCTGGACTGCTCCAAGACCCAATTCCCTCTTCTGTGTAACAAGATTAATGATATCTCCCCCACATCTAGTGGTTCCTTAAAACGGCTGCCAGAAAGAGCTTCAGGATCCCACCAAATCTGGATCCCACTCCTGACTTCCTACCATACTCCTCTCTGGGAGACTCATAAAAACTATTAGTTTATTAAGCTCATCAAATCCTGAAGGAAAGACTTCTGCTTAATTTTACTTAATCTAAAGTGACAGACTTTATTTTCTTGGTCTCCAAAATCACTGCAGATGGTGACTGTAGCCATGAAATTAAAAGTCACTTGCTCCTTGGAAGAAAAGTTATGACAAACCTAGACAGTGTATTAAAAAGCAGAGACATCACTTTGCCAACAAAGGTCTGTCTAGTCAAAGCTATGATTTTTCCAGTAGTCATGTACAGATGTGAGAGTTGAACCATAAAGAAGGCTGAGCATTGAAGAATTGATGCTTTCAAAATGTGTTGCTGGATAAGACTCTTGAGAGTCCCTTGGACAGCAAGGAGGTCAAATCAGTCAAACCTAAAGGAAATCAACCCTGAATATTCAATGGAAGGACTGATGTTGAAACTGAAACTCCAATACGTTGGTCACCTGATGTGAAGAACTGACTCTTTGGAAAAGACTCTGATGCTGGGAAAAATTGAGGGCAGGGGGAAAAGGGGGCGACAGAGGATGAGATGGTTGGATGGCATCACCAACTCAATAGACATGAGTTTGAGCAAGCTCTGGGAGATGGTGAAGGACAGGGAAGCCTGGCGTGGTGCAGTCCATGGAGTCACAAAGAGTTGGACATGATTGAGCAACTGAGAACAATGTTTCCTCAAGTGGGTATGACGCCTCTCTTACCTAGGGGCCAGCCTGCCCCGGGGAGGGAGATGGCAGGTGAGAGAGTTCGCAGCAGTCCTCATGTCAGTTGGACCCCTCCGGAGGTCTGCATGCCTCTTTGCAGTCCCCACATCTCCAGACATTCTTTCTCTAAAGGGGTAGGTGAGCGGGACTCCAGAGTCCCCATTTCAGCTCCCAGACCTTCCCTGTAAGTGGCTGTCTTTTCCAGAGTTTTCACATCAGGTGCCCTGCCCCTCCCAGTTAGAATTGTCCGAGTGCTGCCTGAACTTGCTGCCAGGACTTGGTGCTTGAAGACATAAAAAGAAAAAGAAGTGGAAAAGATAACCAGGAAGGACAACAGCAACTGGCAGACCGACTTTGTCTCTACATCAGGGGAGCATACAATGGATGTGAATATCACCCTTAACCAGGTGTTTGTAAATGTTTGTGTAAGAATGAACTGACAATCGTATTTTCTTTCTTTTTAAGCATTTGATTTTTAGGAGACCTGAAACTCCATTCTAAACGTGGGAAGAGAAGGTTGCCTTCATCTGTCCACTGCACCTGCCCAAGAACCCTGATGGGAGGAGAAGGCATGCTGTAGGGCTTCCCACTCCTCCCCAGAAAGTAACCTTCCCATCCACCCCCAAAGATCCACTGGTCCAAATTTCAGAGTAGGGACCTGGTGGGGCAGAGGACACACAGACCTGAGGCTGCAAAGGCTCACACGGTTTCCAGATGTGATAGCAGGGGCAGCCTCCTTCAAAGGTTTGTCCTTGAAGGACAGTTGTGTTGAAAAGAGCCCTGTGCAGAGGTCAGAGAGTGGCTGGAGTCAAACTTTCCCACTTAACCACTCTTGCATGATTTCTTAAACCTCTCTGAGACCCAGTTTCCTCTCTGTGTAATAGGATTCATGGTACCTGCATGTGTGTGTGCTTAGTCGCTCAGTCATGTCCAACTCTTTATGACCCCAAGGACTGCAGCCTGACAGGCTCCTCTGTCCATGGGGATTCTCCAGGCAAGAATACTGGAATGGGTTGCCATCCCCTCTTCCATGGGATCTTCTCAACCCAGGAATCAAACCGGGGTCTCCCGCATTGCAGGTGGATTCTTTATCAGCTGAGCTATCAGGGAAGTTCTCATGGTACCTGGTCTGCATTTGACAGTGCTCAATAGGAAGAGGAGGAGGAGAGAAGAAGGCAACAGAGGATGAGATGGTTGGATGGTATCACTGACTCAATGGACCTGAGTTTAAGCAAATTCCGGGAGATAGTGAAAGACAGGGAAGCAGGCATGCTGCAGTTCACGGGGTCACAAAAAGTCAGACACAATTTAGCAACTGAACAAACAAAAACAAATTTAATAGGGCATTTAATAGGGCTCAATAGTGCTCAACTCCCCTGAGTCTGTGATGAGACAAGGGCATCGGGTCCTTAGCAAGCATTAAACAGAAAACGCCCTTGGGGGCTGCGTGCTGACTGCACCAGCGCTTTCATTCCACCTCCTTGCCCATCACTCAGACCAGGTCCCCTGTCATTTTCACTTTCTCTTGCTAGGATTTCCAGCTACAGGGACAGCTGGAGGTCACAGTGCCGAGACACCAGCAAGCCCAGACATTCAGCCGCGAGTACCCATGTAGGCCACGTGCGCCTGCCACGCAGAGAGGGCTGCTGGAGGTTGGGCTTAGCAGCTGCAAGAAGACAGAACACTGAGCACAGTGGGGGCTGGGTTTTGGTTTGGGGGTTTTCCCTTTCACCCAGGAAAGCATTTGAATCCACGCGTATCCTGTCGGTTGATTTCTTACCTGAGTCTACTCTTTTGGTTCCTAATCCAACAAGATGAACGTTCTTAATTGCATTTCAACTTTCTCTTTTTCCCTTTGAACTACCATCTCTACCACTTCTGTTCTCATCTCCTTTCTCCATACTCCCATCCTTTTTGTTCCTGGGTCTCCTAATATCCTTTTGAAGCTTCTGCACTTTTCACAGTAGGGACTGGGGGAACCTCTCCCTGCAAACATCTGGAGCTGCCTGGGAGCCCCTAGGCTCAGACTGCCGCGCTGTGAAATGCACTCACATGGCAAGCCAGTGCCTGTGTCTAGACGTGACTGAAATAATTTTCATCTTTAGAACATGTGAGGCACCCTGATCTTTTCTATCCCAGTCTTTTTAACGTTTGTCTTCATTTTCCCTTTCCTCCCTCCCTCCCTCTCCCCTCCCCACACTATCCCTCACCCCTTAAACTGATACTCAGGACTCATTACTATAATTACTCTCGGTCATGGATTGAGACTTGGGAGCCCTGGCACTGGGGAGGAGATCCTCAGCTTCCCTTTCTGGAACACATAGTATCTGTACAGAATGAGAAAGCCATTCCTCCCCAAATAGATGAAATTTTAAAAATTCTCCTAAAATAAACTCAGAGACAGAAGGACGGGATAGCAGGTCTCTAAGGTATATGGAAGAGCCATCTTGGGGTTTAGGAAATGGGGATCACTGTCCTGGTGCTTTGAGGACAAAGCACCCTCGTTCCTCTCGTCATGATTCCCAGTATCTTCTGCCTCCTCCCTCCCCAAAAAAGTTCTGAGGAAGGATCTTGCATTGGTCAGAATAATGGCCCCTCAAAAATGTGCATGTCCTGGTCCTGTCCCTGGCACTTGAGATTATGTTATATTATGTGGCAAGGGGAGATTAAAATTGCAGATGTGCAAATTGATACAACCACTATGGAGGATTCTTTAAAAAAACTAGGAATAAAACCACCATGTGACCCAGCAATCCCACTACTAGGCATATACCCTGAGGAAACCAAAATTGAAAAAGACACTTGTAACCCAATGTTCATTGCAGTTCTATTTACGATAGTTAGAACATGGAAACAACCTAGGCATCCACTGATAGATGAATGGATAAAGCAGCATGGCACATATATACAATGCAATACTACTCAGCATAAGAAGGATTGCATTTGAGTCAGCCATAATGAGGAGGCTGAACCTGGAGCCTATTACGCAGAGTGAAGCTAGTCAGAAAGAGAAACAAAAACAATGACTGTATACTAACGCATATAGACAGACTCTAGAAAGATGGTACTGATGAACCTACCTGCAGAGCAGCAGTGGAGACACAGATATTGAGAACAGACTTATGGACACAGCTGGGGAAGGAAGAAGGACAGGTTGGGAGGTGTGGAGAGAGTAACAGCGAAACATACATTGCCATATGTAAAACAGATAGCCAATGGGAATTTGCTCTCTGACTCAGGGAACTCAAATCAAGGTTCAGTAACAACCTAGAGGGATGGGATGGGGAGGAAGAGTGAGGGATGTTCAAGTGGGAGCCAACATGGGTAAAACCTATATATAGCTGATTCATATTGATGTTTGGTTGAAACCAATGCAATACTGTACAGCAATCATCCTTCAATTAAAAATAAATTAATTTATAAGAACTTTCCAAAAAGCTGCAGATGAAACTAAGATTGTGAATCAGCTGATCTTGTAATAGGAAGAATATGCTAGACTGTCTGGCTGAGACCAGTGTAATGACAAGGGTCCTTAAAAGTGGAGGTGGGGGAGCTAAGTGGGATGTCAAACAGAAAGACTCCACGACTCTGGTTTCTGGTACTGCTATAAGGAGCTTGGAGGTTGTCTCTCCATCTTAACAACAAGTAAAAAGGTAAACAGACTGAAAACTCAACAACTCTTCTAGGATGCATAACAGTAAGGAAGACCCAGGGCAAGCCACTGCCCACGAGACTAGACAGACAGACAGACAGGCAAATGCATGGCGTTTCTGCCTCTCTAACAGAAATTTAAGAGGGGAAATTGCCACGGGAACCAGTGCCAGGGTTATCATGAATCATTACTGATGAGTTGCTGGAGGCTCAGTGCAGACAATGCTGAGTTAAATACTCCAGGGGGACCCCCTCAGAGGGGGTCTGCACAATATTGTGAGATAAGCTCTCTCCAGGAGCTTAACCAGGCTCCCACAGTAAATAGTGGAGGGAAAAACTGGTTTCATACTTCCAGCATGAGAAGGGGAGGGGAAAATGAACCATTTAAAAATATGCCAGAACATTCTTTCTTAGCAAGGCCTGCCCTCTGGAGAAACTCTTTAACTGAGCCTAACCTGCTAGGTATTCTCTACCTGACCGAGGGAAAGGAAATATACAGCTCTAGCCCACTTAGCCAGCCTGTCCCACCTAAACAGGAGCAAAAACCTGAGAAACACTTAGGAGTTGCCAGCCCAGAGGCACAGGCTCACTAAAAGACTGAGACCTGATCATGGGACCACTCCCAACACCTCACCACTACACACTGTTCACAGCAGCTCCTTTTACCTGGTACATCATGTCCAGCCACTAAGAAAAAATGACAAGGTGTACTGAAAGACAAAAGACACAATTTGAACAGACAGCAATCGTTAGACCCAGACATGGCTGAGATGTTGGAATTCCCAGACTGAAAATTTAAAACAACTTTGATTAACATGCTCTAATGGATAAAGTAAACAACTAGCAAGAAAGACTCCACCAGCCACTGTTGGCTTACAAGGTAGAAAGGTGTATAAGCTGAGGGATATAGACAGCCTCTAGAAGTTGGAAAGAGCAAGAAAATAGATTCGCCCCTAGATGCTCCAGAAAGGAAAACAATCCTTTCAGCACCTTGATTTTATCCAAGTGAGATCCATTTCAGACTTCAGACCTCCAGAACTCTAAGAGAATAGATGTGTGTATTTTAAGCCACTAAGTTTGTGATATTAAAGCAGCAACAAAAAATGAATACCAGTATATTTTTGGTCAATCACAGCATACTATGAGTTGGAGCACTTCTGAGTTCAGGGTTTATTAAGAATACCACCTTTCTTCTTCCATGGCTGGTCCTGGCACTTGGCATTGTCCCCAGTCTGAGAAAGGAAGAACGAAGTGAGTTCTGGCCTGACGACCTGCCAAGCCACTGAGGTCAGGATGCTGGAGGATGGGGTGGTAACTGTGATGCTGAAGAGAGGGGGTTCCCTGGAGGGTCAATTCTTCCTCCTCCTTCTCAGCAAAGATCACAAGACTCTGTCACTCTGCAAACTGTAATTTTGCTTGATTTTTTTTTTTTCCACATTGTGCCACTTGTGAGATCTTAGTTCCCCGATCAGAGATTGAACTCACGCCCTTAGCAGTGAAATTGCCAAGTCCTAACCGCTGGACCACCAGGGAATTCCCTATCTGTTTTGTTTTTTTTTTTTAAAGAATAAAGGCAGTCACTGTGCCTCAAGGTCTAAACTGATTAAGCTGGGGGACCCCTTAACTGTATTTCCAGACCAGAGACTTCCTAGAGCAGACGTTGACGAGGAGGGCTTCTCGTGACACAGTGACGAGCCTATCCATCTGGAGCTCTCCTTCACCTTCTAACTCTCCTTCACCCTCTTCGCTGTTAGATTCTATAACACCTCAGGGCTGCTGTTACCTGAACAAGACATCTTGAGAAAACAAGTTAAGCTCCCAGACTCAGTTGCCTCCTCAACAGAATGGCAGCGCCGCCCCATTCAGCGACTCTGACTACACCGTCCATGCAGGCCCTTAACTCAAGCTCGGGAAGGACAACAGGAGGCTTTCTTCACTGGTTTATAGCTGCTTTCTCTCTGCTGTGAGGCCCAAGATTTCGTGTACATTCCCATCTGAACTCGAAATGGATTGTGTGTGTTTATCAGTTCAGTTCAGTTCAGTCACTCGGTCATGTCCGATTCTTTGCGATCCCATGGACTGCAGCATGCCAGGCCTCCCTGTCCATCGCCAACTCCTGGAGTTTGCTCAAACTCATGTCCATCACGTCAGTGATGCCATCCAACCATCTCATTCTCTGTCATCCCCTGTGTGTGTTTATAAAATTATATATAATATATATATTAAATATACAGACTTGTTTCTGGCTGTGGGTCTGCTTGCTAGGTTCAGAAGTTACCCTCCGCTCAGGATCCTTGTCTATATTAGGTCAGGGAAGAGCACACGGCATTCACCAATTACACCAGAGGAATATTAGAGAATGGATGTTTGGCTAAGACTTTTCCTTCCAGCCAAGACACAAAGCTTAGACTGCTTCTACCTCAAAATGTTCGTTGCATCCTGGATTTATAAATTCTGCCATGCTTTGTGATCTTCAGAAAGCTAGATTCTTCACCAATAGTCTCCTTATGTTAGAAGATGCCTAGAATGCCAACAACTCCCAAGGCTCCATGTCTTTAGAATGGGTAATTCAACTTTATTTTAATCATGAGTTATGGTCAACTAGTTGGCTGTTCCATGGTGCTCAGGTCCTTAAATTATGCCCTGCTCAGTGTCTGACCAATCCCAACTTCATATCCCAGGGCCTGGGATACCTAAAGTTTAGCTCCACATTCTAGGCGTTAGGCTCAGTCACCCTTTTTGAACCATCTGCTGTTCAATATCTGGTAACTAGGAATATGAATGTTGAGAATCTTGCCTTTTCAACCTGCTAATATTCTCTAGTCATCTGAGGCTCGAGGCTCTGCCATGCTTTTGTCAATCTCCTTTCTTGGAACAGTCCTAACCATGAGCTTCTGACAACCTTCCCCAATATCTTCAGCCGACCTAAGTTATTGCTACAGCCCAGAAGGTCACCACCTGCCAGAATTCCGCTGGGACTTACTGCAACCTTGTGCCGATGGACCATCCCTGTACTCATTCCTGCCCTGCTACCTACCCTGCCGACTGCATTTTTTTCTTGGCACCTGTTCCCTGGTGCTTGTTTGCCCAGCCCCTCCCAGCCTGCCCGTCCCACGGGCAGCTGGAGTCAGCTGGGTTATGCCTGGCCATATCCCAAGATATGTCAACAATTGATAGATCACACTTTAAGAGCCAGAAAATCTTATTAGACTGAAATGTTAATTAGGACAGGAACTCTTGGAATGTAGCAGCGGCAGGGCGAACAAGGTTTGGACAGTGGGGAATGTGTAAGCATCACATCAGGGAATTACTCTCTGAGCAGAACACAGAAGGAGATGCCTCAAACTGAAAAAAAAATACATGATTGCTGATTTTACAACACAGTTTTAAACTTTCTTCTTGTTTTTGGTGGTTTTTTTATTTTAAAAAAATATTTTTAATTGTGGTAAAATACCCATGACATAAAATGTGCCACCTTAACCATTTTGAAGTGTATAGTTCAGTGGCAACAAGCCCAATCACACTGGTGTGCAACCATCCATCTCTAGAACTCCTCTCATCTTACAAACTCTGTGAGTGTTAAATTACAAACTCTTCTTCCCCATCCCCTCTCCAGGCTCTGGCAACCACGCTCTGCTTTCCGTCTCTGTGAACTGGACTACACTCGTTACCTCATATAAGTGGAATCTTGCAGCATTTGTCCTTCTGTGATTGGCTTATTTCACTCAGCATGATGTTCTCCAGGTTCATCCATGTTTTAGCGTGTGTCAGAATTTCCTTCCTTTTTAAGTCCATTGTCTGTATAGCTCACATTTTATTTATCTACTTACCTGTCAATGTACACTTGGCTTGCTTCTACCTACCACTTGGTTATTATAATGCTGCTGAGAACATGGATGCACAAATAGTTTCTGAGTCCCTATTTTCCATTATTTTGGGTATATACTCCAAAATGGAATGCTGGATCCTGTGGTAACACTATTTTTTAACCTTATTTATTTTTTGGCTGTGCTGGGTCTTTATTGCCGTGCAGCCTTTTTCCTCTAGCTGTGGTGAGTGGGGGCTACTCTCTAGTTGCGGAGCGCAGGCTTGTCATCGCGGTGGCTTCTCTTGCTGCAGAGAATGGGCTCTAGGGCTCACGCAAGCTCAGCAACTGTGGCTCCCGCGCTCCACAGCACAAGCTTAGCTGCTGCAAGTCATGTGGGATCTTCCCAGACCAGGGATTGAACCCTTGCCTCCTGCACTGGCAGGTGGATTCTTGCCACTGAGGCACCAAGGAAGCCCTTTAATCTTTTTTGAGAAACTGTCACACCATTTCCATGGCGGCTGCACCATTTTATATTACCACCAACACAGCATGAGTTCCAATTTCTCCAATACTTGGCACCCTAAAATATTTGAGGTAGCATCTTTTTGTTTTTTTCATAAATCATCTGTAGCTTTTCATCCTCTGAAAATATTTACATGCCTCTCCCCACAGATGAATATTGTTCAAGTTAAGTGACATCACCTCTTGGCTGTCACTAATCTGTAGCCTAATTGTATTTTTAATAACAATGCTTTTCATCTACGCAAGTCTGAAGTTTAGCAAGGGCCTCATCATCAACAGTTCTCCATGCACCGCAACGGAGAGTAGCTCTTGCTTTCCACAACTAGAGAAAGTCCACAGGCAGCAACAAAGACCCTGCACAGCCATTAATTGATTAATTTTTAAAAAGCCTGGTCAAATAGAAACATATATAAGCAATGCTGAGATTCTAGTCATATTGCTTTTCATGTTAAATTTGACTGTTGGCTATAAACCATAGTGAGAGATTGAGAAGGTACTTCTTACTTTCAACCTGTCATTCACTGGTTTAAAACATATTTTCCTCCACGTTGGATTCATAATGCCTAGTATAGTTGCTGGATGTTTTGCAGTTTCCGAAGTGACTTCAAGGCTATCCTATTCCAGTTGCAATGACTGCCCATTCTGGAAACATCCACTTAGCAAATGAAAAAAAAAAGCCATCCCTGGAGTTTGTCTTTGGGTGTCCCTAGATGGCCTGACACTGCCATGGGTAATTTCCCCCTGGAAGTGAAGAAGGACTTCCCATATTAAGTCATTTGTACACCTCGGAGAGAGGGTTTAGGTAACTTTTGCCTTGCTTTCTTATAAGAACAACTGAGCTCAAGTCTAATTTATAATCAGATCTTAAAAAGTACACAACTGTCTTGGGGCCTCTTCCTCAAGTTTACTTAATCCCATCAATTTACAGGGCACCTAGAGACTGCAGCAGTTACAAATGAAGGAGAAACAAGGTCAATCCTCCCGTTTGCTCATCCCCATCACTTCCTCCCTCACCTCTGGTTCATCTTGTGGTCATGGAGACCACTGACGCCTGCTCTTTGTCTCCCACTGCTCAGCTCTCACTTGTCCTCAGGCTTGGGATGTCTCTTCCCTCCTGACCTTCATCGGTATTTCAACCTCCCATCGTTTCTCCAATTACAGTGCGTAGCTTCAACATTGGTTCCATATCCCTGCTCTCATTTTCTCTTTCCCTAAGTGCTTTTGAGAGAGAAGATAATTAAGTTATGTCACTCAGAGATCACTGTCTTCTGCTGGCACTGAACATCTCCCCAGAGAGATGAATGGGTTAAGCAATGCTTAGGCTAAGGACAGGAAGGCATGGTAAAGGTCAAACGAGGAGACAGAGAGAGAGAGAAAGAGCATGCGCAGAGCCCCCTGTGTAATGTCTGATTGGTGGAAGTGAAGTGAGTGAAAGTCGCTCAGTTGTGTCCTACTCTTTGCCACCCCTGGACTATACAGTCCATGGAATTCTTCAGGCCAGAATACTGGAGTGGGTATCCCCACTCCAGGGGATCTTCCCAACCCAGGGATCAAACCTAGATGTCCCACATTGCAGGTAGATTCTTTACCAGCTGAGCCACAAGGGACACTTGATTGGTGGAGACTGAGATAAAATTAATTATAATTGTAAAAAAAAAATGGTCATATGAAGCTCCTGATCAAACAAAATATAATTCCCACTGCCTGCTCCACCCCTAGACCTCCTCATGTGGTCTCTAATTCTCATGTCAATCCCTTTTCCCTCTATGCTCATCACTGTTACTTCTTTCATTTACAATCCATCAGCACACCGAGCATCTCTACTTAGAAATGCTCTGTAAGTGCACCCACCACTAGCAGCCTAGTCCAAGCTACTGTACTATCTTGCCTGGATTACTGCGATAACCTCTAAAGCAGTCTCTTTGGGCTCCCCCCCCTTGCCTTTCTGCTCTATTCTCAGCACAACGGCCAGGATGATCTTTTTAAAACAGAAATCACATAATGTCATTCTTTTGCTCCAACAGTATGTCCACAGCTCACAAAAATAAAACCCCAACCGCTAATGAGTGTTCCAAGGCATAAGGTAAGCTGTCCTCTGATACAAGTCTGATTTTGTCTCCTCCGACTCCACCACAACATCACAACCCTCTTTGCTGTTCCTCCAACATTCTTAGTAAGTACCTACCTACGTACATGCATGCTCAGTCACTTCAGTTCTGTCCAACTCTTTGCGACTCCATAAACTGAAGCCCACCCCAGGCTCCTCTGTCCATGGGATTCTCCAGGCAAGAATATTGGAGTGGGTTACCACTTCTTCTCCAGGGGATCTTCCTGATTCAGGAATTGTACCTGCTTCTCCTGCATTACAGGCAGATTCTTTACTCACTGAGCCACCTGAGAAGCCCTCCTCCATTAGTCCATGGCACACAGGGCTGCAAGGAAAGCTGGGAAATGTAGTCAGTACAAATGTCATCCATTCACTTTGCAAAAACTCTGAGGTGCTATGACTAAAGGCAATAAAAGAATACAGAATGATGGGTATATATTAAATATGTCAAATATTTGATATATCAAGTGTATCAGTCAAATATATCCTGGTCAGAAAAATCTCTCCTTTTAATCCTTCTGAAAATGGCCTCACCCAGTCACTCTATATCCCTTTACCCTAACTTGTTATTCCTTTTCAGCAAATAATATCAGCTAATATATTCCAGTTTTATTTGTTTATTCACCACTTTCCCTCATCAGAATGAAATACCAGATACCCTGAGGGCAGGAATTTTTCTTTGTTCACTGCTGTATTCCAGTGTCTAGAACAGCACTGGGCACATAGTAGGCATTTAATAAGTATTTGTTGAATGAATAAATAAATGAATAGCTGTGGAATCACATTTAAAGTTCAATAAATATGGAATACAGTGGTGATAGGTTTTTAATTTACTCTTGAAAACTGGAGGAACACCAATTAAACCTGTTAGCAATTTTTCTGTAACACATTTCTGTTCATTGAAAATAATTAGTAGAATGGGCCATTTATTTATTTATTTATAAATGTGGAGTGTATTAGTCAGGGTTCTCCAGAGAAATGGAACAAATAGGATAGATCTAGATAGCAGACTTATTATCAGAATTGGCTCACAGTTTTATGGAAGACAAGAAGTCACACAATCTCTCTGCCATCTGCAAGCTGGAAAACCAGTGGTATAGTTCAGTCTGAATCCAAAAGCTTGAGAATCCAGATACCCAATGGTGAATTTCCTGGTCTGAGTCTGAAGGCTAAGAACCAGGAGCACTGACGTCCCAGATCCGAGGGCAGGAGAAGATGGATATCTCAGCTCAAGCAACGAGACAAAAAATTCACCCTTCCTCAGACTTTTTGTTCTGTTCAGGTCCTCAACAGATTGCTTGATGCCCACCCACATTGATGAGGGTGATCTTTGCTCAGTCTCCTGATCCAAATGCTAACAGACACCCTCACAGGACACACCCAGAAATCATGTTTGACAGCTATTTGGGCATTCTTAGCCCAATCAAGCTGACACATAAAAACAACATTACCACATGTTGTTATGGGGGAAATGTGGAATTATTGTTAAACTGTCCAGGTGGTGCTAAAGAACTTGCCTGCCAATGTAGGAGATGTAAGAGGCATGGATTAGATCCCTGAATCAGGAAGATCCCCTGGAGTAGGAAATGGCAACCCACTCCAGTATTCTTGCCTAGAGAATCCCATGGACAGAGGAGCCTGGCGGGTTATGGTCCATGGGGTTGCAAAGAGTTGGGCATGACTGAAGTAACTTAGCACATTGTTAAACTAAGGATATTGCAACTTGAGATGTTGAATGTTCTGCATAGTAATAAAAAAATAAGTGCACATTTCCTGAGACTTCGCTGAGTTAAAGTAAAGCATTAGGAGATTTGGGGTTGAGATTGGGATGTCCTCAAAAATTCTTGTTGTTTCTTGAAGTTCCTTTTGTGTCGTCAAGCCCAAATATGTACACACAAGAGGTTGTGAGCCTGAGCCCCAGAGGGAGGGAGAGGCAGCCTGATCTTCCTTTCACCTTAAGCTGAAAGCTGAGGAGGACCATGACCGGAGTGGACGGCACAGACCAGGGCTCTCCAGGCTTGATCACTGATGTTCTGATATGTAACTAACTAGTCAAGTGTCTTGTCTGGTCCAGGGAGGAAACCTAGCGGTGTGTGCACTAAGCCTTAATGAAGAAAATGGCTCTTCCCACTGACAGTCATCATGACGTGGGAATGAGCTGGCCCAGGATGGAGGTGGGAAGGAACTTCTCTTCCTGAGGCTGGACTCCCAGGTGGGAAGATATCTAGGCATGCTCTTTGGTTGGGGTTGGTCTGGCCCCTCCATGTTGAAGTCTGATAGAAGTTTCCTTTAATACCCCATGCTCTGAGGTTCCTCTGGGTACCTGGCCCTTAGCAGTACCCATGTAGCAGCAGTGCCTGTTACTCTTTATTCTAAATGTCTGTTTATCCCCACCACAGCCCAGACTTTGCTTGGCCGTGAGGATGGAGAGAGAAACTGGAGTCCTTGCTCAGAGCAACGGGCACAGTGGAGCCAGAGCAGTCTGTGGAAATCAAACACACCCTGGACTAGAAGTTTTGAGGAGCTCCAGAGAGCCAAGATTCAACAGTTTGCACACCTTCCTCCAGGATGTTCAGAAACCACTCGAGAAGTAAATTCAGAAGAAAAATGGGCTTCCTGCAGCCCATGAAGAGGGTTCTATTGCAATTTATATATTAAAGAAGAATGTTCTTGGTTTTTTAGTTGGTGAGATACGGAGCAATATCAATAACATCTGATTGGGAATACTGAGAGAAGGGTTTATATTTCTTGTTTCTTACATCCCAGAGTGTTTCTATTTATCCTAAGGAGCATCATAGCTGTCCCAAATATTTTTCAGAAAAAAAATTATTCTAAAATATAATGTCATACTGCCTATTAGGAGAAAAGAGACTGACAAGCAAACCACAGTGTACCACCTGCTCCATCAGAAACAAATGAGTCTTCCTTAGACACGGTTTCCATCATTTGATTCTTCTGCCCCAAATAACTCATGGCTCCTTGCTTCCTCTAATATTAAGATGACAGCCTGCTGCTAATTTTCCCTTTGCAAGGGAGCCCTCCTAGCAGCTAAATTTATTCTTATTATGAGCTTTCCATCCCAAGGGTTTGACAGACTCCCTGCCTATTATTCACTTTGTTCATCCTGGCCTTTATCTTTGCACATTTTGTTCACATCACCAGAGGAATTTATCCCTTGATTTAGGCACTGTCTTGGATTGTATGGTTAATGTTTTTGCATCTATTCATTTTGATTCTTCGACTAGATGATTCTTCAACTAGATGAAAATTCTTCATCTAGATTCTTCAACTAGATGACATTCTAAATAAGAATGTCTCTTATTCCTTTTATGTTCCTTGCTGTACCTACTGCCATTCAGGCACCTTACAGGGCTCAATGAACACATTGTTATTAAATCTTGAAGGAGAAGTTAGGAATCACTGATCTGTAACTAGTTCTTATAACTGAATGCCCTTCTGCCTGACACATATGAAGGGTTAGTGTTGGTTTCCTAATACTTTGGAAGCAACTGGCCCCAAACTTGGTGGTTGCAAACAGCAGAAATTTATTCTCTCAAAGTTCTAGAAGTCAGAAATCCAAAACAAGTTTCACCGGGCCAAAGTCAAGTGTCAGCAGAGCCACTCCTCTGGAGGTTCTAGGAAGACTTCATCCCTTGCTGCTCTCAGCTGCTGGTGGCTGCCAGTGCTCCTCGGCTTGTGGCCACACCACTTCAATCTCTGCCTCCATGGTACCATGATCCTCTCTTCCGCTTGTCAAATCTACCACTGTCTCTCTTCTATAAGGACACTTATGTTTGCATTTGGGATCCTCCTGGATAATCCAGGATAATTTACCCATGTCAAACCTCTTAATTTACTTATATCTGCAAAGATCCTTTTTCTGTTTAAGGTTACATTTACAGGTTCCTGGGATTAGGGTGTGCTATTATTAGGAGCCATTATTTAGCCTACTTTAAGTTATAATTTAATCCATATTCTTAAAATTCAATTAAGTAAATATAAAGGCAATGGAAAAAGACAATGGTGAATTAGAAGGAAAGAAAAGTTCTCAAAAAAGTAATGACCACTTTACACATACACACACACACATACATACATGCATGCATATACCCACACATATATGAGTTTCTGTGTTAGCAAAAGTATTTCCTGTTCCATCTTCAGCTTCACTATGGACCAGTGTCTTATTTAATTTTAAAAAAGACAGAATTAAAAGATGTCAGGTATTTAATTGAGGCTGCCAACATGACAAAAGAAGATGGAATTCTATGTACAAATAGACTTGTTTATAACTAAAATATTTTTTAAAGCTTCAGTAAAAATGGCATCTAAGGTTAACATAGGTTAAAGAACTATTTGGACAAATTAGCTTGAGATAAGACATAATTGAATCTGCAAATGTTTCTATCAAGTAAAGTTCTTACTTCACGGTATGCATGCATTCCTCCCAAATCCCATGGAGTTAATGAATGCTATGCAATACAACTACCATACTCAACACTTGTAAAACAACTGATAGTTTATGAAGCTTTTGACATACCTAATCTAATTCAATTATCACCCCAAGATGGTGAAATAGGCAGAACAAGTATTATTTTTTCCACTTTTCTGATGAACATAGAGATTCAGAGAAAGAAAATGACTTGCTCAAGAAAACTTGGCAAGTAATTGTCAGATGTTAACCATGACCCAGATTTCCTACTCTCAAGTCAATACACCTTCAAGTACACTAGAATTAAATTCGGGATGAATATGATAGTAATGAAAAAGTGAAGTGGGCAAAACACATGAACAGGCATTTCGTGAAAAACTATTTGGTCCCAAATCATTAAAGACTCAAGCCTCATTCGTGATCATGGAAATGCATACATACAACAAAGAGATGATAGCAAAAAAACCCAAAAAACCTCTGAAAACACTAAATGCTGGAAAAAAATGGACCAAACAATTCTTAATCTGTTGCTGATGGGAAAGTAACTTGATACAAGCACCTTTGAAAACAGTTTGGCAGAGCCCTATAAGTTGACCATCATATTTCCCTACAAGCTAGCAACTCTTTTTCTAGGCATATCCAAGATGAACTTTTGTACCTGTGTATGTAGAGAGGTGCACACTCAGGTCTAAGCAATGTAGTTTTTAACAGCAAAAATTGGGGAAAAATCCTCCAATGTCCCATCATCAAGAAATAGACAAATAAATTGTAATATAGCCATGAAATGGAATAACAAATTATGGCTATATGAAATTATATGAATGAATTTTAGCAATGCAATATTCAAAAAATAAAAAGTCTTGGAAGATTTCAAACATAATAATACCCATTTTACAAAGTTTAAAATAAACCCAGAGTAAACAATTTTTAACATGATAGTAATGGATTTAATCTTTAATTGAGAAATGCATAAATGGACATCTGAGAGAGTTCTTGGCTGATGAGCTGTTTGTTCTGCTGGAGCACTGGCAGCCACTCACTCTACCAATCTGCCTCTTCCATCTTTGTCTGGGTCTACCTCTAAACTGGCCCAAACTTAATCCAAATCTGGGGATATTCCTGACACACAAAAGTACTGGCAGCAAGACCAGCAGTCTGGTTTTTATTTTGGTTCTGTAGCTTAGTTTAATGAGCGTATCTTGAAATCCAGTTTTCAGTCAATCAGATGGTAATATTTATTGATCCAAAAATATGAATAACACATTGTGTCAGGTACTGTGGGGAACCTCAGAAAAGCATCCATCATTCACATACTCATCCATCCATCCATTTATTCATGTAATATTAACTGATCATCTGCTATGAGCAGGCAGTGGAATCTAAGATGAACAAGATAATGTTGCTGCTCTTAAGACACACAGTCTAGGATTCATGTCAATGTATGGCAAAACCAATACGGTATTGTAAAGTAAAATAAAGTAAAAATAAAATTAAAAAAAATAAATAAAACTCCTAGAAGAAAAAAAAAAAAAAGACACACAGTCCAATGAGGGAGAGAGACATGGTGACTGCAGCCATGAAATTAAAAGACGCTTACTCCTTGGAAGAAAAGCTATGTCCAACCTAGATAGCATTTTCAAAAGCAGAGACATTACTTTGCCGACTAAGGTCCGTCTAGTCAAGGCTATGGTTTTTCCTGTGGTCATGTATGGATGTGAGAGTTGGACTGTAAAGAAGTCTGAGCGCTGAAGAATCGATGCTTTTGAACTGTGGTGTTGGAGAAGACTCTTGAGAGTCCCTTGGACTGCAAGGAGATCCAACCAGTCCATTCTGAAGGAGACCAGGCCTGGGATTTCCTTGGAAGGAATGATGCTAAAGCTGAAACTCCAGTACTTTGGCCACCTCATGCGAAGAGTTGACTCATTGGAAAAGACTCTGATGCTGGGAGGGATTGGGGGCAGAAGGAGAAGGGGATGACCGAGGATGAGATGGCTGGATGGCATCACGGACTCGATGAACGTGAGTCTGAGTGAACTCCGGGAGGTGGTGATGAACAGGGAAGCCTGGCGTGCTGCGATTCATGGGGTCGCAGAGAGTCGGACATGACTGAGCGACTGAACTGAACTGAACTGAAAAGAAGATATGATAAATCCAACATTGGTGTCACAGGCAGAGGTCAGGAAAGCATGCCCAGAAGAACATCCAAAATGCATCTTTCAGAATGAGTAGAGTCATCAAGGAGAGAGAAGAAAAGGAGGTAGGCAGGGGGCTTATGAAAAAAGGCCCAGAGCTAAGATGCAGCATGGTGTGCCTTAGTTGTGCCTCGGCATCAGCAGGATCGACACCTCTGAAACCTTGAATCCTGTCTTTCATTGGCTTCCACCACAGACTCCAAGCAAGAGCCACAGACACAGAACATAGACGGAGCTAGCCCACTATCAGTACCAGCGGCTGGCTGCTCTCTTATCTGAAGCTCATGAGCTGTATGGGACCATGCATTTGAGTTAGCAGCCCTGCTTTAAGTGGAGGGAAAATAAGGAAGGCTCTGGCTTCTCATATTCCACCAGCCCCAGAGCTCAAGAGCTTCAACAACCACCTAAAGGAAGAATCAAAGCTAAGAAGAAGATCCAGAACGATCCTTCAGAAGGAAGCATGAAGTTTTAACGATCGACGTTTTCGAGCCTTTCCTGGAAAGTTTCAGCCTCCAACCCAGCACCCCTGTTGTTTCTCCTTTCTTTATCCTGGTGGGATAAGGTTGCAGATGATCATCTGATTTCCCAGACTCAGCAATTTCAAGCCAGCCTGTTCTGTCCATCTCTCCCTCTCTAAAGATGTGCCCTTTCCAAAGAGAATTTGTAATCCCTTATGTAAATAGGTTTCCGAGGCAGACACGTCTTTCCAGTTGGCTAGATACAAACAAGACATGTCTAACTTCAGCAGGGACTCATAATAAAGTCCGTGCTGAGCTTCAGTGATAAGCTGGCTGGGGTGCTACCTTCTCAAGAGGAGAAGCATATCGGCAGATGAGACTGGGGATTTGGCTTTGGAAATGTTGATTTTTGAGGCACTTCATAGGATGGGCTTCCCAGATGGAATTAGTGGTAGAGAACCCACCAGCCAATGCCAGAAACATAAGAGACACAAGTTCAATCCCTGGGTAGAAAGATCCCCTGGAGGAGGACATGGCAACCTACTCCAGGATTCTTGTCTAGAGAATCCCGTGGTCAGAGGAGCCTGGCGGGTTACAGTCCATGGGGTCTCAAAGAGTCGGATACCACGGAAGCAACTGATCACATAGGATGCAAAGGAAAGGTGACCAACAGATGTTTGGATATTTGAACTGAAATTCAAAAGAAAAGTCATGGCTGAAGATATTATTTGGGACTCCTCAGTACACTCGAGTAACTAAAACATAAAGTCGACCAGATTACTCAGAGTAATGAGTAATAGAGTGAGAAGAGATGCAGACCAGCAGGAAACCCTGGGGAAGAGCAACACGCAGGATGTTCATAAAAGGCTGTCCATGCAGAAAGGGTGTCCATGAAGGAAGGAAAAAGGATGATCAGAAAGGAGAGCCGAGATGGTGTCCAGTCACTGAAGCCCAGATGTGGACTGTTCAGTGAGTCCTGGGAAAGAGCTCATCAGTTTATTCCTTCAGCCAATACTTATGCACACAGTCTCCGCACCAGGCACCATTCCAGACCCTCTGGATACAGCAGAGAGAAAACAACAAAATCCCCACCCAGATAAGAATGACACTCTGATGTCAGTGTGGCAAAGAGGTCCAGAGAGATAAAGAATAAATAGAATCCGTTGGATTGAAAATTAGATTGGCTTTGGTGAACAGTGAGAGCTTTCCAACAGCAATAAGCTCAGAAGACAGATTCCGATGCTCTGAGAACAAACCTGATGTGAAGGAGTAGAGATGGTGGGTGTACCCTTTTCTTTTGAGAAGTCATATAAAAGGGCAGGAGCCAAGGGGCACTTGATAGATAGCATGGTTCAAATGAGTGTTTGTTTTCCTTTGCCTGATAGATTCTTGCATGCATTCTCGCAAGTATTTGTAGGCTAGCTGCCACAGAAAAGGAGCCTGGAAATGTGAGGAAGCTGAAAATTTGAAGAGACAGTATGTGATGCAGCCCAGTTCTGAGGCCGGCAGGAGAAGAGACTCCTCCGATAGTCACTGCAGAGTCTTTGCAAATTAAGGACTGCTCAAGTATGCATTTTTGGCTTCCCTTGTAGCTCAGTTGGTAAAGAATCTGCCTGCAGTGCAGGAGACCAGGGTTCGATCCCTGGGTTGGGAAGATCCCCTGGAGAAGGAAATGGCAACCCACTCCAGTATCCTTGCCTGGAAAATCTCATGGACAGAGGAGCCTGGAGGGCTGCAGTCCATGGGGTCGCAAAGAGTCGGGCACGACTGAGCGAATAACACTAACACTAACAAGTATGCATTTAGGAGTGAGCTTTTCTTTCCCTCCTCTTTTTTCTAGTGATCACTAAAAGAGCATCTAAATTTCAGGAGGCATAGGGTAGCATATATGTCTCACAGAGCGTGTTATATAAGAGGGAATGAGATGTCTTCTTTCTTTCCTCCTCCTGCACCCCTTTGACACACTTCCTTGTCCTCTTGCACCCCCCATAACATACTTATATGTGGCTACATATGGATACAAACAGAACCCAGACTGGCCCTCCCGCCTGTTCAGAGTCCTGCTGCCACAGCTGTCCACCTCATCAGGTCCTTATCTAGGGGCACTAAAGTGCAAAATGCGCCAGGCAGCAGTGGTATTAGGGGTTCTTCAAGACCCCTGCTTGCGGATACGGGGGACCAGGCAGCGCCTGGTAACCACTGAGAACAGAAGAGGGGAGCACATCTTTACGGGTCCCCCAGCTGGCAGCATGGAGCACTGACCTGCGCTGCTCACAGACAGACACAAGACCGTCCCCAGCCTCTAGGATCCTTCCCCAGAGCAGAGCTTTCAGACTGAGTGGGCAGATTATAAAGAGCAGAGAGAGCGAGCTGCAGGCTAATCCTCCACCCCAGCTCCCCTGCCCAGCCCCATTGCATCTCTCTAAATGAAGACAGGACTGATTGTAGGGAATCGCTCTGATAAGAGCCTATCTTAACTGAGGGCAGACCCAGCAGGGAGGCCACCCCAAGGTTCTCTCTGCCTTGGCCCAAAGGACAGAAACAGCGTGGAGGACGCCAGCCTTCCTGGCTTCCCTGGGATCAACTAACCATTGATCAGGCAGTTTAGGGCCTCAGACAAGTGCCCTGAGTTCTCCAGGACACATCTACGTAGCTCCTTCCTTCCTGATACAGTAGTCAAAACAAATCCTATCTCCCCGGGTTGGTGATGTCAGCCTCCGGCCATACACCTGAGGTCACAGTCCAAGTCCTATACTATCACAGCCTAAAAGAACAGGACAGAACATTTTTAAAAAGCAAATAAAAGAAAACAGCTAGAGGTCTGTGTATGTATATATCTGTATATATCAATATATATATATATATATATATATACACAAATATCAATATGTGTGTATACCAGTATATCAGATATACATATGATACATTTATATATTTAAACACACACACAGACACACCTTAAATAATAAATGTGCACCTTTGAAAGACAGAAAATAAGTGCTCACCGACATAACACAGACTAGCAAATGGGAGTTTGGGCTTTAAAAAAATTACTTCTAACGTAGTTTGTTTATGATTACAAAAACAACCAGATGGAAAGCAATCTGGGGAAAAAATCTGTTTCATCACTGGAGTGAACAAACACAATTAAAATGCGAAAAACATGAAGTCTTATGAAGCTGAACAGAACAAGGGCTTTTTTCTTTTTTAAAATGGTGATTGGATGAATTACTGCCACCTAAATTCCAATAATCTCTTGGGACTCAATATCCCTTACAGCATCAGCTGCAGGCAAAAGAAGAAGTGCTGGCTGATTTGACATCAATCATTAATATTCGTTTTTATCTTGCCACAGCTGGAGCAACTGCGGTCTGCCGTCTTCACTTTCCTTGTGGCGAAGTATTTCCTTTGAAGAAAGCAGGATTGGCAAGCTCCCCACATGCACTTGCGCATTCATTTGTTCATTCATTTTCCTCTTAAAAGAGGAAAAATAATCCGTAGAGTTCTCAACTGACTTGAGTTGAAACAATGAACTGAACAATTGAAATCAATTTATTGTTACTATACAGTTTTTTTTTCTTTTTAAAGCCATGTGGGTATTCTCAGTAAAAGAGCCTTTTTTTTTTTTTTATTGATTATACTGCAAGTAATGGAGTTTGTTTGTTTTTTTAAGTAAAATCATAGAGCAATTTTGCCATCATATGTGCATGCTAACTTGCTTCAGTTGTGTCTGACTCTTTGTGAACCTATGGACTGGAGCCTGTCAGACTCCCCTGTCCATGAAATCCTCCAGGCAAGAATACTGGAGCAGGTTGCCATGCCCCCCTCCAGGGAATCTTCCCCACTCAGGGATCGAATCCGCGTCTCTTATGTCTCTGGCGATTGGCAGGTGGGTTGATGAAAAAGATATCTAGAATTAATCCAGATAGGAAAAATGCAGCAGAGGATAGTCAGTTTCCATGTTGCTCCCTTTGTTTATCACAACAGGATGTGGTACACTGCCCAGCCATCCCTGCTCCTGCTCTAAGAATGCAAAGACAAGGTGATAACCTACACGAGTGGAATACTAAGAGTATTTTAAAGCTAAGAGGCAAACTACATTTACTAACTCTTCATTTTTTTCTCCTTATACCTTCCAACTGGTGATTTCATTTATTATATATGAACATTGTTCTTTCATTTTTTTAGTCAATTCATATTTTTATTATCAAGCGTATCTTTAATACATATTTTATGTAAAAATGAAAAAAATATTCGTTACCCTGCACATTTATATATATTAAGCATTTGGATTCTTCCACATTAATTTTTTAATTAATTTTTATTAACCCTGTATTTTCCCAGGAGGAATGGATCAGTCTTCGCTATTTAAGTGTTACCATAACTCTATAGAACATAAATACTGAAAATAGGGAAGATTGACTGTATTTGTATGCTCTGTTTAAAATCTTTAAAAACTCTTCCTTATTACAAAGTTTATATTCCTAAACTTGCCATTCAAGGCATACACTTTATGCCCAACTTTAGCCTTATCTTTGACTAATCCCCAGTGTGACCTTCTGTTGCCAAGATTCACTATGATTGTAACAGACAGCTGGTTGAAATAAACACCTCAACCTCTGCCAGCAGAAGGCTATCTGGTGGGGAAAACAGAGTCTGCTTTAAGTTAAAATATTATGGCAAAAAGGCCCTCATTTCTCAGGCACCTAGAGAAAGCCTCTTGCTCTTTAACTTTTCTTGGCAGTATGTTGTCAGGGTTGTTGTTTCTAAAAAACTGTTTTCTTGTTACCATGTTACTGCTTCATTCATAGTCATATAGGCAAGTTGGGCTACAGTCATCCCCACTGATGTGAGCTCCTAGCACTGACATTAAACTCTCTGAGATCATGGTCTGTCCTGAAGCCAGAAGTAGTTCCAGCAAATACAGCCCAATAGTGATATCACAGAGTGGAGTCTTTATGGGTGAGAACACACATTTTAAATCAGTTTCCAGAGATTTCTGGCTTTAAGAATTACAGATCACGGGACATGGACACGTGTGCAGCTCCAGGTAGATTCTTGCTGTAATGTCAACCTTGTCCATCCCCCAGCCCCTCCTGAGTTTGCTGTGTCTTTACAGTGTGTGTGACAGTGCTGGGGGAATACACAGCCCATGGCCCCCACACTCCCCTCTCTGCTGAGGATGCAGAGGCAGCATCTGCGTGCCAAGTAGCATAGCTGCCCAAGGGCTCCAGGCAGTGACCAGCAGCAAGATCGCTGGCAGCCCCAGGAGGAACGAGAGAAGCAACTGCAGCGGGGACCAGGCTCAGCGTAGGTGTGACGTGATACTCCTTCCCCCGGGTACTTTCAAGGGAGCTGAGATCTGGTTCCATGCCACGTATGGACAAGTCTCTCCAGTGGACCCCGCTGCTTACATAATTAAGTCCACATTCTTCAGCCTCAGTCTCATAAGCTGTGTGCCAGACCCCCTACCTCATCACCTCCTTCTGTCCCCCGCCCCCTCACCCACTCGCTGTTCTCCAAGCTCATCACTTCCGGCCCAGTCTCCGTGCACTGCTCTTGTGAGGACGGCCTTCCTCTTTCTCTGGATGGTTAGCTCCTCTCACCTATCTTCCCCTCTGAGCAGCTTCCCCGGAGCCACTCGGGCCACCGCAGGTACTCACACCTTCCCAGGCCTCCTGTCGCACCTTCTTATCCTGCATTCTGGAACCATCTGTACTGAATTGTAATGATTTATTTTCACATCTGCCTCCTCAACTAGAGAAGGAAATGGCAACCTTTTCTTGCCTGGAGAATCTCATGGACAGAGGAGCCTGGCTGGCTACGGTCCATGGGGTCACAGGAGAGTCGGACACGACTGAACTGGCTTAGCACGCACGTCTCCTCAACTAGCATGCGGAGCTCCTGAGGGCAGGAAGTGAGTCTTTCTCCTCTTTGTCTCTGATGTCAGCCATGCCTGTCATGTGTAGGTGCCCAGGGTATCCTCATGATTAAATGCATGAATATAGGGAGACATTTTTGAGATGCTCATCCATGTACATTGGCCTTTGGCTGTTCCATGGCTCTGTGTTAAGTCTGGCTGGTTCAGAAGGTGGAGTCCCTTCTAAAGTTAACACAAGAGAAGTTCCAACCAGACATTGAGAGGAGGTGGAAGGCCCATCCCATTCACTCCAAGAAAGAGGGAAGGAGAAAAAAGATGGAGGGCGGGGAAACAGACACACTTAGGCCAAGATGTTCTGGCCTCTTCTCAGATGAGATGCCAAAGAAGTGGGTGCCGCTAGTTGAGAGGAAAGCAAAAGCAGAGGGATCTTGTGCCCTACTCCTGGGTTAGAATTCTGGAAGGAGACATACAGAGTGGCCCCATGCAAACAGCAGGCACATACACCTCGAGAGGGAGACCCCCTCCTCTATGGTGTCAAGGGATTCCAACATTCCTGAAGCCCCTTTAGTAACTATCAGGCAGCTGACCGTAGCTGCCATGATGGTCACAGAGGCACATCTGTGCAGAGGCCACAGCATGGACAACTTAAGCCAAAGGTCAAGTGCAGAACTTGGCTGAGACACAGAGGCCGCAGTACCTGTGAGAGCAGAGGAGAGGACTGGTCTGCAAGGGAGGACCTCCAGGCCCTCAGGCTTCCGCCAAGAGAACAGGCCTCAGGCCACCAGCCTCAGGCTTCAGCTGCAGGCACTGGCAGAGCCCCAGCGAGCAGGAGGACACCCGGAGGATCTGAGGAAGTCCAGAAGGCCCCTGAGGTCTCTCTGTCTCTGAGCCCCAGGTCCTCTTCCCCCTCCACAAAATCATATCCATACGTGGCAGTAGTTTCTGCCTTGGGAAGACCAAGGATTGAGAATGAAATCTAAAAGATACAATACTTACATATAAAAGATCAAGCTAAATCATTAAAAGCAATGAAAGAATGTATTTTACTGGCCAGAGAGGGGTTCTCACTTCAGCTTTATCAAAAGAGGTGGCAGCTTGAGATGAGGATTTACCCAGCTAAACAGAGAACTCTATTTTAGTGGGTGTATGGATTGTTGCATGTGAATTTTTCAACCCTTCTATAAATGAAAGAAAGACAGACAAAAGAGAAGGGGTCAGGCAAATATATCTAATGAGAAGAGCACCCAGGGGAACACAGTAATGGTGTCCTTTTGCACACAGGAAGGGGCCTCTGGTATATATTTTCACACCTTCCTCTCTTGTGAGGGATCCATTCTTCCCCAAAACCCTGTGAAAAGAAGAAACAGAGCCACAGACACCATGACTCTGGGTTTCAAAAGCCAGCTGCCACCGCCACCACTCCTGCCAGGCATAATTTGCCGCGTGGCTGCCCCTCACTGTCACTTTCAGAAGCAGTATGAGTGTGTGTGCATGTGCACACGTGTACACACATTTATCTATGCATGGGTGCATGCCATTTTTATTCATCTTTGGGCGGGACAGCCTTAGCGAATCATAGTCCAACATCCACAGTCTACAATGAAAGAGAACTTGCCACTCACCTTGTGACTGTACCAGCTTCCTGACTCTGACACCGTGAACTCCCAGGTCTAGCCTATGGGCTCTGCTGCCCGTTCCTATCTTTGCCTCTCCTGGCAAGAAGGCATCTGGACTGATGCAAAACCCAAGCATGGAGCTTTCAGTTTCATGCTCTGTGTGGCTTCTCTGACTGAATTCGGAATCTGGCTTCATAGATCTTGCAATCTATACTAGAAGCTCCAGCACTGGTCTCTCTAGAGTTAGGAAGAACACTGGCCACTTCAGTTTCCTCCAAAGCCTAAACTGCTCAGCTCGTAATAGGTGATTTCCTCCTATCCAGCCCAGGGCTTCTCAGGTGGCGAAGTCAGTAAACTCCCGCCAATACAGGAGACACAAGAGACCCAATTTCGATCCCTGGGTTGGGAAGATCCCCTGGAGAAGGAAGTGGCAACCCACTCCAGTAGCTAGTTACCACATATATGTGCAGGCACCACAAAGGGTGTAACGTGCACCGATTAATCCTCCAAGAACTCTAAGATACTGCTGTTTTACAAATAGGAAAACTAATGTGTAGAAGGGTTAAGAGTTTTGCCCAAAGCCATGAAGCTAGTAAATTTGGAACCCAAACTTGAATCTATCTCTGCTTGATTCCCGGGCTTCCCCTGTGGCTCAGCGGTTAAAAAAAAAGAATCTGCCTGCAATGCAGGAGAGGCACAGAAGATGCAGTTTGATTCCTGAGTCGGGAAGATCTCTTGGAGGAGGGCGTGGCAACCCACTCCAGTATTCTTGCCTGGAGAATCTTGTGGACAGAGCGGGTTGCAAAGAGTTAGACATGACGGAAGCAACTGAACACACAGCGCAGCACACACTGCTTGATTCCCAGGCCAGTGTGCTTAACTTGACATCAGACTCCCTTCTCAGGGGGTCTGACAGTCTTCATCCTAAAGGCATTCTCTGGTTCTGAAATCACTTCCCTACAATTTCCAGACAAACCCCTACACTTTGAAGCTTGATCTCACAAATCATCCTAATGCACAATGTGGTTTTTTCCCCCTTACTTATGTGGTATTGTCAAAGGGCAACTTTTTAAAGGGTAAAATGACATTCATGTGATTATAAAATGAATACAAATAAAAGATTTTATCTGAATAATTAATCTAAGAAGGAACCAGTAAGATATTTTTAATACAGCCACCTCAAATAATTCAAAGTACCATATATAGACAGGCAATCTGAAATGCTACAATGAATTTAACATGCCCACAAAACTGGTCAAGATCTACCACATGATAATAAATTGTACCTGACACCACACTTGCATTTCTCTGGACATTAGTCATTTTCACTTTATAAGCATTTTCTACAAGCTAGAGTGTAAAATACCTCAAAGACAAGGAAAGGTGGGGATAAGTCGGAAGAGTGGGCTACACAGGACACTCAGAGGTCTTCTGCATTTTTCCTGGATTCCTGTACATAATACTTTATTATATCAACGTATCATAATGTAATCACTATTCACATACATACACACTGCGGCAGCTGCTGCTGCTGCTGCTGCTAAGTCGCTTCAGTCGTGTTCGACTCTGTGCGACCCCAGAGACGGCAGCCCACCAGGCTCCCCCGTCCCTGGGATTCTCCAGGCAAGAACACTGGAATGGGTTGCCATTTCTTTCTCCAGTGCAGGAAAGTGAAGTCATTCAGTCATGTCTGACTCCTAGCGACCCCATGGACTGCAGCCTACCAGGCTCCTCCATCCATGGGAGTTTCCAAGCAAGAGTACTGGAGTGGGTTGCCATTGCCTTCTCCATATATACACACACGTGGGTCTAAATTCAAGTTGTGGAGGAATATTTTCTCTTCAGAATGAACATAACAGAATCAAGTGGTTCTGTGACCCTCTCTAAGTGGCATCTATTAAATAAGCATCACACAACCAATTATGCATTATTCCCAAAGAATCCCCCCAAATCATAGATTATTAGCTTTTCCCCAAAACGTGTCATGAGCAGATTGTACTAGACAATCACCTCTACCTTTTATGTTGTCCATGCTTATATGGCCGTCAATCACAGGATATTCACAAAGAGAGGATGTTTTGAAACCCTAATTAAATATTTTGACAAGGAACCTGCCTTTGCTTTAATAGAACGTCCTAGCTCAAAACAAATATTTACCAAAAATACTTCCTAAAGAAGGATATGATTCTATCTTTAAGAAACCACCAGTTTCTTCTTTCCCCAGATACCTGTTTCCTGCCTTGAGAATTTAGGCTCTTGGTCATTAGTAAAGGACATTTGCTGAGTAAAGATATATCTGAAAAAAGGAAAAAGTGAAAAACATCCCAACACGCCAAGCCCAGCTTATTCAAGAGTGAATACTTTGGCAACTGGTGCACAAGATTCAAATTGCTTCAGGGTATGAACCGTCTTCTTGCCTCCTAAGGGAAGTAAGTCTGAGACAAGAATTATAGCATAACTACTTTATTTGGGAGGTATGGAAGAGAATGGAGTAGCAGCAGGCAATCAACGATGTGTGATTAAGTGCTGTCACAGGGGTGACTAAAGCTTCATCTCATGGTACGATGATGTGAAAACGCAAGCCCGGAGTTATCCAAGCCAAGAGGTGACAGAGCTGGGGTAGTGTTTATACAGGACCTCCTGTGAGCTGTTGATTGAGGACTGGTCCTCAGAGGTGCTAATTCCCCCGTACTTCTAGCCTGCTGCAGGTTCTGGAAGTAAGATCTTTAGACTGAGAGACACAGACGCTGGCACCTGGCGTCAGCCAGAGCCACCGAAGGGCTGGCAGGGAGATGGGAGGGGAGGAGTGGGCAGATACTGCTGATACCTACTCACCGTACCTGAGTCCTCTCTCCGGTGAAGCATTAACGTGCTTCAGCCTCTCTCTCAGCCTCTGCTTCCCTGCTTTTTCTCCTGCTACCAGATTTCCTAGTAGCAGAAAGAGAGCACGCACCGTGCTGGCGCAGAACTTACCACCTTGGGCCAGCTCGCCGGCCACTGGTCGGCCTCTGGCCTGGTTGTCCTGGGATCAGGTACAGACCCCTGGCTCCTGTTTCTGAGTGCAACAGTGTCGAGTGACACAGAGCGAGACTGCTCGTGCTGGAGAACAGCCTAGGGGCCGAGAGCAGGACAGCTTCTGACCACAGCAGACGCGAGCTCCTTCCATTCGACACAGGTGATGGCAGGCTTAAGCCTCTGATGGATGTGCGCGTTTACATCCACCTCAGCTGGGGAAGAGACGAGGCCGCGGTCATTAGAATCCCTAACCTGAAGCTGGCCGTTTTCGTATATATGTTTCCCCTTAGAATTTACTGTGTTCCTTTAGCTCATCTTTGGAGAAGGCAATGGCACCCTACTCCAGTACTCTTGCCTGGAAAATCCCATGGGAGGAGCCTGGTGGGCTGCAGTCCATGGGGTCGTGAAGAGTTGGACACAACTTCACTTTCACTTTCACTTTTCTCTTTCATGCATTGGAGAAGGAAATGGCAGCCCACTCCAGTGTTTTTGCCTGGAAAAGCCCAGGGACGGGGGAGCCTGGTGGGCTGCCGTCTATGGGGTCGCACAGAGTCGGACACGACTGAGGCGACTTAGCAGCAGCAGCAGCAGATTCATGTTGTACTTTGCCTTTCCCATTTGTGTTTTCTCATTTAACTGTTTTCATGAACAAAAGCCTGACCTACATGCAGTAGGATTTCATGTATCAAGAATTGCTGTCATTCTTGGTTTTGAGGCATACACTGGATATGAATGTGGGGACCCTGTTTTCTAAGTGAACTCCTGACTCCCATCTTCATGTTCTCTGAGACCTCCCTCTCCTCGGTATACCCTCTTCTCGTTATATTTTCTTTATGACATTCAGGACTCTCTACAGTCTTTTTTCCCGTGGCTGGAGACTTTACTTATTTATTTATTTTGGCCACTCTGAGTAGCATGCAGGATTTTAGTTCCCCAACTAGGGATCAAACTCATAATCCCTGCAGTGGGAGCACAGAGTGTTAATCACTGGGCCACCAGGGAAGTCCCTCTACAATCTACTCATTATTGTTTTTTTACTTGACTCCTCACATAAGCTTCATGAGGGCAGATGCCCAGATGAGGTGATCAAATTAACATTTGGTGAATGACTTTATTCCTAAAGCAAGGATTTTAAAGGTTTTTCCTGGGAAGGGTTGTCTTGGACTGATCCAATGGCATCTGTGGCTTGGTCTCTATAGGAATTAAGACAAATTCTGGGCTGGTGACTGGCCAGGGGGCAGTGTGGAATCAGCAGGCAGAACCGAAGCTGTGGCCTGGGTCTCATCAGCCTGGCTCAGATCAGCAGAATCCCTACTTGGAGAAGGAAAGCTTGTTAGGAGCCATCCGACAGGGCTAGCAGGGTAGGGGCATGTGAGGTGGACGGTGAGCAAGACAGAAACTTCTGGCAACTGTCAGGGCGAAGGGCAAGGATCATGAACTCAGGGGGCAAGACCTGCCTCCTGGATGAAGAGCTTGGGCCCTGTAGTGGGGCCAGCCCTGGGCAAGGAGAATTCCAAGTCAGGGAAGGAATTCACAGCAGCCGCTCTGCTGATGGCAGCCTCCCGACCCCAGCCCACACTCAGCTCTCTCAGGCCAAAATAAACAGCTGCCGCCAACAGTTCTCTAGGAGAGCCTGAATGTTACTGTCCTTCGGGAGATGCTTGATAGAGGTTTGCTCTCATTGTCAGTGCCAAGAACCAGCACATACACTTATCACCTGTAGTCTGGTCTTCCCTTTTTTTGGAAATTTACACTGGGTATGCCTTTTTTTTTAAATTATAAGTAGATAAAATTAACTTTAATATTTCCCATCGTGGCTGCTCTACACCTAAAACAGCAAATCCAACAACACATCAGAGAATATTAAATGGTGGTTTACCTTTATGTCATTCATGAAAAAATCTCTTTTGGAAAAACAGTATGCCACTGAGCTTCAAAAAGGCAGGACCATCGATTAATGATTATACTTCAAACTCATCAAAACAACACACTCTCATGGTCCTATGTCAGTGAATACATGGAGAAGAAATAGATTTCTGTGGAATATTAGGAAAATAGTTTTATTAGAAGCTTCAGTGTAAATAAAATTTCTAAATGTTAAGAAGGCATGCATTTGCAAGAGGAGAAAAATCCAGATGTTCAAGGCCCTGGATCAGGATGTGAAGATTGTATTGCATTGATACATTCACTAAATAAAAGAAAATCTCTAGGGCAGATGATTCAAAGAAGAGTGACAGCAAAGAGTTCCTAAAGCTCGTTTTTTTCTCTCTTTCTCTCTCTAGTAAGTGCACACCTATAAATTTCTTTTGTCAATTTTCAATGCACCTTATTCTTTTTATTCAAACCCATAATTATGACAGTCTGAAATAATGTTCATTAAGTTAAATATAAAGCTTCAGAACAAAGAGCTGCTACTCAATCTCAGAAAGCCCAGAGGTTTCTAACCATGTCTCCTTACTGCGAAGGAAAGGGGTTGGTTCTAAAACTACATAAATGTCACCACTAGTGGGAATGTAAATTGTGCAGCCACTGTGGAAAACAGTATGAAAGTTTCTCAAAAAATTAAAAATAGAGCTACCATCTGACCCAGCAATTCCACTCCTGGTATATATTTAAAAAAAAAAAAACAAAAACCTCCCACTAATTCAAGAAGTTACGTGCACCTCAATGTTCACAGTAGCCTTATTTACAATAGCCAAAATACAGAAGCAACCTAAGTATCTATCAACAGATGAATGGATAAATAAGACGTGATACACACACATACATACACACAATGGAATATTGCTCAACCATAAAAAAGAATGGAATTTTGCCATTTGCAGCAACAGGAATGAACATGGAGGGCATTATGCTAAGTGAAATAAGTCAGGCAGAGAAAGACAAATGCTGTATGATATTGCTTATATCATACTAGTGATATATAACAGCTAGCAAACTAGTGAATATAACAAAAAAGAAGCAGACTCACAGATATAGAGAACAAACTAGTAGTTACTAGTGGGGAGAGGGAAGAGATGAGGGGCAATATACGGGTACAGGGTTAAGAATTATGAGCTATTAAGTATAAAATAAGTTACAAGAATATATTGTACCACACAGGAAATATAGTTAATATTTTATAATAACTATAAATGAAGTGTAACCTTTAAAACTGTGATTCGCTATGTTGTACACCTGCAACTTATATAATATTGTGTATTATCCATAGGTCCGTCAAATTCTTTTTAAAAAACTACATAAAGGTGGCAGCTGCTCAGAATTCCCCAGCCTCCCTCACAGGATTCTCAGCTCCAGAGGCACAGATTCCATTCCACTCCACTTTACAGTGTGGTCACGTCTGTCCTGCCTGCCCAGATCTTCAAATCTGACCACAGTGTTCTGCCTGAACATTCTCGTGGTCGATCACTATTACTATAGCTGCATTATGTCACTCTCTTTAGGAAATTCGTTCATTCATTTAACAACGTATTGACAGCCTACTCCACACAAGGCCTTGTTCCTACAAAACATCAATGAAGACAACAGACAAAAATCCCTGGGGGAATGATGAGGAAGAGGCCGATAATAAACAATGGACATGGTGATAAGCAACATGCTCTATGAGATGGTGACCCATACTCTGGAAAAATCAGCTGATGGTGGCATCTCTCCCCCAACTCCATGTTCAGCAGCATCAATTCAGTGACAACACATTGGTAACTTGAAATCGCCAAATATTTGCACTCTAGAAATTTGCAAATCATACAAAGTGCAGCTTCTTTCTTAAACAGGCAGCTGATAAACATTTACCAGCATACCACTGGTGTAATTTTAAATCAAACATTGACATTTGAGTAAAGACATAAATGAGGTGAAGGAGTCAGCCTTCAGCCACGTGGCATCTAGAAGAGCATCTGAGGCCATGGGACAGACACGGCAAAGGCCTGAAATGAGGAGCAGGCTGGGGGTATCCTAGAAAGAGCAAGGAGTCCCGTGGAGAGAGCAGAGCAAGTGAGAGACAGGGAGAGTGGTAAAGATGAGCTCGGTCTGGTTACTTGAGAGCAGATTATAGAGACTGTTGTAAGCAAGTGAGGGGACATTGGCTTTTACTGTGAGTGTGATGGAAAGCTATTAGGGTTTTAAAAGAGAGGGATGTAGGATCCAATGTACTTTAAAAGGACCACTTTGATATGTTGAGATTAAGTTGGGGGGAGTTGATGGGAAGTGAAAAGGTACAAACAAGGCAACATTCTTCTAGATATTCCAGTCTATTATCTAGATGAATTGTAATGGCTCAGAGCAACAATAATGAATGAAGTAAAAAATGGTTGGATTCTAGATGAATTTTGAAAGCATCTCCAGGAGGTGCCAATTGATTGGACATGCAATGTCAGAGAAAGGAGTAAAGGCTGACACTAAGACTTTTGATTTCAACAAATGAAAGAGTGGATTTAACATCACTTGAGAAGTAGAATACTGGGTGGAGCAGATGCGGGGGAAGCTAAGGGCAAGACAATCAGAAGGTCAGTTCTGGACAGACTGACTTTGAGATACCCATTATGGTGAGTGGGAGGTGGATGTAGGAGTCTGAAGTTTAGGGGACAGTTCTGGCTTGGAGATTTAGATTTGGGAGGCATAGATGGTATTTAAAAGCTTGGGACAAGAGAGTAACGCCAAGGAGTAAGTGTGGATAGTGAAGAGAAGAAGCACAAGGATTCAGCTTTAGGATGCTCCAGGGTTGACAGGTCAGGGGAAAGAAGAGGACCAACAACAAGGAGGGAGGAAGGAGCACCAGAGATGAAGGAGAAAAGCCAAGGGTACGGTGCGCTAGACGCCAAGTGAAGAAATGCATTAGCAGGAGGGAGTGATCAGCTTTATCCAAAGCTACTGATAGCTCTGCTAAAATGAGAACTGAGAATTGATCACTCTGTTTAGCAAACTAGAGGTTGCTGGTGACCTTGACTGGAGTGGTTTCAGTGGGGTGTCCGTGGGGAGAAGTCTCACTAGAGTGGGTTTAGGAGAGAACAAGAAGAGGGAAGTTTGAGACAAAGAATAGAGGAGACTTTTACGGACATTCTCTGCAAAGTAGAGCAGAGAAATGGGACGGCAGCTGGCAGGGAAATTGAGGTTAAGAGTAGGGCTTTGTTTGGTTTGGTTTAAAGATGAGAGTTTGTGCAGTGATGGGAATGAGCCAGTAGAGAGCGAAGCTTCAGTGAAGGGAACTCTGGGCCCTCAGCCTTTCTCTTCCTCCCAGGCTGGTTTCATTTCCCTCATTAGCCAGCCTGGTCCCATGACTGGAGATTTCTATTATGCTTTTACTAACCCCTACAAGGCATCCCTTTTGTTACTTCTTCCTTCCCAGGCCTGCCATTTTCTTTCTTCTTTACAACTGCTGGGTTGCCAGTTGGCTTCACTACAATAGTTCCATGCTAACGAACCTTACTTGAACTTGCAGAGCTGTCCAAGTATTCTTTTCTTCTTTCATGGCTTACTTCCTAGCAAATGACCAAATAGTTTATTCCAAATTTTTAAAAACTCTTATTCAGCATTTATTCAACCCACATTTATTGAGCAAGAACCATGTTCCAGACACTGGAGCCTGATACCCAAACTCCACTGCTCGTCGACCTCTTAGCAGACGACCTTTATCCCACTTTCCTGAATTGATTGATGTGAAATTCTTCAACCTTCCCCCTTACACTCCCAACTTTAAAAGACAGCCTTCCCATCATTATTTATAGAAAGTAAAGTTTCCCTGCTTATTTCAAAGATTCCCTCTTTCAGGACTTCCCTGGTGGTCCAGTGGTTAAGATTCTGAGCTTTCAGTGCAAGGGAAGCAGGTTCAATTCCTGGTCAGGGAACTAAGATCCCACATGCTGTGCACTTTAACCAAAAAAAAAAAAAGATTAGCTCTTTCATTTTGGCCTTGATTCTGTTACCTCTTACATTTAATAACTTGCTCTACGAATTAATCTCTGCATGTTTTATACTATCTCCTCCCTTTTTCCCAGAGGGAACAACTATACTGACCTTTGAACCAATCATTCTTTTAATTTTCTTTGTGATGTTTTTCACAAGTATACACACATATATACGTAAATACATACATGCACACATACATATGTATGTGTGTATATCTTAATATGGTGCTCACTTTTGACAAAACTGGAGGTTGGTTTTGGACTTTAAGTAAAACGTGAGCCTAGCTGTGTATGGAGAAGACGATTTGCCATTCCTCCTTGGAGAGGGTCAGCTGAACAGATTCTCAGCCCTCAGCTTTCTCTCTGGGGCCATCAGTACAGAAATGTCGTGATGGAGTCCTAGAAACATGGAGCTGGGGCCCGTGGCAGGAAAATGGGCAGGGTGGGGGCTCTGCATTTCCTTTTCTCAGCTCCTCTATTAGAAGAAAACACAGAAAACTAATGAGCTAAATTTCCCATTAGAGAAGTTAGCACCAAAATATACCCTAAGAAAACAGGAGGAAAGAACTAACAAAGGTATGAACAAAAACTATGAAAACAGAAAACAAAGATACAATAAAGATAATCAATAAAACCTAAAATGTTTCTTAGAAAAGACTAAAATGGAGACAAATCTCTGACAATATTTATTAAGAAAAAAGAAAGCATAGAGTTTGTAATGAAAAGGATATAGCAGATAAAAAGTTGAAAATACAATGAAAAATTAAGTTGAAAATACAATGAAAAATTTAATGCTGAGTATTTAAACTTAGATGGAATAGACAGATTTGAGGTCTATTCGTACAAAAGAATACAGAAATTTCAATAAGTAAACTGAAGTTACATGAATCAATAGGCTAAATCTTTTAAGTTAAAAAATACAAGTTGTAAGAGGATTTATATAGTATGTTACATTTAGATAGAATTTCAAAGCATGCAAAACAATATGGATAAATTAATATATAACACAAAGGTAAACCATGCACAGAAATGTTAAATATCAAATTCACTATGGTATTTATTTCTAGGGAGGAAGGGAAAGAAACAAGGGATCTCAACTCCATCTGTAATGTAAAATGCAAAGTGCTCTACAAGTACAATTATTATAGAAAATAATATGAATGTTCTAAGATTTCTCAAATGGCAAAAATGCTTTAACATTTCATTATTTTATAAGACACATCAATTCCTTGGCTTATGCCAATCCTCATACATCAAAGCTTATAGTATTTGAATTGTAAACTTTTGAAACCTATAATTAGTGAGAAATAGCAGACAGAATAAGTAATCTTAATGTACTGGAGGCTCCCAAGGTAGTTTTTGCTAGTATCAAAATAGTTCAGTGAGCCATAAATATCATTTCAATGCAGGTTCCCATCCTTTGCAAAGTGCACCAGTCCATCCAACTCTGGACTTAATGTTCTCATAACTCTTTATTTCCTAAGACAAGTTATAAAGCTGTAATATTTTCATCCAATTCTCAGAAAGTCTCTACATTTAAAAATCACAAACTTTTCCCAAGTTTGCATATTAAGACAAATAAGAAGCTAAAATGGGATGCAAGTTCACTGAAAAAGAAAGGAGATGGGAGAAAGCACTGTTTGTATTGGGGAAACAAGATAGTCTTTGTTCTATTAATATATCCAAGGCGAGATAAATATCAGATATAATTAATATTTCACGCTTTCTGGAAGATTTTTCCAAGTGCCTTAAAAGTAGTGTTTCTTGCCTAGATTTCAAAGTGAAAATCTGTAAACCCTTTTTAGACCTCTGTGCTAAAAGAATGAGCTTCCCAGGTGGCGCTAGCGGCAAAGAACCTGCCTGCCAATGCAGCCGACACAGAGACGAGGGTTCCATCCTTGGGTCGGGAAGGTCCCCTGGAGGAGGGCATGGCAACCCACTCCAGTGTTCTTGCCTGGAGGATCCCATGGACAGAGGAGCCTGGCGGGCTACGGTCCAAAACATTGCAAAGAGTTGGACACTACTCAAGTGACTTAGCACGCACACGTGCACACTGAAAGAATTATGTAGAAATGAGTTGATGCCAGAAAGGGACAAAGAAATTCCAAAGTCCCATGTTAGGTAAGCAAGAAGGAACCCAGAGATTTTGGATAAATGAGAACTGACCAATCTGTGAATGCTCCGACCGTGATTTGAAGATGTAGAAGATCAAAGAAATAAAGCGCTCATAGCAATCTAGTGGTCAGGTACCGCTGAGTAAGTGACCTTGACCAAACCATCCCCAGAGGCCCCAGGACCGAGAGGCTCTGCTCTGCCTCCTTAGGGTGAGTGACTACAAGGTCTAGTGATTTCCTTGGCAGATAGAATCCCTTAAGAGAAGTGATGACTCCAATATAGTGATTGTATTCTGGATTAAAAGGACCATGAGCCTCCAGAATATGGACCAGAAAAAAAACCATGCCTTGAATCAAAAGGGTGGGAGGAGAGTGGTACCATATTTCAGTCCGACTGTGACACCCCTGTTAGAAGTTTCTGCTATGAGAGCTGACTGTCCAGGGTGGAGTTCATGAAGTGACAGTGGAATATCCATGAGCATGGTCTGGGAGGCTGTGCAAGCCAGAGAACTGGAATGCAGGCACCAAACAGGGCTGAACATAACGTGTGCAGAGGCCCCAGAACACAGCAAATAAGGAAGGCAGGGATGCTGAAGGGAGAGAGGATCTGCAAAGAAAAGCAAAAGATGAACTTAGGATAAAAACAGACGATGAAGATAAAGAGGACCGAAGGTCAAAGGGTTAGGCTGACACAATAATGAATAATGTACAGAATCTAAAAGGTAAGTTCTGGTGGGCAGGATTAGACATCAAACAAAACCCCTGTGTTTAGCTTAGCAGGACTTCCATCACTCTAAGAACCATAGTGATGGACCCAGAGCCTTAGCCTCTAGCTTCAAAGCCCTTTGGCCTACCAGCTAGATTTACCAGCCTTTTCTTTGGGGTCTGGCTTATAGCTCCACTCTGCATGACAGCTGGCACAAGAATCGTTTTTGTTCCCAGTTACTCCACTTTGGGAGCTATCTTATTCCAGGGCATCTATGTCTCCAGTGAGTCTGAGCTCCTATTATTTCCAACTTTCCATTTGTCCTCTCCACTTTCTTTATTCCAACAATCTGACTTCCTGGCCCTGCTCTTGACCACTGACCTCTGGTATTTTCTTTAAAGGTCATCCTTTGGGATGGAGCTTCCTGACAGATACTTTGGGGTTCTATCAATACCTGCATTGTAGAAGGAAACAGTGAGCAGCACAAACAGAGCCAAATGTCAAAGACAAAGAATGACTGGAGACAACACCATGGGTGGTGTCTGAGTGAGTAGTTTCAAGAACACACACATAGATGGACCTGGAGGGTGTTATGCTTGTGAAATAAGTCAGAGAAAGATAGACACTGTGCATTATCAGTCATGTGTGGAATCTAAAAAAGAAAACAAACGAATGAATATAGCACAACAGAAGCAGATGCAGAGAACAAACCAGTGGTTACCACTGAACACACACATAGATGGACCTGGAGGGTGTTATGCTTGTGAAATAAGTCAGAGAAAGATAGACACTGTGCATTATCAGTCATGTGTGGAATCTAAAAAAGAAAACAAATGAATGAATATAGCACAACAGAAGCAGATGCAGAGAACAAACCAGTGGTTACCACTGGGAAGAAGGAAGCGGGAGGGCCAAGACAGAGATACGGGATTAAGAAGTACTAGCAACCACATATGAAATAAATAAACTACAAGAATGTAATGCACAGCACAGGGATTGTAGCCAATATTTTATAATAAGTTTAAATGAAGTGTAATCTATGAAAATATTGAATCACTATGTTGTACACCTGAAACTAATATTGCAAATCAACTATAGTTCAATAAAAGTAAATAACTCAAAGGTTCTCAAAAACAAAACACAAACTTGAGAGTCTAAAAGAGAGGGAATGTCAGGAAAAGATGAAGATAAGCCAGAAAACAAAAGGATGGACAGCTACTATGGAGAACAGTGTGGAGATTCCTTAAAAAACGGAAAATAGATCTGCCTTATGACCCAGCAATTCCACTGCTGGGCATACACACTGAGGAAACCAGAATTGAAAGAGACATGTGTTCCCCAATGTTCATTGCAGCACTGTTTATAATAGCCAAGACATGGAAGCAATCTAGATGTCCACTGGCAGACGAATGGATAAGAAAGTTGTGGTACATATACACAATGGAATATTACTCAGCTATTAAAAGGAATGGATTTGAATCAGTTCTAATGAGATGGATGAAACTGGAGCCTATTATACAGAGTGAAGTAAGCCAGAAAGAAAAACACCAATACAGTATATTAATGCATATATATGTGGTGTTGGAGAAGACTCTTGAGAGTCCCTTGGACTGCAAGGAGATCCAATCAGTCCATTCTGAAGGAGATCAACCCTGGGATTTCTTTGGAAGGAATGATGCTAAAGCTGAAACTCCAGTACTTTGGCCACCTCATGTGAAGAGTTGACTCATTGGAAAAGATTCTGATGCTGGGAGGGATTGGGGGCGGGAGGAGAAGGGGACGACCGAGGATGAGATGGCTGGATGGCATCACTGACTCGATGGACGTGAGTCTGAGTGAACTCCGAGAGATGGGAATGAACAGGGAGGCCTGGCGTGCTGCGATTCATGGGGTCGCAAAGAGTCGGACACGACTGAGCGACTGAACTGAACTGATGGAATTTAGAAAGATGGTAATGACGACCCTATATGTGAGACAGCAAAAGAGACACAGATATAAATAACAGATTTTTGGACTCTGTGGGAGAAGGTGAGGGTGGGATGATTTGAGAGAATAGCATTGAAACATGTGTATTATCATATGTGAAATAGATCGCCAGGCCAGGTTTGAGGCATGAAACAGGGCACTCAAAGTTGGTGCACTGGGATGACCCTGAGGGATGGGATAGGAAGGGAGGTGGGAGGGGGATTCAGGATGGGGGACACATGTATACCCGTGGTTGACTCATGCCAATGTATGGCAAAACAACCACAATATTGTAAAGTAATTAGCTTCCAATTAAAATTAATTAATTTAAAAAAAAAAGGATGGCCACATGAAGCAAGTAGGCTGAGGCAGTTTTCTGACCCACTTCTAAATGTCTTCATTTCCCTCCTGCCCCGGAGGGAATGGCTCTCAGAATGAGACCAGCGGAAACTTTCAGGGCAAAGGCAATTGGAAACGGCTGGCTTAGGTGCCATGTGTGATGAGACGGCATTTCCTTACAGCAGCTTCTGATAAGGACATGCTTTCAGCCGCTGTCTGCTTACTGCTCCTCCAAAGGGAAGCTCAGTGTCCTAGCTGTCTGTTCTTGCCCCTGCTAACCAGAGAAAGAGAGAATCTCTGCCAGTCCCTGGAGAGGATTCTGGAACTATCTTTTCTAACCTAGTTGGAGCAGTCATCTTGCTTTCTCAACATCCTGTTCTTGCCTTTAAATCCCAGCATGAAACAGGAGCTACTGTATTGTGTATTTGAAAGTTGCTAAGAGACGAATTCTTAGATGGATGTTAAATAGATTTGGTGTGGAGATCATTTCACAAAATACATCAAATCACTATATTGTACACCTGTAACTGATATAATGCTATATGTCAAGTACATCTCAATTAAAAATTAAAGGAAGTAAAGAAAAAATAATTTTTTGGCCACTCCGTGCAGCTTGAGGGATCTTAATTCCCCGATCAGGGAATGAACCCGGGCTCACAGCAGTGGAGAGCACCAAGTGCTAACCACTGGGCCACCAGAAAAGTCCTAAGAAAAATAATTTTTTGAAAAACAGATAAATAAGCATTAATTACTCACATTTGCCAAAGTAGTTGCTCATTTTAAATGATATAACCATAGGCTATCTTTAAAATTTACTGAACATAGGTTTGCCATAATTATTAGTTGGCCAGCTCCCTGAGAGTATTGTTCATTTTCAGATGATTATAAATATTTTTTTTCTCCTAGTAGCCACAAAGATAAAAATTAACATCCTAGGATAAAAATTAAAAAAATATGTGTGTGTGTGTGTATATTTTTTTCTCAGTCAAAATTTGGCATCATAGTTTGGTTTGGAAAGTAAGTTTGCAAGAATTTCATGGAGTGTAAAGAAACACTCCCGTCCTAAATTATAGTTTAGATGGTTAGAGTTGCTTTGCCTGAGAAAAACAAACAAATGCTTAAGGGTAATAGCACTTAAACATTCCATACAACACTTATAAATTCATTATCACATGTTCTCTGTTCGTTCATCTGGATCAACACCATCTGTCGCTTGATGATTCCTATCAGTGCCAAAAAGCATGTAAACAAACCCTACAATTTGTATTATTTTCATTCCCTTATGAACCTTGTTCATCCAATTTGTGTCAAATGGCTTCAGGAGGCTGTGGGGAGAGGCGGAGAAAGCACACAGACCCTGGAGCCTTCCTCGAAGTACAAGGGTGCTGGGAGGGATAAACTGCCACTAAACTGCTCCCACTGTACATCAATTCAATTTCCTTTTTGTTTTTAAAGTGAGCTAGGGGAGCCAGGGGCTTCCCAAGTGGCACTAGTGGTGAAGAACCTGCCTGCCAATGCTGAAGACATAAGAGATGTGGGTTTGATCCCTGGGTTGGGAAGGTCCTCTAGAGGAGGGCACCGCAACCCACTCCAGCATCCTTGCCTGGAGAATCCCATGGACAGAGGAGCCTGGCGGGCTATGGTCCATAGGGTCGCAAGAGTCAGGCATGATTGAAGCGACTTAGCACACACGTGGGGGAACAGAACTCATGTGTTTAATGGAAAGAACGAGGGCTTGAGAGCCCAAAATACCAGGTCTGATTCTCTATTCAATCACATAAATGCAACCTTGGGCCGATCAATGACTCTAATCTCCAATTTTCTCATCTGTGAAATATAAGTTAATATCTCACAGAGATTTTGCATGAATTTAATCAGTGTAAGTGTGTGTGTGTGTGTGTGTGTGTGATTGTCATGCCCTCCTCCAGGGAATCTTTCCAACCCAGGTATCAAACCCAGGTGTCCCTCATTGCAGGTAGATTTTTTACCGTCTGAGCCACCGGGGAAGCCCAAGAATACCGAAGTGGGTAGCCAATCCCTTCTCCAGGGGATTTTTCCAGCCCAGAAATCGAACCAGGGTCTCCTGCATTGCAGGTGGATTCTTTACCAGCTGAGCTACCAGGGAAGCCCTCAGTATAGGTAATATCCATACAGATAATTTCTATCTTATTGGGTAGTTGCGCCAAGCAAATGAGATTATCCATAGAAAAAATGTAGCATGGTACCTGGCACACAGCAAGTGCTCAAATGCATGTTAGCTGTTATTATAGGAAGCACCACACACAATAAATTATTTCTGGTTCTCTTAACTAGGTTGCAGATTAATAGGAGGCGGTTGTGCTAGCTATGCCCAAAGGCAGACTCTTTTCTGACAAAGCATTTCTTTCTCTTTTCCTTCTTTTCTCCTTTCAAGAATGTTCTGGTACACATTAGCAAAACGCCTTAGGGGAAGGGAGCCAGAAAGGCTTTAAGTGTATTTCCTTCACAAGGAAATCCATGTGCTTTCAGAAAAAGTTAGGTCTCAGAAAGGGGCCAGTTAGAGTAAGTGCCCAAGACTGTAAATAAAGCACCAAAGAAGAGACCCTGTGAGTCCGAATTTAAGAGGGTTCATTAGCACTGTTTTTCCTTACGTGCTTTTTAAAAAACTGTGAATTGTGGTTGGTTGAGAGATTGAGTTTTATTTAAGAGGGAATTGTTGTAGGTGTTTCAAACACTAGAACTACCTTCCTTTGGGTAGTAATTAAATTTTTAGCTTTGGAAAAATGTTCAGAGTTCAGATGATTAGCATGAAGTTTTACGTTGAGATTGTAACCTGGCCACACCACTGACCCCAGGCAGACGCCCACACCTCCCACCCTTGCCTGGGCCTCTCTGGGGTCTCAGGAGATTCAGCGACTTCCTTGCTTTGTGGGAGTGTCCCCCTCACTCAGCAAACACATCTAGGACCGAGCATCATCTTTCCTGACTGTGTGCAGCTGCGATTCACATCACAGGCCGATCCTGACGTTCATTCTGTTAGGAAAAGATGGACAGAGTTATGATTTTCACTATAATGGCTTCTGCAGAGTTTTGCTATTTAGTAACTCCCCCTCTTTTCCTTTTTGTAAAATGGCTTTCTCATCCCCAGAACTACTAAATGAATATGCTTATAATAGTGATATTTCATGGTTACCAGGGACTGTTGGGGAGATGAAAAAGTCCTGGAGATGGGTAGTAATGATGTTTACACAACACTGTGTATATACTTATTGCCAGTGAATCCTGCACTTAAAAATGGTTAAAGCAGTAAATTTTCTGTAATGTATGGTTTTTTTTCCACAATAAAGTGCTATTTCAGCATCCCGGTTTCATCAATTTATATAGACCCAAGATTTTCTAGGCAGAGTAGCAGGTGGCTCGGGTTTTAAAGGCCTCCCATTTGGGGATGGAAGCTCATGATAAAAATGTTGCCTTATTCAAGTGGGTGGTGACCCTACTGAGGTGACCGGAATACTGTGCCCCCTCGTTAGCATATGAATTCATTGCACAGATTTAGATGCTTCGAAAGTACTTGAAGATTTGCCATTTTTTGAAATTCTAAGCACCCTCCTTTCAATGTCATCACTTAAAGGCGGGGTTTTCAGGACTGGCTTAGCTGTCAAGAGAAGGATAAGCGTAAAAGACACAACTTCCCGCTTGTGGTGAGTCAGTTCTCAACCTCTGGTTCCAGTTAGTGAAAGGTTTTGACTGGCTCTGGTCTAATCCTGGTTCCATAACTGCAGTCCAGGTTCTGGGCAGCACGCGGTTCGTGGTGGGCACGGGGCACGGCACCACCAGACACATGGCTCCAGTGACTTCGACACCTGCCAGGGGTGGTGCTCAGGACAAGCGTCACGTTCCCCTGAAGACCCCCCCAGGGGCTCCCATCCTGGCTGTTGATCAGCCCCTGTCCATTCATCCATCCATCCCGATAGCTGGGGATACGTCACAAAAACATTACTTCTCAAAGATAAATTCAGTTTTCATATTGAATTATTATCCAGTTAATTCTAGCTACATAGGTAATGTACTTGGTTAACAATCTGAAAACATATTTCCAGTTCCCTTCCCTCAATCAATTTAGTTCTCTAAAAATGCAAAAGATTAACACAATCACCTTAATGTTATGATTAACTGGATATCTGTCATGCTGGATTGTGATAACTTAATGTTTCACCAGCTTCCCAAACCAAGTCTTTTTAGCAATTTCCCTTTTTATTCTATTAAAGAAAGAAATCTTGGTATGAGAAGCCTGAAAAAAAAAAAAAAATTTAAACGTGCACCAAAAACATTTTCTAGCTTTTATTCTCCATTGCTATTTGCAATTTCTCAGAGAGGGAAAATATTGTAAGACCCTGTATGCGAGACAGCAAAAGAGACACAGATGTATAGAACGGACTTTTGGACTCTGTGGGAGAGGGAGAGGGTGGGATGATTTGGGAGAATGGCATGAAACATGTATTCTATCATGTAAGAACGAAGCACCAGCCTATGTTTGATACAGGATACAGGATGCTAGGGGCTGGTACACGGGGATGATCCAGAGAGAGGAAATGGGGTGGGATGTGGGAGGGGGATTCAGGATTGGGATCTCATATACACCCGTGGTGGATTCATGTCAATGTATGGCAAAACCAATACGGTATTGTAAAGTAAAATAAAGTAAAAATTAATAAAATAAAAACAAAATTAAAAAAAAAGAAAAGAAAAATTCTACGCGGAGAGACTGCACTCTGGTCACAATTCACACTCTCTTTCCTAAGATGCCCAACTGTGACAAGCAGAAGCCAATTTAAAGATCTTTGGGGCACCCTCTGGTGGTTGAGCTGGAAAAGGAAATAGCAGCCCACGCCAGTATTCTTGCCTGGAGAATTCCATGGACAGAGGAGCCTGGGGTGGGCTTCAGTCGATGGGGTCGCAAAAGCTGGACACGACTGAGCAACTAACACGCTGGTGGCTGAGCAGAGTCACGAGCTCGGCATCCAGACCCAGAAGGCCAGTGATCTCTGAGGCTTTTTTAAATGGCCATCGCTAAATTTTCCATTCATCTTTGCAATTGTATCCAGATCAGGAAAGCAGGAGGGAGTGGAAAGAATTTGGAATCACGAGACTTGGACCTGAATCAGAGCTCTGTCATTTACCAGTTATGTGAACCGATGTCTGGCCAGCAAATTTCCATAGAGCTGAGGTTGAATCTGGAATTTCTCATCGGAGATAAGAGGCAATGTCAAAACTAAAGGCATATATGATTTAGCTTCTGTTCAGAAAAGGCAATTGCATAGAGACAAAATGTTGGTTAGTGGTTGCCTGGAGTTGGGATGGGAAAGGGGAGTAATTGTAAACAGGCACGAAAGATCTCAGTGAGGTCAGGAAAATGTCCTAAACTGTATTGTGGTAATGGTAGCCCAAGACAGTAAGTTTACTAAAAATCATTGTAATGTACATTGAAAATGAGTGAACTTCATGATCTGTAAATTATACCTCAAGCTGTTTTTAAAAACAACAGGAAGGGGCTTCCCTGGTGGCTCAGTGGTAAAGAATCCACCTGGCAATGCGGGAGACATGGATTTGATCCCTGAAGCAGGAACTTATGACATGCGGCAGGGCAATTAAGCCCGCGTGCCACAACTATCGAGCCTGTGCTCTAGAGCCAGGGAGCTGCAACTGCTAAAGCTGGCTGCCCTTGAGCCTGTGCTCTGCAACAAGAAGAGAAGCCACCATATTGAGAAGCCCACGCATCGCGACGAGAGAAAAGCCCCGGTTTGCTGCAACTAGAGAAAAGCCTGCACAGCAAGACCAAGCGCAGCCAAAAATTAATTCATTCATTGAATTAAAAAAAAAATGGGGAGGGTGAGGAAATAGAGTGGATAACTCGGAAATCCAGGTAGAGCTAGGAAGCTTGTACCTTGTACCTGGGTAGAAGGAAAGAGGAATGTGGGGTGAGGACGTGGGTCAGCAGGAAAAATGCCTAGGTTTGGAACATGATTGTGTCCACTTTCCATTGTCCATAGCTCTGCCCAGTTGCATTGCCTGAGGTTCGCAGGCTGGAGGAGGAAATGTCACTGCTTCCCCGCTCAGCCTCCTGTTGTAGGTAGAGGCAGGGCTTCTAAGGACCTCACACAGAAAGTCTGGCCATTCAGGGGCACTTCTGAAGGAAGGAAGACCATTAAAGCAGACATGTTGATGCAGTTGCATCAAAGTGACCGTTATGAAATGTAAAATCTGTGTTTCTTTCATGACTTTTCTCCATAAAAGGTAATCCGGTGTGGTTGGGGAATAAGATAAGACCAAGGAGTGGGCTGGGAGAGGATGTCTGTTTTTCACATTATTTACTAATAGAAACCTTGAAAGTGTGAGGATTTACAGAAGTTATCAGGAGAATATCTGTCAAGTTGGGTAGAAGGAAACTTATTAGGAACTTTAAGAGAGAGGATAAATGAATTTGGTTAGTTTAGCTTTTTTAAAATAAAAGAACAGAAAGAAAAAGAAAGGAAAAATAAGACACAGATCTTAGTAAATAGCATTATATCATATATATCAAACAGGCTTACTACCCTCAGTATAACAGACACAAACCAGAGAAAAATGGGCAAAGGATCAGTACAGGTAAATCATAAAAGGAAAAAATAATTAAATATGATGTCAACATAAGAAACATCATTTAACCTGGCTACTAATTAATAAATGTTACTAAGAAAACAAGTTTTTTTTTCACCTATGAAATTGGCAAAGATTACAAATATTGATGCCGATTATCCTTAGTGCTCAGGTAAATTATTACAACTTTCTGGGGGGTAATTTGGCACTACACTCAAAATGTAAATATGGATACCTTCTGGCCCAGCAATTTCACTTTTGAGATTATTTTGTGCTAATAATTAATTTCACATGTGTGAAAAGATATATATACATTAGGATGTTCATGACTGAGTTAATTATAAAGGCAAAAAATATGGAAAAGGTGTTCTCAAATACCCTTCAACAGGAATTTGATTAGTATTGTACACCTGTTCGATACAATATCTGCAGTAATTAAAAATGGATGTGATCTGTTACATATTTGGGTCACAGGGAAATGTTTACAGTATGTTGCTAAGTAAAAAATACCAGCATCATAATAGTGTAAAAGATATGACTCCATTTTTGTTTACAATAATAGTGTGTCTCCCTGTGTGGTGGACTGAAGGTGCACTGCCCAGATGCCTCTTCTAAAAAGGACGTGTTGCTGTCAGTCTGTTCAGGAACTGCCCAGCTGCAGGGCTACTTCTCCCCATGTCCCACCCTCCTGAGCAGAGAGGCAGGGGCATAAGGTTGGCCATTTCAGCTCAGTAGTGAGCATCGCTGACGGGTTATTTTTCATCTCAGAGCTCCCAGTCAGATCTGCCAAAGTTGCAGCATAGCTTGAGTTCTCTTTCTACCTGATTCTGCTTTCATCCCTTTCTTCCCATGAGTGTTGACCCCAAGACAGTTCTTGAAAAATATCCTGCACAATAAATTCCATCTCAGCATCTGCTTCCCAGAAAACCCAAACCAGTGATTTTCATACTGTCCAGGCAACAAATTCTGGAAAAGATTTTCATCAAGTATTTTGTTTCAGATGGGCTGTATGCCATAATTTTGGGCACTATCTGATTCTTTTAAAATGAATATTTGTGTTTTCTTTTCATCAGATGAAGATAATATAGCAGTTTTTTATTTGGGAAAACAAAGAGAAAAATTAACAGCTTGATTCTATTCTGGTCAAGATGATCACATCTAAGTATCCATATTGAAATGGCAGCATTCAAGCCACTTGGTGCTCGGCCTTCTGCATGGGGAAGGTGGGCTGTTCTGAATACCTGCCTGGCATACACCCTTCCTACTGCTCTAGCTCTTGGTTCTGGTAGGCGTTTTGGCCCGACTCTCTGCAGGTTATCAGAATATTGTTGAGGTTGCCTGTGCAGTGTGAGATGCAATTGGCGTGGGAGGGGACCGTGAGGATCCACTGAAGGTGATGTGCACCCACGTGGAAGGGAGTAGATGCACACAGAATGCTACATGTTGATAACTTCTCAAGCCTCCGGGGAGTTTCTCTTTTTTCATCATGAGTGGGTGGAACATGTGTGCTGGGAGGAGAGCCAAGTGGTATCTGCCCTCAAGATTCCTTAGCTCAGAGCCTTAGTAAAGTATCTTATACCACCTATACCAGAACAATCTGTCTACTAGCTTTCTTCTGAGTATCTTATGGCCTTTCCAGATTTTGGTCATATTCCTGGGGCCACGTTGAGGGGTGTATGGAGACTACAGGGTTAGATGTCATTGCTGCTGAGAACAAAGTATATTGCATGGCTCACACAGTCTTAGGAAGTAGTGAATTAGTTATCATTGCAGCAGAGACCACGAGTCTTCACATGCTCCAAACATCTATTCTGGTCCTCTGGTCTCTGAGATTACCCAAGGAACTGGTGTCTGAGATACAAATCCTGTCTTAACTTTTATCCCAGATGCATATGAAAAAAATTACTGATAAAAGTTCTTCCTTTCTTCTTCAGCCAAAAAAAACCCACCATGCAGTTCAAACTCTTATGGTCTTAGCCCCCAGTGCAAAACACATGTCAGAATCAAGCTGCCTCCTACAAAACAGAAATGGAGTCATGGATGGAGAAAACAAGTTTATGGTTACCAGGGGGAGACAGAGGGGCGAGGGATAAACTGGGAGACTGGGACTGACATACACACACTACTATCTTGTGTCCGCTTCTTTGTGACCCCATGGAGTATAGCCACCAGGCTCCTCTGTCCATGGAATTCTCCAGGCAAGAATACGAGAGTGGGTTGCATGCCCTCCTCCAGGGGATCTTCCCAATCCAGGGATCAAACCCAGGTCTCCTGCATTGCAGGCAGATTCTTTACTGTCCGAGTTTCCAGAGAAGTCCTTTCTATGTAAAACAGACAATTAATAAGGACCTACTGTATAGTACAGGGAACTGTACTCAACACTGTGTCATGACCTGCATGGGAAAAGAATCTGAAAGAGTGGATGTACGTATACGTATAACTGACTGACTTTGCTGTACACCTGCGCCACACTGTAAATCAACTATATTCCAATAAAAATGAAAAAACAAACAAAAAAAAACAAGCAAGGGGCTTTAAGCCGAAATGTGGTATCAGTCAAACCAATCTGCAGCACAACAAACTGAGCTCGAGAGCCTCGCCAGCTCTGTAGTCGTGGACTGAACACCTGGAAAGTAACACATCTGAGCTGTGGTGTGGAGCCGGCGGGCAATCCACAGCTGGCGGCGGTTGGCCTACTGGGACTCCTGGGATCCACGCACATCTGTAGGAGGGCTGGCAAAACCAGTTGTGTGACTTCTCAGTCTGGTGGACTCACAGTACAAAGACGTAGCTGAAAGCGGTTTCGGAGCTTTATTAAGCATTATTAGTTTCTGTAAACAAGCCAGAAATCAAAGCCAGATGACTGAACTTTGAATAGTCAGAAAACTGAATTGATTAGAAACTAGACTACTGATGTACAAAATACACTTTGTTTCTGATGCTTGACAAATAGTTTTGCTGAAGTTGTTTAAGATACAGCCTCTCATGGTTGGTGAGGAAACAAATCTGCTCTGAATGTGCAAAGCAGCGACATTGTGTAACATGGGGCCTGAGGGCAGTGACCATATGGTTCACTTCTGCTGACAAGCGAGATCCTTGCTAGACTGCCTGTGAAGAGCTGCAGGAGTTACTGGAATTTCTGTGTTACCAAGGGAGAATTAAGGAATATTTACCAACTGGGTTTCTATGGATCCATATTTACTAGCAAAATCCCAGTGTGAATAAGGTCATAAAATCAGCCATTTATTTAATATTCACTGTGAGTCACTCTGCTAAGTCCTGATGCTAAAACAGAACATTTGAAATAACTGTTGTAATGTGTGGCCGTCTTATGCAGAGGACAAAAAGCCTGTAGCTTTTTGCAGCTCCCAGCATTGCAAAATCTATGCCAAAACATGCAAAGTGAAACACACATAAAGGCGTATACACACACACACACACAAAATGCTTTCTGGGCATGGAGAAGGAGGCTAAGTGTCCCTCTAGTTAAATGATACATTCTCTAACCTTTTTGATATTTGCAACCTAATTTAAGCTCTGAAGATGTCTTCTGTGTTGGGTGATCTCCAGGATTCCCTGGGGTGGCTGCGGATACCAGAAGTTAACATTGAAGTGTAGGAATTTTTGTTCTTTTTCTGCAGAGGTACATAGAGCTCCATTGTCTGTTCTCTCAGGCGGCTCTTGCTGGCAGATTCTATGTACAATCACAGAGGGCAATTCTCTTTCACTGCGGATGAGAACGCTGGGGGAGGAGCTCCCCTCTGCCCGGAGTGCCACTTGCCCCGGCCCCAGCTGCATGGGGAGGAGACGGCTGGGGCCAGCGTGGGGAGGAGCTCAGACTCCACACCAGCAGCGAAGGCAGAGCCCCCAGCATCCTAGCCTCCCCAGGCCCGCCAAACACCCGCGTCTGTGCTGAAAATCCAGCCTGGAGAGGCTTCTCTCGGATGACACCTAGAGATGACTGAAGGAAACTGAATTCTGGGCAACCAACCGGAAAGGAATTGAGTGGAATGAAAGTAAGGATTGTCTCCCCTCTGTGTGCATTTGTGGGGTGTCTTGGGTGTGCTGTGGGTGAGGTGGGGAGTCCTGAGGGGTCGCGAGGAAGCACTGACAACTCTTCTTGAGAAGCATCCAGTTAGATTTCTACCTCATGGGATGAGACAACAAAAATGAAATATTTCAGATGGATGTTTTCATCCACAAAGAAAACCACAAAGAAAGAAAAAAAGAGAACTTCTCAGTGAAGAAAAAAGAAATTGTGGGCAGAGCTGAAAAAAAGAATATTTAGGAGCCCCCAACAGCATTTTGTGAGTGATTCGAGGTGGAAAGCAAGAGAAAAGGAAGCTTTCAAGCCAAGAACCGGATCTCTGGTCTTGCATTTCCAGGGCTCCTACATCCTTCTCTCGGAAGTGGAGGCAAGGAGGACATTGCCTGAATCACCCACCTCTCACCCACCACCTACCCAGGCTGCTCTGTCTCTCTCTCAAACAAAGCAGTCTCTGAATTCTGTACTATGACAATCACTTGATTTTGCTGCAAATAATGAAAACATTTTTGAACCAAATTTCTCTCTGGTCTGAAAATGGGGACAGGGCTGTGCCTCTGAATGAGGGTGTTAAGATCCTCGAGATGGTTCACCTTTTAGGACTCCAAGGGTGTGCCCTGAGACGGGAACTGAGATTCTGCAAGCTTTTGAGGTGTGTTCCAGGTCTTCAAGTCATTGGGAGAACCATGTCTGACCTCATGTGTTCAGTCATGTCTGACTCTTTGCAATCCCATAGACTACAGCCCCTTAGGCTATCCTATCCATGGACTTTTCCAAGGCAAAGAAGACTGGAGTGTTTTGCCGTTTCCTACTCCAGGGAATTTTCCTGACCCAGGGATTGAACCTACATGTCCGGCATCTCCTGCGTTGGCAGGTGGATTCTTTACCACTAAGAAGACTTATCCGGATAAATCTCAGGACTCCTTAATCTCCACACGTAGCCTCTGAAGGAATTCTGTTTCCAAAACCATTTTTAATCTCATAAAGTCCAAAGAAAGTCAGAAAGGACTTCTTTCTTTCGTTTTCATTAACTAGGGGGGAAAAATCCCTAATGCACTTTCTTTCAATGGGCTAAAGTCCCCTTTTCAGGCTAATTGGAAATGCAGGAAACAGAACAACGATAATGGCCTTTTGGTGGAGATGGGCTCGGGAGGCGCTGAGTCCCACAGCAGAGGCGCTGTGACCAGGTGCAGCAGCGGCCTCCAATCTCCCAGAGAAGGGCGCAATAATCATGTCTCCCTGTTTTCTCAGGCAATTGAGAGCTACATTACTTAAGATTCCATGTGAGGTCATCGATCTCTTTGCTTAAAGAAATGAATTTTTAAGGACATTCCATCTAATCACACTGTCTTGAGTTCTGGCTGTGTCTTATTTGGGGTGGTGGGGCATGGAGGGTAATTCTCCTTGTTGCTCTTACACGTTGTATGACAATTCTTGTCCCAGACTGGCTTTTCAAGAATGTTGTATACAAAAAGTCTTGGAGGATAGAGATAGAGTCTCTTTCGGGGGCCGAGGTCAGATCTGTTTTCTGGCGAGGATAATAAAGGCATTGTCTGTCTCCAGATGAAAGGTTGGGCAGGTTTGCTAAGAACCCACTATTAGAAAGATTGGAGGTTTTCTAAGCTCGCAGTTCCTCAGCTTTGACATAGATCTACTGTGTGCACGGCAGCCACCTGTGCCCACGTCAGCATCACTCCCAAGGCTCTCGGGGCTCCAGCAGAAGCCATGAGAATGTCAAGCTCGACGCTGCCTGCTGGGCTGTAACAAAGTCCCCTGTCTCTGAAAAGGGGCTCTGTCTCCCACCTGCATCCTTGAAGCTGTGACCCACAAACTTGTTAGCCAACAAGCAGGGTAAACATTTCAGCCTCCTCACAATAATTGATATTATTTTGTCATCTCTTGGGGTCATCATTTCATTTGAAGTTGGGGGAAATGCTGTGAGGATATGATAAGGACAAAAAAGGTAAATTGAGTAGCTATTGTGGGTTTACTGATGCTCTCACCAGGGGCCTGTCAGCTTCCCGGCTGTCTTTACTCTTTCCTTGTCCCCATCAAAGCAAGCAACAGGCCGGGGTATGGTGGGGCACACCCTGAGTTCTGCAGGGCAGTGACTGCCTCTGTATACCAATCACTCTGCAATCCATGAATCTCTGTTTCTTACAACAGTTTTGAAAGTTAGGAACTATTCCTGAACTGAAGCTGAGAAGGGTTAAGAAACTTGCCCAGGTGGCATTAGTGGTAAAGAACCTGGCTGCCAATGCAAGAGATGCAGGAGACTCAGGTTCAATCCCTGGATCAGGAAGATCCCCTGGAGGAGGAAATGGCAGCCCACTCCAGAATTCTTGCCTGGAGAATCCCATGGATAGAGGAGCCTGGCAGGCTACAGTCCCTGGGGTCACACAGAGTCAGGCATAACTGAAGTGACTTAGCACAGCCCAGTGATAGAGGCAGGATGCCTACCTGGATTCCTACCCTTATATTCCTGATGCTGTGATGGATTCTCTGAGTATAGGAAATTATAGGTGATAATTATCTTCCAACAGGTGTTTTCAGTCTACTTAGAAGAGATTATGTAAGCTGAAAGGTAAAGGGACCCTCCCAGAGTAAGAATTGAACAGCAGCAGAGCCAGGCAGAGAAGCTCCCCACTGCTGGGTGCAGTGGACCATCCTGAGAGGCACGTGGACAGCAGGGTTTAGGCTGGAGGAGCCCCCGTGAGCTGGGCCTGGACTCTGTGGCTTCCAGTGCCTCACCCAGCTTGATGATGTCTACACATCACCACCTCCACTCACTCCGCTCCCCTCCTTCTGTTGTCTCTTTGTTGTCTTCAGCAAGGCTGGTAGCAAAGTTCACGGTCCTCCCACCACCACACCTGCTGCCTCCGTTATGCAAATGAAGTTTCCAGGGAAAGCAGAAAATGTTGCAGTGGTGATGTCGGCCAGTCTGCTTAACTTCCTCTCCTCAAGTGACTGCCGCTACCCCGCTTCCTGATTTGCTGCCCTATTTTATTTGACCTGTATTACTGCCAATCCACGGGCTTCCCGGGTGGTGCAATGGTCAAGAATTTGCCTGCCGATGCAGGAGACACAGGAGATGCAGGCTGGATCCCTGGGTCAAGAATCCCCTGGAGTAGGTCATGGCAACCCACTCCAGTATCCTTGCCTGGGAAAACCCACAGACAGAGGAGCCTGGTGGGCTACAGTCCATGGGGTCAGAAAGAGTCAGACACAAGTTAGCGCATGCGCACACGCACGCGCACACACACACACACACACACACACACACACACACACACACACACACACTGCCAATCCACAGCAGTTCCTCCGCCTTTTCCCATTAGCATCTCTTCTTGAATGTAGAGTTATTGACAGTATTTCTTCACAACTGACTTAGAAATCTCTGTGCGGAAATGGGCTGAGAAGGACTGAGTCATGCATGATCTAAGACAACAATGACAGGAGGTACAAGCTGAGCTGACCTTTGACGGCAATGAGAAAGTAATCCATGACCTCAACTTTCAGGCCGAGGTGTTTAATATGCATCCACCGGAAGCCCCAGCTCACGTCTCCAAGTCTTCTCCATCGGGGCTCATTTGAGGGATGGCTGCAGTCCAGTCCTGCATTTCCAGGAAATGAGGCTTCAGTTCCTTATGGTGTTAATTTAAAAGAAAGGCATGTTGATGGTTCCTGAAAGGGGAAGAGCATTTGAAAAAAAAATGCTGAATGAAAAGATAGAAAAATCCATAACCCATTTTCATTTTTAGTCCTCTGGTACCCGCCACTGCAAAACTGAAGCTGTGAAACTCTGTGTTCTTTGAGCAGGTAGCAGAACATCTTATATTTCCGAGCTCCTCTGTTTTTCTTGAGTTCACCAAACTCTTTGGCCCTGGAAATGCCTTCAGGGTACAGATTTGAAAACAAAAGTGTGTTTACAAATTCACCCTCTCCACCAGTTGTAATATTACTGTATTTTTCCAGGAGAATTTTTATTCATCGCTGCCTTTGGGATAGTGCCAAGGACAAACACACTCTAAGATATATCGAGGTTCAGTAGCTTCCTGTTAATTTGAACTATCATCAGAGTAGAGCCGGAGAAAATTATATAGTTAAGAAGCCATCTGGAGAGACAAGAGATGCAAAAGACCAAAGAATATAAGACGAACAGAGAGATGGTTCTAAAGGTTAGGAGAATGACAAGTATTGCTACATGGGAATAACTGGATTGATCCTAAGCATGGAGGCTAACCGGGAAGCCCCAGTGCTGGACAAGAAATTTGAAAATTCTTTTCTTCCTGCTCGGATGTTTCTTCTTATTCCACTGTCCTCATTCTGTTCAGGCCGTGTAGCCTGGGTCTTTTGAACAGTGAGGGAGTAAAACAAAGACCAATGATGAGACGAAAGACAGGGGACAGGCTTGGTCAGGGAGGGGGCACCCACAGCCAGCTCCTAAAACAAGAGAAGGAAAGTCAAGAATGAAGACATCTTTGAGTCTGTTTACCAATAGCCTTTGCACCCCACTCCAGTACTCTTGCCTAGAAAATCCCATAGACGGAGGAGCCTGGAAGGCTGCAGTCCATGGGGTTGCTGAGGGTCGGACACGACTGAGCGACTTCACTTTCACTTTGACTAATTCTACAAACAGTCAAACCAACCACAGTGTGCAGCCAGTCAGCCCAGCCCGCTGCTGGCCATGGTTTGGACTGATGTTAATCACTATGACTGCACACCTCCTTTCTCTGAGTGACTCTACTGAGTTGTACCCCTGGCAGAGTAGGAGATGCTTTCAATATCCAAAATCATCAGGTTTGTGTGCATGTGTGTATGTGTGTGTATATGTGTGTGTGCACATGCGCAGGCTCACATGTGGCAAAAATTGTAGGAGAGAGAAATTTTCAGCCCAGTCAGATTTGGCCTTTAATATTATTCTGTTTTGGCTTGTGCAACAAGCTTTATTTCTAGTTTTGTTTTAAATCCTTAAAAAAATTTTTTTTTCTTCCATTTTAATGTGAAAAATGTGACACACTCTTAAAGTAATAGACTCTTAAGATGAAGGAGGAGATGTCATGAAAGTTGCGTATGACTCCAGTGGGATTCTGTGTAGTAAGCAGTAGTAGTGTTCGTCGCTCAGTTCTGTCTGACTGTTCGCGATCCCATGGACTGTAGCCCGCCAGGCTCCTCTATCCATGGGATTCTTCAGGCAACAATACTGGAGTGGGTAGCCATTTCCTTCTCCAGGGGCTCTTCCCAACCCAGGGACTGAACCTAGGTCTTCAGCATTGTAGGCAGATTCTTTACTGTCTGAGTCACCAGGGAAGCCCATGACTCTACGTATTAACCCTAATATGTGTATTTCTGCCTGTGTCTCGGGCCTGGGCACAACTTTGTCTGCTTTTGTCCCTACATCACTTCTTTTAAACTATTTGTCTATTTCCATGGCTCCTCCGTTTTTGCCTGCTTTCCCCACACTTTCCTTTTTTCCCATTCTTTTTTTCTTTTTCAAAGTGAGACTGAACATCAACCACTGTATTGTATTATTTCTAAGAATTATAAAATTCTTCCTTCTCCCTGAATCCAGTAGTTTTTCATGCAGGCACTTCAGTTGAACTTTGAAATTTCAGTGCCCTTGAGAAAAAAAAATTGTTTGCTTGAATATTTCCCCGATCCAGATGAGTTTCCCAGAAATGTCCATCAGGTCACCCCTACATTCATCTACAGAAAATATTGATGCCTTTCAATGTTCAAGGCTAGAAAGAAAAAGTCAGTAAAAGGAAACTCTAGACTCTCAGGTGCACAGAGAAATGAGACAATACTTAAAAATGAAACATTTCATTAAACTACTTGGTTTTAAACTTTTCAAAACAAGAAAAATATGGCCCTATAAAGCATGAATGGCTCAGCTGGCAAAGAATCTGTCTGCAGTGTGGGAGATCTGCGTTCAATCCATGGGTTGGGAAGATCCCCTGGAGAAGGGAAAGGCTACCCACTCCAGTATTCTGGCCTAGAGAATTCCATGGGGTCGCAAAGAGTCAGACACTACTGAGCGACTTTCACTTACTTACATGAAGTAGCAATGGAAAATGTGACAACTTGGTCAAAGTTTGAAATTTTTTCAAATCTACAAACAGAGTTTTTCAATCTTAAAACAATTTGGAACTATGACTAGGATGCTCCCTAATTTATCAGAAAACAGACCTTCGAAGAGCCTCAGGCTACACATTTTCCAGAATCCTGGACATGTGAAACCACCAGAGCCGCTGGCACCAGCTCAAAGATGCTGCTGCTAAGTCACTTCAGTCGTGTCCGACTCTGTGCGACCCTATAGACAGCAGCCCATCAGGCTCCCCCGTCCCTGGGATTCTCCAGGCAAGAACACTGGAGTGGGTTGCCATTTCCTTCTCCAATGCATGAAAGTGAAAAGTGAAGGGGAAGTCGCTCAGTCGTGTCTGACCCTTAGCATGGACTGCAGCCTACCAGGCTCCTCCATCCATGGGATTTTCCAGGCGAGAGTACTGGAGAGGGGTGCCACTGCCTTCTCCAGCTCACAGATAGTCAGTACTAAACACACGCAGGCTGAAATTCATTAGAGAAAAAGTAAGCATGCTGGAAATTAGTTTTCCCCTGGAATGTACTATTACACTTTCTAAGAATCTCTCGATTACCTATAATTGCTGGAAGGCCTCATGTTTCACACCAATAATTCCAGTATTAGTAGGAAACTCAGAAGACATGAAGAAAGATGGAATTCATTATTAATGAAGTACTGCCGCCCTCTAAGGAAACGCTGTGCACTTAACGCCCCGCTTACCTCATCGTCCATCAATAAATCCATGCTCTGTAATGGTTTATGGCTCCCCTTGGTAGGTTCACTGGAGGGGACGACAGCCAATTAGCAAGCATGCTTTGGCCTTAATTAAGCTGCCCTTTCCTGTCTGTGACACTACCTAATATGAATGGAGACTGTGGCTGCTTTATTTTACTTCCATTATGAGAACGCCCATTTATTAACTTAATAAATTAATTACTTTAAAACATGATCCAATTAAAGCTTTTCTTATCTAATGAAATGCATATATTTTGTTTATTTTAAAGAAGGAGGGGAATTCCCTTAGAAGATTTCTATTTTGCCTCCCCTTTCTCTTGCTTCTTTTTTTTTAAAAAAATAATTTTATTTATTTATTTATTTAATTTTGGCTGGGATGGGTCTTTGTTGCCGCTCACAGGCTTTTCTCTAGCTGTGCTGAGCGGGGTCTACTCCTTGCCTCGGTGTGCGAGCTTCTCGATGTGGTGGCTTCTCTCGTTGGAAGCATGAGCTCCGGGGCACGCGGGCTTCAGTGGTTGCGGCTCCCGGGCCCCAGAGCACAGGCTCAGCAGTTGTGGTGCATGGGCTCGCTTGCTCTGTGGCGTGTGGGATCTTCCCGGATCAGGGGTCGAATTCACGTCTCCCGCGTTGGCAGGCCAATTCTTTACCACTGAGCCACCAGGAAAGCCCCTGAGCATTTTCTTACTCACGGTCTATGAGGGTATTCGGAGAAGGCAAGGGCACCCCACTCCAGCACTCTTGCCTGGAAAATCCCATGGACGGAGGAGCCTGGTGGGCTGCAGTCCATGGGGTCGCTAAGAGTCGGACACGACTGAGCGACTTCACTTTCGCTTTTCACTTTCATGCACTGGAGAAGGAAATGGCAACCCACTCCAGTGTTCTTGCCTGGAGAATCCCAGGGACGGGGGAGCCTGGTGGGCTGCCGTCTGTGGGGTCGCACAGAGTCGGACACGACTGAAGCGACTTAGCAGCAGCAGCAGCAGCATGAGGGCATTATTTTGTCAGGGCTGCTGTAAGGAAGTGCCACCGACTGGGTGGCTGAAACCACAGAAATGCATTTTCTTGAAATTCTGGAGACTAGAAATCTGAGATGGAAGTGCTGGTAGGACTGGCTGCTTCTAAGGGCTCTCCCCTCAGCTTCTGATGCCCGTTGCCTCCCTGAGTCTTCACACCATGTGACCTCCATGTTGGTGTCAGATTGCCCCCTTCTTAGGAGGACACCCGTCAGACTGGATTACGGCCCACCCTAATGGACTCGTCTTAGCATAATCACCTCTTATACGGCCCTTTTTCCAAATACAGTCACATTCCGAGGTACTCGGGGTTAGGACTTCGACATATAAAATTTGAGGGGACGCAATTCAGTCCCTGACTGGGAGGATGTGGTGACATTGCGGGGAGAGGCGTTGAGGGTATGGCTAAGGACACTGCTTCCAGAGCCAGGCCATCTGGGTTCAGATTTCAGCTTTTCCACTTCCCCCTGTGTGACTTTGGGCAAGTCACTGAAATTCTCTGGCCTTTAGTTCCTCTGTCTATAAAATGGGCTAATAATGATGCCTACCTCAGGAGGCTTTCCATGAAGAGCAAATAGATGCTTTAATACATAATAAGCCCTTATAAATGTTTGCTACAATTATTTCAAGCCTTTTCCTTAAAATGCTTAAAGACTGCTTCTACATTTTCCTCATAAGGGAAATGAATGCTGGATAAATGTACTATAAAGATGTGAAGAACATCTTGATCCCCATATTCGTGAATGGAGATGATTATTTTTTTTAAAATATCACTCCTTGCTTCCAAGGTAACCCAGCTTGGAGATGGAAGAGGCCAGGAATCCCTCCACAGGGGGGCCAGGAGAGTGGTGAGTGAGCACGGCTATCCTAGCTGTGCTGGACGCTGCTAAAGGAACAGTCTCTCCGGATCAGCACCCAGAGTCCCGAAGCAAGAGGTCCATGATCGGGGGTGGAGGGAGGAAGACTGGAAAAGAGGCAGACAAGAATATCAGAGGGCGTTAAAGGGGCACGAGTCCTACAATGTTCTAGACTCTAGCAGGAAGCCTGCTTATGAGCTCCCTTACCAGAAGATCCCCCAACTGGCCTGTAAGCACTCCTCATACCCTGAGTGGTAAACCCATACCTATGGTAAATCTCCTACAAGAAAAGATTGGGCTTGGGCTTCCCATGTGGCTCAGTGGTAAAGAATATACCTGCTAATGCAGGAGACTCAAGAGATGCAGGTTCGATCCCTGGGTGGCGAAGATCCCCTGGAGGAGGAAATGGCAACCCATTCCAGTATTTTTGCCTGCAGAATTCCATGGACAGAGAAGACTGATGGGCTACAGTCTGTGGGGTCACAAAGAGTTGGACACGACTGAGTGACTGAGCAAGCTTCTTGACTTAGGCCTCTGCAATGATTATTTTTGGATTTGACGCCAAAAGCAATAGCAACAAAAGCAAAAATAAACAAGCAGGACCACATCAAACTAAAGAGCTTCCACACAGCAAAAGAAACCATCCACAAAATGACAAGGCCACCTACCAAATGGGTAAAAATATTTGTAAATCATATTCCTGATAAGGGATTAATATCCAAAATATATAAAGAAGTCATACAACTCAATAGAAAAAAAACAAACAATCTGATTTAAAAATGGAGAAGCTGAACAAACATTTCTCCAAAGAAGACACACAGATGGCCAAGTAGGTACAGGAACAGGTGCTCAATATCACTACTCATTGGGAAAATGCAAATCAAAACCACAGTGAGCTATCACTTCCCATCTATTCGAATGGCCATCATAAATTAAAACAAGGGATTAACAAGTGTTAATAGGGGGTGGGAGGAAAAGGAGCCAACTGTTGCGCACCATTGGTGGGAATGTAAATTGGTGCTGTCACAACGGAGAACAGTAGGGAGGTTCCTCAAAACACTAAAAACAGAACTGCTGTATGACCCAGCAATTCCATTTCTGGGTATATATCCAAAGGAAATAAAAACAGGACCTGTACCACCATGTTCAAAACAGCATTATTCACAGTGACTAAGATACGGAAATAACATTTGTCAATGGAAGAATAAAGATGTACACATATACAATGGAATATTATTCATCTAAGAGAGAAGACGTCCTGCTGTTTCTGTTTAACATGGATGAAACTCAAGGGCCTTATGCTAAGTGACATAAGCCAGACCGAGAAAGACAAACATTGTAATGATCTCACTGACATGTGGAATCTAAAAACGCAGAACTCATAAAAACAAAGAATAGAAAGGTGGTTACCAGGGGCTGGGGAATGCAGGAAATGGGGAGAGATTGGAGAAAGGCTACAGACTTACAGATAGAAGATGACTAAGTTCTGGAGAAGGCACAGCATGGTGACTACAATTAATAACACTGTATTATGATCTACACAATGGAATATCACTCAGCCATAAAAATGAATGAAATATCTGCAGCACCAGGGATGGACCTAGGGATTGTCACACTGAGTGAAGTAAGATATCACTTATATGTGAGATCTAAAAACGGTATAAAGGAACTTATCTATAGAACAGAATTACAGATGTAGAAAACAAACTTATGGTTACAGGGGATAAGCTGAGGGAGGGATAAATTGGGAGACTGGAATTGACATATATGTACTATTGTATATAAAACAGATAACTAATAACGACCTACTATATAGCACAGGGAACTCTACTCAGTACTCTGTGATGACCTATCTGGGAAAAGGATCTAAAAAAACAGCAGATGTATGTTTCACTTTGCTGCACACTTGAAACTAACGCAACACTGTAAATCGATGCTCCAGTAAAAATGTAGTTTTATATACTTGACAGTTGCTAAGATATTAGATTTTAATTGTTCTCACCACAAAAATAAAATGATAATTATGTGGCCAGCATAATGGTGGTAATCACACACTACATAAATGCATCAAGGCAACATGCTGTACACCTTAAACTTACCGGTATGCTATATGTTAATTATACCTCAACAATAAAAAAAATGATGCAGACGATTGCTTGGGAGATTCTAGGTATTTTTTTTTTTTTTAAGTTTCTGATTAACAAAAATCTGAGAACCTCTTGGATTAGAATCTGCCTGCCTGTCCCCATCCCCCAAAGGAAACATATTATCAAACATATATTCTTTCAGAGTATATACTTCTATAACACGAACTCTGACCTCATGGCTCAGAGGGTTTCAAAGGCCTGCTGCACCTCTTCAGGTTCGCATTTTCAGAAGATGGAGCCTGTTTCATAATGATTGAATGGGGTTCCCCCTGAGGCACCCCCGTCCACTCTGGCCCACCTTTCAGCTGGGCTGTGTGCCAGCTGGAAGTGCCCGAGAAGGCTGATTTTGGAAGAAACGTTTTCATCATGAGAGTTAAATGCAGGCAGGTCTCCGGCTTCTGCAGTCGAGTTTAGCATTCCAGCCTTTTTAGTTCCTCTGTCAGAGATCCTTCATGCCCCCTAGTGGCGTGAGCAGCGGAGAGAACCGACTTTCCAAGGGACTATGGCACCCCACTCCAGTACTCTTGCCTGGCAAATCCCATGGATGGAGGAGCCTGGTAGGCTGCAGTCCATGGGGTCGCTGGGAGTCGGACACGACTGAGCAACTTCACTTTCATTTTTTACTTTCATGCATTGCAGAAGGAAATGACAAGCCACTCCAGTGTTCTTGCCCGGAGAATCCCAGGGACGGGGGAGCCTGGTGGGCTGCCATCCCTGGGGTCGCACAGAGTCGGACACGACTGAAGCGACTTAGCAGCAGCAGCAGCAGCAGACCTTGTCAGGGGCTTCCCTCTTAGCTCAGTGAGAGCTAAGAGGGAAGCTAAAGAAGTGGGAGCTAAAGAATCTGCCTGCAATGCAGGAGACCTGGGTTCGATTCCTGGGTCAGAAAGATCCCCTGGGGAAGGGAATGGCAACCCACTCCAGTATTCTTGCCTGGAGAATTCCAAGGACAGAGGAGCCCTGCAGGCTACAGGTCCCAAAGAGTCAGACATGGCTGAAGTGACTAACACACAGGGCTTGTCAGAGTCACCTTTGTTCAAAGCAAATAAGCACAGGAAACAAACAGTAACCCCTTGTGGATGGTTATCTAGGGCTGGGCGACTGGATTTGATGGAAAACAAAAAGAGACCTTTGGCCAGGTTGCACCTACCTGTCCCTCATGGCAGGCTTCCCGTGCGTTCTACGTGGCTCAGAGCCCAGCAAGGGACGGCCCCCTGGCCATGCAGCTGCCCGCAGCGTCCTGCACTGGCTGAGGCGCTAAGCTGGGGCTGAAGCATGGAGTCCCTGCCTTGGATATGGAGCAGCTGCCCAGGTCTGCCAGTTGAGGAGAGGGACCTGCCCTCAGCCCAGCACTGCAGCCCTGGATCACCACCCATAGAAGAGGGCTGCCCATACTCTTTTTTTGGAAAGCACGTGACGACTAAATGGGAAATGAACTAGACCCTTATGACTTTGGCTTTGCCCTGACACAGTCACATTTCTTTTGGGAGCAGTCATGATACAGTTGATGGGGCACGGATTTTGAAATCAAACAGTTCCTCCTCCAGAAGCCATTTGTTGGCTGTGCGACCCTGAAAAATTAACACAGTCCCTCTGATCGTGTCCATCTATAAACACGGTTAATGATAGGGTCTACCCTCATTAGGATGTAAGCTGCATGAAGGCAGGGGTTTCTGTTTGTTTTACTTACTGATGTACCCTCATTTCCTAGAAGAGTTCCTGGCACATAGTTGATGCTCAATAAATATTTGATGAATGAGACATTTAAGACATCTGAGGGAGGGATGGCCATTTGTCTATACTCCCCCATCTCTCTCTCTCTTCCTTTCCCAGTGATTCTCAGGTACTGTCGACCAGGCACAAAAGGCTGCTTCTCCTCCGAGCCAAGAGACTTGGAGGGAGCCATGTGCCATGTGGGGAAAGCCCAGAGCTCCTGGCAGCGTTGACTACATCCTCTTTCAGCATCATGTGCAAACACACTGCCATCTGGGCCACCCCTGGAAGGCGGTCCCTCCATGTGCTAACATCAACCTTAGAGCTCCCCTCGGGATAATCATCCGTCTCAAGGACATAAAAACAGGGGAGAGCAGCCTGCTGACATTTACACTCTCCACTCGGCATCAAGGTTTGCTGTTTCCCTTTTGGCCCTGGAATAACTGAAATAGATAATACTTGGAAGTTGCCAGAATATCCACATATCCATGTTGGTTCCTTGGCCTGTGAATAAAAAGTGGGGAAGGGGGCTTCCCCGGAGGTCTAGTGGTGAAGAATCCCTCTTGCAGTGCAGGGGCCACGGGTTTGATCCCTGATCGGGGAGGATCTCACATGCCACAGAGCAACTAAGCCTGTGTGCCACAACGACTGAGCCTCCAGAGCCCGCAAACCACAGCTATCGAAGCCCGGGTGCCTAGAGCCCGTGCTCTGCAACAGAAGCCACCGCGTCGAGAGGGTGGCCCCTGCTCACTGCAACTAGAGAAAAGCCTGCACGCGGCACCAAAGACTCAGCACGGCCAAAAATAAAAAATTTTTTTAAAAAGTGGGGAAGGGTAAGTGCGAGTCTCTGGCGCTGCACCTCTACTCCCCCTCTAGACCACACTGCAAAATCCCGAGGCAATAGCAGAAACTAGAAGGAAATGACAACCCACTCCAGTGTTCTTGCCTGGAGAATCCCAGGGACGGGGGAGCCTGGTGGGCTGCTGTCTATGGGGTCGCACAGAGTCAGATACGACTGAAGTGACTTAGCAGCAGCAGCGACAACCCTGGAGACCTAAAGCGAGCAGGGTGGTGATCCCCGTTAATTTCCATCTCATTCATCAGTCTGGCCTCTACAAAACATGAGGTCCGGGAAGATGTCAGCAGAATACCCCAAATCCATCAACCTTGGGGTAGCTGTTGTGCCAGCTCTGGTACAAGCCACAGACGCCCCCCACTCCCCACCCACCTCTACTCCCCCTCTAGACCACACTGCAAAATCCCGAGGCAATAGCAGAAACTAGAAGGAAATGACAACCCACTCCAGTGTTCTTGCCTGGAGAATCCCAGGGACGGGGGAGCCTGGTAGGCTGCTGTCTATGGGGTCGCACAGAGTCAGATACGACTGAAGCGACTTAGCAGCAGCAGCGACAACCCTGGAGACATAAAGGGAGCAGAGTGGTGATCCCCATTAATTTCCATCTCATTCATCAGTCTGGCCTCTACAAAACATGAGGTCCGGGAAGATGTCAGCAGAATACCCCAAGTCCATCAACCTTGGGGTAGCTGTTGTGCCAGCTCTGGTACAAGCCACAGACGCCCCCTACTCCCCACCTGCCCAACAGCTGGTCTGGAGGTAACAAATGATACTCACGGTCTTTCTCCTCTACTCTCCACTCTTGACTTCCCTCCTGGAGGTTAGCACCTGTGACAGACAGTAAACAAAAGGAGTAAACGTTGCGGTGTGTTAGAGGATAAAAATGCGATGGAAAAATTAAGTAAGGGGAAGGATGTTTTTGCAATGTGGACAGGTAGGCTTCACTGAAGTGGCATTTGAGCAGAATCTTGAACGAAGTGAGGAGTGAGTTCCTTCAGAGGAAAAGCACTCTACAGATAAGAGGAGCAAGTGAAAAAGCCTCGGGGCAGCTTCAGGTCTGGAAAATGATAGGAACCAGCATGACCAGTGTTTGGATGTCAAAAAGGTAGCACGTGGCCAGGGGTGCAGGGCCTTAGAGATCATTACTGTATTATAAAGAGTTTGGCTTTTATCCGGGAGGAAACGGGAGCTGCTGGAGGGTTTGAGGAAAGAAGTACTAGTATCGGGCAGGTTCCCTCTGGTTGCTATGCTGAGAATAGCCTCTAGGGAGGCAGAGCAGCAGAGAAAGTGACTTGGGCTGGTGTGACAGCAGCAGATGTGGTGAGAAGTGTAGAGATTCTGATACGTATTTTCAACAGATTGCATAGGATTTGCTAACAGATGGGGCATGAGGTGCAAGAGAAAGCAAATCGTCAAGGATGACTCAAGTTTTTGGCCTAAGCAACTGGAAGGATGGAGTCTCTAATCTACCAAGATGGATAAATCTGGGAACTGACCAAATATGATGGGGACAAGATCAGGAGTATTATTTGAACTATGTTGAGGTGGAGATACACTGACCAGGAAGTTGGATAGAGGAGTCTGCAGTTCAGGGAAGGAATCACTGGCTAATCGATAGGCTTGGGGAGCCCTAAGATTCAGTGAGGATAACAAGGGGTGGGGTGCAGATAGAAAAGAGCCCTGGGTCCCTTGAGCATTAAAAGTCTGAGTGAGAAGGAGAAACTGGGTAAGGAGCACCAAATATGATGGGGACAAGATCAGGAGTATTATTTGAACTATGTTGAGGTGGAGATACACTGACCAGGAAGTTGGATAGGAGTCTGCAGTTCAGGGAAGGAATCATTGGCTAATCGATAGGCTTGGGGATCCCTAAGATTCAGTGAGGATAACAAGGGGTGGGGTGCAGATAGAAAAGAGCCCTGGGGTCCCTTGAGCATTAAAAGTCTGAGTGAGAAGGAGAAACTAGGGAAGGAGTAGAAAACTGAGGAGACTGGAAGAGGTTAGTAAGGAAAACCACAGGCATGTGATGTGCTGGAGGCCAAGTGACAAAGGATTTCAGGGAGGGGAAGAGAGTCAGCTATGCCAAATCAAGTGAGATACCCGCTGCTTAGTGACCATTCAGTCCAAGAACCCAATTCACCAGATTCCCAATTTTGCTACGCAACCAGTCTCCTTGATGTATCAGCAGGCACTGAAAAGTTAAATCTGAAATATTAAGCAGCCTTTCAACACAGGTTTATTATGGAAGTCTTAAATTAAAACAAGTTTGTCCCCACACAGAAGTGTGCCTGATGCAAATACTTGCTTTCTGGTGGTTCAATTCAGTTGACTTAAGGTGCCAACCAAACATGAAGTTGTTGTTGTTCAGTAGCTCAGTTGTGTACAATTCTTTGCAACCCAGTGGGCCACAGACCTTCAGGCTCCTCTGTCCATGGGATTCTCCAGGCGAGAATAGTGGAGTGGGTTGCCATGCCCTCCTCCAGTGGATCTTTCTGCCCCAGGGATTGAACCTGCATCTCTTATGTCTCCTGCATTGGCAGGTGGGTTCTTTATGATTAGCACCATCAGGTAAGACCAAAACATTAAAAAGAGTGGCCCAGAAAGCGTTCACATTCACAAGATAAGTGGCTCACACCCTACTCCTTAGTGAGATCAGGCCAAGTGTGTATACCCTATTTCTCTTCTTGGTCGATATCGTGCATCTGGGTGTTTACATAGACACATGAACTATTTATTAATACTTGAGTTTTTCTGTCAAGTTCACTTTCACAAACATTACCTTTAGATGCATTTTTAAGCCTTTAAGAGGGAAGAAAGACAGTGGAACTGATGTAAGAACAAGAGGAGGTGTCATGGGGGACAGTTATCACAGCTTCCTGTGTCCCCCGAGCACAGTGAAGGGAATGAGTGGGGGTAACGCTCCCCAGTACACCTGGTGGGGGGGGGGGTCTTCACCACTTGCAAGATGGCACCTAGACAGGGAGACCTCTACCAGAGAGACAGCACCAATGTGAGCCAGTAGTCGTCTTTCACCCTTCTTGAATGTTAACAATATGGAAAGCAGACACGGAAAACGTAATTCTCAGCACTGAGGAGTACGCACCGGCCTTGCCTTCCACAATTGGAGTTTGTTAGATTTGAAACTAGGGTGTCTGATAGGCTGCATCTGACGGGCCAGCTTGGTCCCGGGTAGTCCCTATAGACTTAGACCTCTGGGGTCAGTAGGTTCTGAACACCCGAATGCTGTGGATTGGCTAAAAGTGAGCTCTAGGGATCTAGAGGCTGACCTAAGATTTTTCTCTAGAATTGGTCTTCCAGCAATTCCACCAGCAGGCACTAGAAGGCAGAGAAAGCAAATACAGTAAACACATAAAGACCTGTGTGTGGTTCAATCGCTTCAGTCGTGTCTGACTCTTTGTGACCCTACAGACTGTAGCCTGCCAGGCTCCTCCGTCCATGGGATTTCCCAGGCAAGAAATGCTGGAGTGGGGTGCCATGTCTTTCTCCAGATCTTCCCAATCCAGGGGATGAACTGGTGTCTCCTGCATCTCCTGCACTGCAGGCAGGTTCTTTACCGCTGAGCCACCTGGGAAGCCCCAAAGAATATGTAGGTTTGTCAGAATTAACATTTGACAATCAAGAGTACATCTCTCTTATTAAAGTTTTGCTATACCTTCAAAAAAGTGTAATGTTTGGTTGAATAAAGCCAAAGAGTTAAAGATACCAGAATAATATGCTTGTTTTGTATTTCTAAGAAATGCTAAAAATTATAATAATGAAGTCTCTATTATAAATCTTAGAATACCACATATACACTGAAAAGTGAATCTTTAATATGTCAGAAAACTCATTCCTTTATTTATATAGTTATAATAGAATTATGATTCTGGGTTGCTGCTGCTGCTGCTAAGTTGCTTCAGTCGTGTCCAACTCTGTGCGACCCCAGAGACAGCAGCCCACCAGGCTCCCCCGTCCCTGGGATTCTCCAGGCAAGAACACTGGAGTGGGTTGCCATTTCCTTCTCCAGTGCATGAAAGTGAAAAGTGAAAGTGAAGTCGCTCAGTCGTGTCCGACTCTTAGAGACCCCATGGACTGCAGCCTACCACGCTCCTCTGTCCATGGGATTTTCCAGGCAAGAGTACTGGAGTGGGTTGCCATTGCCTTCTCCATGATTCTGGGTTAGTCTTCTGATAAAGAAAATTAGGTACAGCTTTTATTATGTTTAAATAATTTTATATTATTAAAAATCTTTCTAAAGAGTCCACTGGCCTGAAAAAATATATAGCCTGACATGCTGATCAGAAATAAAGGTTATTTTTACACTTTCCTTTATTGACTACAAATATGATTTTTGAGACTGTACATATTTCCCCAGAAACACCTATGCTTTTCCTTGGTACACACATTAAATACAAGAAAAAATACCATAGTTGTCGTGAAATCACACAGTATAAAAGAAGTAGGACACAGCAGGATAAAACACGGCCTCGGGACGCTAAACATTTTCAGCTCTGAAACTGAAGGACCCCAGAGCAGTGGTGTACTGACTTCCCCATGCAGCCCTGAAGCCCTGGGTTCGGCATTTAATATCACTGGTCTCTAAGGAATAGTGCCTTGGGGCAGCGGATTCTATGAGCTGAGGTAGGAAAAGAACTAAAATGGGTCTGGAAAATGCTGTTCTTTTCAAATAGCATAGACGCTTTTAGGAAAGTCGAGTCCTCAAAGGACCTCAGTGTCAACATACAGGGACTTCCCACTGACCAAGCTGTGAAGGTCATAACACAAGAGTCAGCTGGGACAGAAGCTGATTTTTTAATAAGTAGGGGAGCATTCATATTGAGTAGTTTACTTTTTAATAATTGTATCTGTTTGTAATATTTACATATATAGTTACTACGTTCTGTGTAAGCACTGAAGAAGAAACAATGGAACTTGTAACTTGAGCAAATGATCCTGGCAGACGAAGGTATTTAAAAGAAGTAGGGTGGATTTATTAGCACAAATAAGAGGACATATGGTGAGTACAGATAATTCTTGTCCTGGCTAAGAATCAACCGCTTAACAACCCAGATCCTTTCTTTTTCCTTTAGTTCTAGTAAGAATGCTAAAGCCCACAGAAGTACTAATAGAGAGAGATGAGGAAGATATCACATTAAGAATCATACTACATTAGGAAGTCAGTTGCTGCTGCTGCTAAGTCACTTCAGTTGTGTCCGACTCTGTGCGACCCCATAGACAGCAGCCCACCAGGCTCCCCTGTCCCTGGGATTCTCCAGGCAAGAACACTGGAGTGGTTGCCATTTCCTTCTCCAATGCATGAAAGTGAAAAGTCAAAGTGAAGTCACTCAGTTGTGTCCGACACTTAGCGACCCCATGGACTGCAGCCCACCAGGCTCCTCCATCCATGGGATTTTCCAGGCAAGAGTACTGGAGTGGGGTGCCACTGCCTTCTCCAGGAAGTCAGTAAAAGTACAGAAATAAGAAATCACCTAAACGATAGTCTTGATGTTTTAGGATAGGTTTAAGTGAATGTGCAATAACAACTTTTATAATCACTGCTTAGGTATGTCTTAGCTGCTTAAGTTGTCTGATGATCTCAAAAGACTCACCCATACTAAATTTGTAGTCATTGTTTAAAATCTTTCAGAAAATTTAATTAGTTCATTTTGGAATTAATATTTAAATGCTCAAGAAAAATTGAGATTCTTAAATTTTTTTCTGTATGAATTCAATGAAATGATCATTAAACTAAGTACATATAGCTTTCAGTATTCCTCATGCCGAAAGTCCCTCAGACAATGAAAGAATCTATTATCATTTTCCAAATTCAAACTCCAGGACAGAAAGTTTGTAATTATGGAATCCTTGCTAGAATCTAAGGGAAGAAATTATTCTAAAAGCTTTTAAGAAAGACAAAGCTTGAGTTGTCTGTTCCTACCAAACGTCATTGTTTGGGTTTAAAGACAAATGAATCACAACTTAGTAGGAATCATGTTTCCATATTAACCACTTGGACGGGTGCCATGATATATGACTGAGATTACCATACACCCTCTTCTTCCAACCGCAGGATTTAAATTGTGTTGAAGGTAGGTCTCCAAGACATAAAGAAGAATCTGCAGCATAAATTGTTGGCTCAAGAGAGAAAGGAAAACTCAGGTCAATATCCCAAGAAAGCGTCTCTTTGACCAGCTGCCAGATCTTTAAGTCTACCATGGAATTGTGAGAAGCCCTCTTGGAGAAACAAAAGCTTTAATAATATTTAATATGACACATGAGAATAAACATAAAAAAAAATTCAGAAAAATCACATGATTCTCACAAAGCATAATAATATTTACCATACTCAGCACATCTTGGGTGAAAAACAAAAAAAACAACAGAAAAAAAGTTCATCTGACTTGTTACCTTCGTGGCATTTGTTCCTGAGGGAATGAAAGAAGGGGTCTCAGGAAAACCCACCCCCTTAAAAAAAATATATCAAACCCAAACAAAACAAACCAAAACATTTTAGGAACACAAGTACAATGTTTCCAAAATCAAGGCACAGTTGCTAATTAATGCAATTCATGTGCTGGTATCACAGTGACCTACAATGATTGTACAGCTTTTCATGTCATGAGGATAAACCTGAATTTACAAAACCTGATGGCGGGGGTGGGGGGGTCTCTTATACACATCTCCTGGCAGCGTTGACTACATCCTCTTTCAGCATCATGTGCAAACACACTGCCATCTGGGCCACCCCTGGAAGGCGGTCCCTCCATGTGCTAACATCAACCTTAGAGCTCCCCTCGGGATAATCATCCGTCTCAAGGACATAAAAACAGGGGAGAGCAGCCTGCTGACATTTACACTCTCCACTCGGCATCAAGGTTTGCTGTTTCCCTTTTGGCCCTGGAATAACTGAAATAGATAATACTTGGAAGTTGCCAGAATATCCACATATCCATGTTGGTTCCTTGGCCTGTGAATAAAAAGTGGGGAAGGGGGCTTCCCCGGAGGTCTAGTGGTGAAGAATCCCTCTTGCAGTGCAGGGGCCACGGGTTTGATCCCTGATCGGGGAGGATCTCACATGCCACAGAGCAACTAAGCCTGTGTGCCACAACGACTAGAGGGTGAAACTCGACCAGAGAGCTTTTCATGATTACGGCTTTTTTCTCAGCTCCTCATCCCAATCAAAATCCAATGGTTCGTCATCTAGTTCTGGTAAAGTGAAGAGAGATGTTTTGGAAAGACTTAGCTTCTCGGTGGATGTGTCCAGCTGAAAAGTTCTCCTCTTCCTGCCAAGCGCTGTAGCTGTGGCCCCACAGCTGGGGCCGCCCTCACCCGGGTTCTTACTTTGAGGAGGAGGAGGGGATTCTGATTTGGATTCAGAGGGGGAAGTAAAGGAGAAGTTTGCCAATTTGGCTAACGTGCAAGCATGAACCTTGCTGCTTTTATTACTGCATGAAGCCTCTTCCTTTCTGACTCTTTCACTAGCCAGACGGAAACTCCCCATGTCGTTACCAAGCTCTAACTCAGGCTGGACAGTTCCCTTTGCAGGGGCGCGTTCACTCTTCTCTCCTGGTCTGTCTGTGTAGGGTGGCTGCCGTGACACCCGCCTTGTCTCATCCTGCGGCTGAGCCGAGCTTCTAATTCTGGAGCGGGAGGCCAGCTTTTCTGGGCCCTTCCCAGGCAGAGCTGCTCCTCCTTTTGCTCCACGCTGGGGAGTTTCAGGGCTCTGAATTACTGGCTTACTGGTGCCAGGAGACACAGGGCCATGGTCTTCAGGGGAATGGGTCAATTTTGACTTTTGTTTGAAAGTGAATTTTGCCAGTTTGGCCACAGGGGCACCCAGACTCTCAACACTTTCATGGTGGGGCTCCTGCGCTCGAGCGCGTGGCTTCTGTCTCTTTCTTTTGGGAGTTTCCAGCGCTCTCTCTGGGCTCTGGGTAGGAGTGGAGTGAGGATGAGAAGGGCTTGTGGGTTGCAAGGGCGGCCTAGTGGGATTCCCGCACAGCTCCTGGGCCCTCGCCTTGTGCAGCTTGTGCAGCTTCCTGGGGACGTGATGAGTCAGCACCGAGTCGGGTTCATCAGCAGACATGGCCGCTTCAGAAACCGTGGCGGCCTCTCTTGCCCTTTCACCCTCACGGTTGTCTGGCCTCAATGGAGCTTCTGTCTCTCCTGCTGCTGGAAGTGGTTCAGTCTCCAATTTGCTCCTTTGGCCTGCCTCCCTATCCTTACCCTGAGATCTGCTGTTGCAGATTTTCAAAGCCATTGTCCCCCTACTTGTTTTGGGACTAGGAGACACAGGAGCAGTGTTTTTCAAAGCCCCCCTACTTGTTTTGGGACTAGGAGACACAGGAGCAGTGTTTTTCGGTTCAGTCGGATGAGCTGCCACGGAATCAAACCAGTCCAAACTGTCATCCTGGCTGCTTCTGTGCTCCTCTGAATGCTTTCCGCTTGTTGGTCTCTTAGGCCCCAGATGCGATGGGGGACCGAGAAGTGGGCTTCCCCCGAAACTGCCTCCAATAGAGAACTGATGGGTGCTACAGTTTACTTCCTGCTGCGTCGATGTTCTCAAGTTTGATTCTTTCTGGGCATCACCTCCCAGGGACCCTGGAATTGTCTGTGCTTCCACGGCCTGTGGCTGGGATTGATCCACACTCCAATTCTGTAACCTGCAGCATATAAGGAAAACATGTATTGCTTTAATCTTTTCCTTTCTTTATTCTCTGAGATGCCATCTAAGGGTTTAAGTCCAACATAATTCCAGGCTAATACCACATACCATCTCTTAGAGCAGCAGGAGGAAATTATCCTTTTTCACCAGGATAGAATACAAGTGCTCTGATAATCATACTAATTTAACCTAAAACTGTAGTAAAATAAAGAAAATGAAAGAGCAGGTTCGTCTATATTTTCAGATCTCTCTGAAAGTCTGTTTCATTCATCAGATTGTTGGAAGGTCAGTCTTTTCTCCTGTGTTAAATGTTCACCTACAAACAGCCTGGTGGCTATGTGCACAGTAGCTGACTACTGACCAGGAGAAGTGGCTCGAGCTATTTCACAGCCAGTCTGCAGAGCTGAACCAAAGGGAAAGACTAGAGATTACGACCTCCTCAAAGCTCTTTAATTAAATGAGGTACTGAATTTTAATGCATCTAAAAAGTGACCTTCCTCAAGAGTAAAGAGACGATGACTCCTCTGTGCTTGGCATCCCCCGCCCCCTCCAGCAGTCACCCTCGTGGCAGGCCTCCCCCTGGGAGCCATGACCTCTTTCCTGCCAGGCCCAGCACACCTCAGCATCTGTTCTGGCAGCCACTCTCCATCAGACTGATACAGAGTTGAAACCTACTGACCTGCCGAGAACGACGGAGTTCACCTTGTGACATTCGTCTTAAACCTTGGGCATATTAGAAACTGAAATAGTGCCAGAGGACCAATTTCTAACAGGGATTACAGTAGCTTTTCAAAGAGAGGTCCCTTAGAAACCCCTTCCTAACAACCTAGAAGTGCCTTTTCAGTATAAGGAGCAATATGACTCTGCTTCCATGCACTAAATCTGAAAAGAAACTATACCAAAAAGCTGATAAGTAAATTTTTCGAAAAACCTTGGGTTATCATAGAAAAAGGAACAGAAGATATCAAAATTAAATGGATTTAAATTTAAATGTATTTCATTAATGATAGCTCTCTCTGGGAAATAAGATTATGTGTGATTTTTTTCCCTTATTAAGTCATTATTGTTACTTTCAAAATACTTTATAAAGAATGTGTATTGGAACTTCCCTGGTGGTCCAGTGGCTAAGACTCTGCTCACAAAGCAGGAGAGCTGGGTTCAATCCTTGGTCAGGGAACTAGATCTAATATGTCACAAGCAACTAAAAATCCTATATGCCGCAACTAACACCTGGCACAGCCAAATAAATAAAAAATAAACATCAAAAAAGAAAAAAAGAATGTATTATTGCTTACAGCCAGGAAAAAAACACTAAAAATTTATTTTTAAAATTTGGGCTACAGTCACTCATAATAGACTTGGGAACAACAACACAGAAAATCTGAATTCACTGTAATCACAGTCAGATCAAAAAAGACAAAAAGAAAAAGAAACCCAAATAGCTTCCAAAATTACTACTATCTAGTATACTTTCAGTATCATATTGAGGTCAGGGATACTCACAATTGTTAACACTCCAAAACCTGAATAATTTATGGGAATTTTAAGGGTACTGCTATATAAACTCTATACTTTACTATACCACCTAAAAGACATCTTCGCACTCTGTTTTGAGATGGGTAAGACAGCTGCCATTTGAGGCTGGCTGTCACTAGTGGAGAGGCTCCCCGGGGGCTGAGCGGTGGAGAATCTGCCTGCGATGCAGGAGGCCCAGGAGACGACCCTCTTTGCGGGCCACCTAGCTTTGTTGCTGTGAGGATCAGCTCAGGAATTCTTGCATTACAAAGAAATATCAGAAGGGAAAAAAAATTTTTTTTTAAGGCAAAATCCTACCTTTCAGACCATCACTTACTCTTTCTGTGTTTTCCTTCCTTCCCTCCAGGAGGGTCATCTTGAATCTGATAAGTCCAATGGCCCTTTTTCTGTCATACAACACTGCTCTGAGACTCACAGTCCTTCCTTTCCTGAATCTGACATGTGTCAGTTTGGGGGCACCCAAAATGGGAGAATCCTCTCCAAATGCAAAGCCAAGCCCAGGACAGGACTGAAAAGGATCGGCTACCTCAAACCATAAAAGGACCAAAGGAAGAGTACTGATCTTAACACTACGCTCTGGCTCATGAAAGGCCAGGAGACCGGAAGATAAAGAGGCTGACTTCAGACAAGTGCAAGTTTACTGGGTATCAGCAGGACAAAACCATCTCCCACTTTTCCCCAGAAAGCTGTACCCAGAGGTTTTATAAATACGAGAAGGGAGTATCCACTGCTGGATGAAGGGAGTGAGCAAACTAGGAGAGAAATGCCAGGAAAAGAATTTTCAAGGTTTTGCTTCAACAGCTAATCATCCCAATGTGCTCCCCAAATTCTCCCTGTGTAGCCGCCAGGCTCTCACATGCTCTCTAATCCCCAGCGCCCAGCTTTGAGATCAATGCTGGTAACATGCTCAGGTCAATGATTAACCCACTCGCACCAGCAGGAAGAGGCCTGATGGACACACTTGCCATCCTTCACTCCCTCGACACAGGCACAGACTCAAAGTCGAGCTCTGTAATAGCAGCTCACGTATTTAGGGAGCACGCAGCGCTTAGATGATAAAGAATCTGCCTGCAACGCGGGAGACCTGGGTTCCATCCCTGGCTCGGGAAGATCTCCTGGAGGAGGGCATGGCAACCTACTCCAGTATTCTTGCCTGAAGAATCCCAGGGATAGAGAAGCCTGGCGGGTTGCAAAGAATTGGACATGACTGAGCGGCTCTTTCTTTCAAGCATAAAAGTTCAGGCAAAAATTCTTGAGGTGATGCGTGTGACATGTTCCTTCCCACATGTCCACAGTAACAAGTCACTAGAAAAGGGGGTTTTGAAACAACACTGCTCCTGTCATTCCTGCGCTGTTCCCCTGTAGGATGAAAAACAGATTTACCTCTTTAGCATAAAATATCATTCTTACTGAGGAATTTTTTCAGTCTGGCTGTTGAATTGTAAATTTTTAAGAGTCACAGATTTGGGAGTGTAGTAGGGAAGGAAATCATGATGCTGAGGGAGGGTCAGAGCAGCTGCTAAAAGACCAGAAGGGCCTCTTCCGGGTGAAGCCAGTGCTGTACTCTTATCTCCACTTCCGGAACCTTCCCAGCATTCTGGCACAGGCTGGCCTGAAAGCAGTTTGCGCCTCAGTCTCTACCTGCGATTTTCTTCCACCTGGGTTATATAAGGACTGTGTGTGTTCTTAGTCACTTAGTTCTCAGCCTGTGGGATTCTCCAGACAAGAATACTGGAGTGGGTTGCCATTCCCTTCTCCAGGGGATCTTCCCAACCCAGGGGTTGAATCCAGGTCTCCTGCATTGGAGGCAAATTCTTTACCGTCTAAGCTACTAGAGAAGCTGCCATATAAAGACTAACGATCAAATATTTATTATGCTTGGAGGAAAGCTTTAGACAATAAGAAGTGAGTTAAAATATGAATAAGCATGAAGACTCTTTATGCAATACCCTTGCACCTGTCCTCTCCTGGGGAGGACACGTGATACAGCCAGCTTATACAGTACTCTGTGTCTGGCTCTGGCCTGGGGTGAGAGAGACCACTCTCCTGGCGGCCAATGTCCTCTTCCTCAACATTAGTCCCAGCCACCTCTGGACACACTACCTCTTATACTGAGCCAAAGAAACAGAAGAGGGAAAAAGCGGTGGTAGTGAACAGGACGCACCACTCACCAAGGTTTCTCGACGGAAACTGTGCATTGTATTGGGTGCAAACTGTAGGGGGCACACCTTGGTCCTTCTTGTATAATCAGGACCCAGGTGATACACAGTAAAGGACCAGGCCATGTTCTCCGTAAGTATCACTAAACCAGCCGGCCAAGGAAACACAGCTGTGGAAGGTGGTCCCCACAGAGGCTGCCATCAGCCCCCTCCTTTCCATATGTCTACACCACTTCCCCCATCAAGAGGTGCTGTCCATGTCCCCTCACCTTGCACACGGGCTGACCCTGGACTTGCTCTGACCTGTAAAATGTGGCAGAGGTGATGCCATGTCCGCTCTGGCCCAGCTCATGAAAGGCTAGCGGCTTCCACTTTTGCTCAGCTACTTGTGTCCTAAGCTACCATCTCAGAATCCCTACTGCCTTACAGTAGAGAGCTCCTGGCCAAGTAAGCTGCCCCAGCAAAGGCATCACATATGTGACAGAAGCTCCCTTCGAAGTTCCAATCCCAGCTGAGCTCCCAGCTAAATGCAGGTGTATGAGTGACCCCAGCTGGTACTATGTGGACCAGAAATAAACATCCCCTCTAAACGCCCCTGAATTTCTGACTCCCAGAAAGTGAGCACTAAAAGGGTATGGTGGGTTTTTTTTTTTTTAAGCCACTGAGCTTTGATGGAGATTATGTAGCACCAAGTAACTGAAATCTCCTACACAGATTTTCCACTTACTTTACACTTCTTTCGTTTCACTAAATGCCAAACAAACATGTTCCATTACATGCCTTTCTTGGTTTTCTTTTCTCACCTTTCAAGTCTTCTCAGTTCTTCACTCAAGAGGTTGGGCAGCTCCAGCTTTTCCAGAATAAGTTCACACTGCCTCTGGTACTGCTCCAGAGGGTTTTCAGGAAAGGAAGTGTGGAGTGCATTCACACCTCCTAGCAGCGCACCTCCCTGACAGGGTGAGAAAATGGAAAATACCAGGGAGAGTCAGCAGGCCTGCACACAGGAGGTCCACACTAGGGACCACTGATCCCAGGTGGTTAAGACCAAGCCCTACACCCCCATCACAGCTATCAGAGTCACCTGAGGCCTGACTCAGATCTCAGTAGTCCTCTTCCCCAATCCCCAGTGGCAGGCATTGCTCTGGGAAGCCACACTGTCTTGATGGAACCATGAGCATCTCAGGTGTGTTGAGGAGAAGAAGGATTAAGACTCACTACTTTACACCAGTGGGTAAAACCATGCAGACTGTTTCCATGACAATTTTTTTCGCTTCTTTTAAATGGCTCCCTTTGGATAAATTTCCAGGAATGAATAAGTCTAAAATATGGCCATTTTTATAACTCCAGATATGTTATAAATTGTCTTTTTTAAACAATGCTTGTAATTACGGTTCAAATATTAGGTACAAGATACGCTTACCTGCATGGAGGACTCCATTACCGACACCACTGTAACAGCATCTTCCAGAGTCACTGTATCACGAAACATCAGGCGAGCATGAGCTATAAAAGGTGCATTTGAAATGAGGAAATTATTTTTATGAATATCTGAGGTGACAAATATAATACTCTCCTTGGTGTCCCCTACTCCAAAACTGTATATTATTAATGTGCTTCTAATAACAAATACATTTTACTAGAATAAGCACAGATGTCTATGTTCAAGTAGCTTTAAGGTTCTTTCTCTAATAAGGGGCCTAATTCTTCTGCACAGCCTATGACAATTCTGTGTATTCACATGAAAAAGTACTCTGGGCTCCAGCAAAGAAAGGGGCTATATAAGCATGTAATTGATATTCAGTAACTTTTAATTCTTACTCTTTAATCTATTATAATCTAAACAAAACTAAAATTCATTTCTCATCTCTGGTACATCTCTTTATCTGTCAGCTTTTCAAAAGTATCAAACTTGCAAGCCTAAATCTTAGGTATTTCTTGCCTTAATATTAATTATAAATCCTTGAAGAAGTGAAGCAGTTTTGTTTTATGGAACTTTGTAGTTAAGCATATATCATATCATCATACCATACAGTTAACTCATGTGAAAAAAAATTTTTAGGATTATTTAAGTAAGTGCTAAATGTAAAAGCCAGTATTAAGGGAAAAAAAGTCTGGGGATGCATATTAGCTGCAAGTATACACGCAAGTCTCATACATTAGGGATGGGACAGAGGACAGCATTGTTAATTCAACGTTACTGTGTTAGTGGCAGCTGTGAGTGGCAACTGGTGAGAAATAACCCAGGATGCTATACAGAAAACAGTTCCCAACAAAGGCATATTCAAATGGAGGCCATCAAGAAGGAAAACATACAGCAAATAAGACTTTCTAAATGAATGATGTCTAAAGTTACAGGAAGTTATGAGATGTCACAAAGATTCCTTTTCTTTAATGCCACTACATTCCACTCAACATCAGTAATCCATGCAGGTTTCATAGCTTCAAGCTTTTACTTTTTAACCAACTGTGAGCAAGCATCTCAGAGATCACCCTCACTCATCTCTGAATTCACGGTGCCACGTCCCAAGCCTTGCTCACACTGTGTGTGTTGTCTCTTGGTCGTGTCAGACTCTGCGACTCCATGGACTGTAGCCCGCCAGGCTCCTCTGTCCATGGAATTCTCCAGGCAAGAATACTGGAGTGAGTTGCCATTCCCTTCTCCAGGGGAATTTCCCAACCCAGGAATCGAACCCAGGTTTCCTGCATTGCAGGCGGATTCTTTACAGTTGGAGCCACCAGGAAAGCCCTAGCTCACAGTGGGCAGCCAATAAAAGTACTTGTTGAGTGAAACTAACCTTCTGCTAGTCGTATCAAGCTCTCCAGCAGGCGGATGGTGGTCCGGGCAGCGTTCCGGGAGTCACTCTGCCTTTGCATCTGGTAGTACCGGAGCAGAACTTGATTACCCTCATCAGACAGTGTGGGTTGTAGTTTCCTAATGAGGCAGAAGTAGGATTTCATCTTTTCCATGCTCCAGAGCTTCTCTGATTTGCTTGGGTAACCTGTATATATCAAGTATTGGATCAGTAATTTCTAAGAACAGGCAAATATCTCATATTGAGGGTTTTGATAAAGTTCCTGTACTCATTTTTAAAAGGATAACCTTCCGGTTTCCTGGCCACTGAAATCTAGACCTGTCTCTGCATATAGCTCTATAATAAATAGTCTTAGGCTCTAAGCTTAATAAAGGTAAGCTTCCTACAAGGGTTTACATTATTCAGAATAATTCAGTTCTTCCATATACAGTAATAAATAGTACTTGGTAAGCCTAATTTTTGACAAAAGCTCCACATTTAGGATTCTGCTTTATAAATTCAGTGCAGTTTTCTTTGTGTATAGGACGTGAACCACGTGGTCATTATATATCATAAAGTTGCCCCTTTTCACCACAAAGGACATATGGCAAGCAAAGGAAGACCTTTTTCCTTCTGCGCATTGTTCTAGGCTCGCTAACTAGGTTCACTGCTTTCTGTCTAAGCATCTCTCTATGGACTCTTAGGAGGGTATTTATTTGATTTTCCTCAAGGAAAATTTCATTTATGCTCCTCTGTCAATTTGAATGATTCGATCGCTTCCACATACCTTTGTTTTCTAAGATAAAAGAGGAAATGATACGATCCCAGTCTTCATTCTTGGTATCAAGCAAAACGAGGATCAGGTCGAATCGACTTAAGAGTGGGCTGCTAAGGGCAATGTTCACTGACACAGACTCACGGGGGTCGTACTGGCCTTTGGGGTTAGTTGCTGCGAGGATGGTGGTCCTTGTGTTCAGTTTGCACACGAGGCTACCAAAAAAGAAGGTATAGTTCACTGAATGTTGAGATTCAAATGAAAAACACGATTAAACTTGTTAATAGAAAGGGGTTGCTCCTGTACCTTAAAAATCTAGAGACAAACATGTCAAAGAGAATGTGGAATGATACAAACACCAAGTTCAAATGAAGGACATATTTATATGAGCCTATCTTGAAGAGAAGTAAGTGCTCAACACACATTTCTTATGCCCTGACTCTGATCAGATCCCTGTAAGAGGTGTACGAAGTTAAACCATGCATGGATACTGCTCTTAAGGAGCTTGCAATCCATTTGCTATAACAGTGAGACACGGCAGAACACGGTAAGTTCTAGAAGCATAAACTTCCCAGGGGAAATAAAGATGACGTGTATTCATCTATGCACATGGAAGAGACACTCAGAGAAACATTATGAAGTGGTTTCTGAGCAAGGCCTTTTGTGACACTTGGGCTTGTTCTGTGTGTTCACTTGTTTCGGTTCTTCTAAAAGTGAAAGAAACAGGCAGAAGGGAAAGGAAAGGAAGGAGCAGGGATGGAGGGGAGGAGGGACAGAAAAAGAAGAAATTAGGAAAACTGAAGGTTGGTTAGCGTAGTGTTTTTGAGGAGCAACAGTGAAGGGAAGGCTGAAAAGGTCGGGGCATGGTGGGCTGGTTAGACGGGGAAGGACCACAGGTGGGACACGCTGGGGAGACAAGGGCAGTGGCCGAGGAAGAAGCACACAAGTCCTCGGCAGGGCAGTGGCGGGGCAGATATGGAGATGACATAACTCAGATGTTGTTTTTAAACTTGTTTATGATGGTCACGTCCTCAAAATCATACGGCACATTCACTGACAGTAACAAGTATAGAATTCCTTCTCTGTAAAAGCTGTCCACTCTCTACTGATGGTGGTTTTCAGTTGCAGCGCTAGCCTTGGGACTTCGGCAAACATGTGCTACATGTGTTAATCCTTGATCTATTTCTAGTTGGCTCCAGCAATGACCTCATGCCCGAGGCCTGAAAAAGTCTGAGAATCTGTGTTTGTGGTAAGTGGCACAAGCAGACACAGAAGAGAACAGCAAACAAGGTACTTTCACTGAAAACGAAATCCTCTTTTAACAAAATCACTGACAGGGGAAAATTCTGAACATAGAGTCCACGTCTTTTTCATATACCAAAATGACTTTGTAAAGGCAGCTGTTCAGAACTCAGAAACAGCTTGCTGTAAAACCAATGTAGTAAATGGTTCCTAACTAATCCCACAAAAAACATATTTAATCTAATACCAAAGAGGCGATTTGCACTTATCAGAAAAAAAGGAATATTGCTTCAATACAATACCAAACAAAATACAACTGTTTATGAAATAACTGCTTAAAAATGATTTTCTAAGAGATAAAATTGCTTGTTCTTCCTCTCTCTGATCAAGAGCTATTTACAAGTCATTTCCTGTGGGCAAAGGGCTGTACTGAGAATTGAGAAAGGTACATAGCTGGTCCCTGCCTTCGATTAGTTCACAACACAACTGCTGGAGGACAGGGAGGCTCAACACGGCACCCACCAGACAGGACGTGTGCAACGGAGGCTGGCGGCAGTTATCTGCGTTCGTGTCTGCAAAGAGAGGACAATGGACAAGCAGAGACAGAAAGAAGGTGGTGAGTTATTCCTGAGGTAACTGGGAAAACATGCAAAGCAGCAGCTTTGGGAAGAGAGCTAAGGAAGATTTATATGTGAAGCTTGTGGAGATTGGAGCAATGAAGGTAGAGGAGTAGGCGGGGAAGAGGAGATGGTGTGGGACAGTAAGCCAGGCCGTGACCAGCAGCAAAGAGGAAGGTGGGGACGGCGCCAGGAGGGACAGAGGGGCCTTGGTCACTTGAAAGAGGGGAAGACAGTACGTAAGCCTGCTGGCTGCAAACCTGTGATACAAACATGAGCCACATTATCACCGGAATGGGGCTTTAGAGAACAAAGATACTCACACAGCCTCATCCTAAGTATCACGTGCACAGGAGCAGCTCACTACATACTCCTGAACGAGCAGCTCATGAATGAGCGAAGGTAAGGGTCATTTCACCAACCCAGTATGAGCTCTACCCTCCTAATAACAAAAAGATAACTATTGTATATGTAATGCCAAGCACTGTGCCAGGCTTTATGTATACATGTTACCCGTGATCTTCACAATGACCTGAAAGGTAGATATTATCACCAACTTGGAAATAAGGAAAGTAGATGGTTCCAGATGGTAATAACGACGTTTAAGATCAACAGAACTGCGATTCAGACCCAGGTCAGTTTCACTTCAAAACCCACACTCTTGTACCTCCAAACTGTTACCCTGATGCTGAAATGTTTTAAGCACTTCCTGTGGTTTAAAGATTGGGCCTGAGGTTTTAGGTATGCATTTCCTTGCCTTATTTTTTTCCTACTTAATTTGATCCCCCTTGAGGGCCATGACTACTTTTATAGTGCTCATGCTGCCTGTCACATATTTAAATGCTCAATGAACATGTGCTGAATAAGGGATAAATCGAAAATCTTTACTTAGTTCAGGATTTCTCAAATTCAGAGTCATTTTATACTCACAGGCTTCACCAGATATAAAATAATCACGCTAAAGATTTTTTTTCCTGCACTAACTTCAAAGAGTGACAACATTCCAGTTTCTGAAAAACCTGCTTTTCCATTGTTTAATCCACGTGCTTAAACTTTCCTACATAAATTACATAAGTGATTTCTACCTTGGCAGGCCCTCCAGAAAGCACTCCTGTTTTGTGGCGGTCTTAACGGTCTCATCACATCTGTATGGGTGAGCCTCATCTTTGCTCGGCTTTAATCACTACCTACAGGCTGGCACTTCCAGCTTTAGCTCTGGCCAGTGGCAGTGGCTGCTCTGTGTGCTCTGTGTGCAGGGCAAGATTAAATTTCCCATCTTCCTTTACAGTCAAGCAGGCCTTCCCTGGCGGCTCAGCTGGTAAAGAATCTGCCTGCAATGCGGGAGACCTGGGTTCCATCCCTGGGTTGGGAAGACCTCCTGGAGGAGGGCATGGAAACCCACTCCAGTATTCTTGCCTGGAGAATCCCCATGGACAGAGGAGCCTGGTGAGCTACAGTCCATGGGGCCACAAAGAGTCACGACTAAGCACGGCACAGCAGAGCAGCACAGAGCTGTAAAAATAAGTCCCGCCGGTGGAGTGGGGAGAGAACATACCTACTTCCAGGCCAGGCTCCTAAGAACCTTCCTGGGCAGCCTTCCTGCTCTTCTCCCTCTCTGCTATACAGGGGAGGATAAAAGGCCCTGGAGTCAGCCAGCCAGCCGAGGGACTACATGGAGCAGAGCATCCACCTTTCACTCACATCACACTGTGACTCAAGTAACACTCCCTCTGGCGAAACACTGCAGGGAAGACATGCGCACAGGACAGAAGTGACCAGTTTTCAAGGCGTGATGAAAGAGAGTAGACAGCTCAGAAATCTGAGGCTTTGAAGGGCTGGAGAAAACAACTGCCTCTAGACCTCAGCGAGTAAAGGGGAAGACTGAAACAGGCTCTGAATAACAAAGGCCCAGTCAATGGTCTCAGCTGTAAAATGTGACCCAGATGAAGGGTGCAGCCTTCAGCTTAGATGGCCTTTTTATCAAGTTGAATAAAAGTGGTACGGACACCCTCCAGTGTTCACAGCATGCTATTCATAATAGCCAAGAGGAGGAAGCAATACAAGTGTCCACGGTGAATAAATCGACGAGGAACACACACACTCATACAGGAACTATTATTTAGCCTAAAATAAAGGCAATCAAGGGCGTCCCTTGGGGCTCAGCTGGTAAAGAATCCGCCTGCAATGCGGGTAACCTGGGTTTGATCCCTGGGTTGGGAAGATGCCCTGGAGAAGGGAAAGGCTACCCACTCCAGTATTCTGGCCCTGGAGAATCCCATGGACTGTATAGTTCATGGCGTCGCAGAGTCGGACACAACTGAGCGACTTTCACTTCACTTTACTCCAAAGGAAATCTTGCCACATAATACAATATGGATGAACCTTGAGGATATTATGCTAATTAATGTCACGAAAGACAGGTGTGGAGCAGTCTTACCCTGGAGATGTGGTTCCCAAGCCTGGCTAGTCAGTGAGAATGCAGGTGGGTTTTAATAATACAGATTCCTAGGTCTCACCTCTGAGATTCTGACTGAGGACAGGTATGCGCTAGAAGACGGAAAATTAGCTCAGTGCGGGCTGGTGCCATGGCTCTTCTACGACTGTTAGAATCACAGTGTATGATAAACGTTTACTCGTCTGTCTTGCTGCAAGGCTGTGAGCATCTTGAGAACAAAAGCCTTGTCTTTTCCTTTTCCTGGTATTAGTAGCAATCAGAGACCATAACGCTTCTGAGTGGTCAAGACATGTTTACTGAGCAGAATAATAAGCTGTCATCTTGTTTTTAAATTTCAGACTGCACTTCTACCCAGGTATGTGAGTATAATTTAGTAGCAGCAAATGTATAATTGCAAAGTCAAATTTTTTCCTAAAATGTGTCCTCAGCCAACACTGAGGGTGTCTTTTATTATTTAAGAATCAGACACCCTGCCCTTGAGGCGATGCTATCCTAGTTTAAGATCGAAAAGAACCTGGAAAATACATGAAACATTGTCTTTCTCAAATATTTATTTTGTTTAGCACTCTACAGACTTAAAGATCATCACCATGTAAAGCACTCTCAACCGACTTCCCAGCGTCGTGGGCACTGTACTGCCGTCTGCAGGTGCAGAGACTGGCACCACTCCAGAAGCTAAATGAAAGTGCTGACTCCCCTTTTATCTCACACTGCATCCTTTTCTTCCTGGTCTCCTCTTCCACTTCATTCAGCAGCCAGGACAAAATATACTATGTTAAACTCCCAAACTTTAACAATGTCCTCAGACTTAAGTAACATAAGCAGAGCACAATGAAACTACTGGGCTTTTCAACCACATATGGATTCAATCAAACTGATATTTTGGTTACTGATGCTGTAAGTTACATCCTTAGTAGACATTCTGAGGGCTTGAGCATTTTTTTTTTTCTATTCTGACTGCCCCTCAGTTCAGTTCAGTCGCTCAGTCGTGTCCGACTTTTTGCGACCCCATGAATCGCAGCACGCCAGGCCTCCCTGTTCATCACCATCTCCCGGAGTTCACTCAGACTCACGTCCATCGAGTCCGTGATGCCATCCAGCCATCTCATCCTCGGTCGTCCCCTTCTCCTCCTGCCCCCAATCCCTCCCAGCATCAGAGTCTTTTCCAATGAGTCAACTCTTCGCATGAGGTGGCCAAAGTACTGGAAATTTCTGCCATAAGGGTGGTGTCATCTGCATATCTGAGGTTATTGATATTTCTCCCGGCAATCTTGATTCCAGCTTGTGTTTCTTCCAGTCCAGCGTTTCTCATGATGTACTCTGCATATAAGTTAAATAAGCACAATAACAAGCTTTTATACTGAAAAATCATACTGACTGGTTCTCTCCCAGCCCCCTGTGCATGTGAATAGTGGGTGAGCGGCTTATGATACACCTTTGCAGGAATATGCCCACCACATGGAGAAGCTTCAACCTCAACTCAAAAAACAGTTTGTGGAATTGGCACAGTTACATGGAACAATTAAGAATGTGATTCTTAATTTTTAGAAGAACTCTCCACCTGTGCAGTGTATATAAAGTCACACACACACATACATACACACAACACACACATTTGTGTGATTCCCTGGAGCCTTGGCAGCCAGCTAGACATTCTGATTCTGAGGTTCACATTAATACCCTTAAGAGAGATTAAAATTTGAATAGAAATTCCTTTACAAGTCAATCAGACTTTAGTCACTTAAGACGTGAGAGAGACAATGACAGAGGAAAAAAACAAAAGCAGACCCATCCAAGAATTCTCAAAAAGGATGTAGCAAAGTATCAAATATCTCAAAGAACATCTTGGCATTGTCCCAGAGAGTGGGCCCAGAATATCTGGATGATGATGGCTCAGTGAGGACTCCTACACTAGGGGACAAAAACCAGAGGATGCAAGGTCTTTGAGCTGGAGAGGGAAGAGTAGTAAGGTGTTTCAAGAGTAAAATTCAGAGTATCGTTATTTTATTTTAGTTGAATACATGATTAAGTACTTCCTTTTCATACTCAACTTTTCTTACCTGCTTACTGATGAACAAATTGACATGCTTTATATCTCCAGACACATTTTCTGAAAAGGTCCACACTTGGCAATTAACTGCATACCTTCTATCAGGAAGATTAACGGGCTTCTAATGAGGGAGAGTGAACTTAAGGCTCTGGAAACTTCTGGCCAAAAAATTAGATGAGCTACTATTGGAGGGTGATCCGACTTTTTCGTAAGTCATTGAGTGACCCAGAGTCAGTGCTATGAAAAATGAACACAAACGCTCAAGCAGAACTTGAAGTGTGTTTTCCTTTGTTCCCACCACCAAGGAGATGACAGATGGACCATGGTGACTGAGGGCACACTTAACCGCCAGCCCAAGAGCAAAGCCAACATGTGGCATATTCTTACACTTCTCTGTTAAGTGATATAACAGCTATTATAGTGATGTCAAAATAAAAGCTGAAAAAAAAAAAACCCTACAAGAACAACTTGAATGGAGGAAGAAAGATCACATAATTGGTGGTAACTATGATCTGGGGAGAAATTGTAAGAACTTCTACAAAATACAGAGTTTGACCAAGAGTTTACAACTCACTAGGTACTTGTGACTAAGCAATGTCTTTTAAAACCCTGCCATTCTTTTTGTCCATCTCTTTGAAATCCTCTGAGTTCAAGACTTTTCTCATAAAGAGCCACCTCCTATTTAGATCTATACAAAAAAGATTACCTGGATAACCACGGTGGTGTGATCACTCACCTAGAGCCAGACATCCTGGAGTGCAAACTCAAATGGGCCTTAGGAAGCATCACTACCAACAAAGCTAGTGGAGGTGATGGAATTCCAGTGGAGCTGTTTCAAATCCTGAAAGATGATGCTGTGAAAGTGCTGCACTCGATATGCCAGCAAATTTGGAAAACTCAGCAGTGGCCACAGGACTGGAAAAGGTCAGTTTTCATTCCAATCCCAAAGAAGGGCAATGGCAAAGAATGTTCAAACTACCGCACAATTGCACTCATTTCACATGCTAGCAAGGTAACACTCAAAATCCTTCAGGCTAGGCTTAAACGGTACGTGAACCAAGAACTTCCAGATGTTCAAGCTGGGTTTAGAAAAGGCAGAGGAAGCAGAGATCAAATTGTCAACAACCACTGAATCACAGAAAAAACAAGAGATTTCCAGAAAAACATCTACTTCTGCTTCATTGACTACACTAACGCCTTTGACTTTGTGGATCACAACAAACTAAATTCTGAAAGAGATGGGAATATCAGACCACCTTACCTGCCTCCTGAGAGACCAGTATGCAGGTCTAGAAGCAACAGTTAGAACCAGACATGGAACGACAGACTTATTCAAAACTGGGAAAGGAATACATCAAGGTTGTATGTTGTCACCCTGCTTATTTAACTTATTTACAGAATACATCATGTGAAATGTCAGGCTGGATGAAGCACAAATCAGGATGGAATCAAGATTGCCAGGAGAAATATCAGTAACCTCAGATATGCAGATGACACCACCTTTATGGCAGAAAACTAAGAGGAACTAAAGAGTTCTTGATGAAGGTGAAAGAGGAGAGTAAAAAAGCCCAATTAAAACTCAGCATTCAAAAAACTAAGATCATGGCATCTGGTCCTATTACTTCATGACAAATAGATGGGGAAACAGTGGAAACAGTGAGAGACTATTTTCTTGGGCTCCATAATCACTGCAGACGGTGACTGCAGCCATGAAATTAAAAGATGCTTGCTCCTTGGAAGAAAAGCTATGACAAACCTAGACAGTGTATTAAAAAGCAGAGACATTACTTTGCCAAAATAAAGTTTGGTCCATGTTGTCAAAACTATGGTCTTTCCAGTAGTCGTGTACAGATGTGAGAGCTGGACCATAAAGAAGGCTGAGTGTCTAAGAATTAATTGATGCTTAAAACTGTGGTCTTGGAGAAGACTCTTGAGAGTCCCTTGGATAGCAAGGAAATCAAACCAGTCAATCCTAAAGGAAATCAGTCCTGAATATTCATTGGAAGGATTGATGCTGAAGCTGAAGCCCCAATATTGGGCCACCTGATGTGAAGAGCCGACTCACTGAAAAAGACTCTGATGCTAGGAAAGATTGAAGGCAGGAGGAGAAGTGGATGACAGTGGATGAGATGGTTGAATGGCATCAGTGACTCAATGGACATGTGTTTGAGCAAACTCTGGGACATGGTGAAAGACAGGGAAACCTGGCGTGCTACAGTCCATGGGGTCACAAAGAGTCGGACACAACTGAACAACTGAGCGACAACCTATTTAGATTGATTCACCAGGCTACTCTGGCTGCCTATCTAAGCTATTGTTTCCCAGCACCAACAAATCTACTAGTACTTACAACTGATGCATGACTTGTTTTTTTCTATATTTCTTAAGTGATTCCTCTGTCCTCATTATAGTCCTGGACAGGCTAAGCACTGGAATGCCCACCAAGCACATAACTCCACAATCCCTTCTACAGAAACAGCCATACATGGACAACTGGCTGGACCAGATATTAAGACCTGACCCAACAGTAGTCAAGCAATAAGCTGGCCAGAGGCCTCTGAGCTGGTCTTGTGCAAAGCTTCTAATAGGGATGATAAGGTCTAACTGAGCCTCTCCTGAGGTCCGTTTGAAATGAACACAGGAGGGAAAGCCAAACTACTAAAGAGAGGTGGAAAAGCCTAAAAAATGCATAAACACACAAATAAATCAAAGACAGAGACAGTAGACCTTATAGATAAATAAGATACACAAAAATCCAAAAACCCTGAAAGCTAGCTAAGGAAGAGAATGCTACAAACTTCAGCCTCGATGTAAGCAGACATTAGTTATGAATTTATGAGGTCGCTCAGTTGTGTCCGACTCTTTGTGACCCCATGGACTGTAGCCTGCCGGGCTCCTCCGTCCATGGGATTTTCCAGGCAAGAATACTGGAGTGGGTAGCCATTTCCTTCTCCAGGGGAACTTCCCGACCCAGGGATCGAACCCGGGTCTCTCACATTGTAGGCAGACGCTTTACCGTCTGAGCCACAAGGGAGGCCCAAATAGACGTTAGAAACCAGCAAAGCTAATCTAGAGCCCATACTGGAATAGGAAGATGAGTGGAGACTGAATGAAAAGGGGGAGAGGGCAATGGGTTCCTCATGATGGAGGAACACAGATAAAACCATCGTCACAAAAAGGGAGCCCCACAGAGGACCCTGAAAGTTCCAGGGACCAGAGGAGGCAGGCCTGGAGTAGATGGAGGAGATGTAAGGGACAGACAGTGACTCAATGGACATGTGTTTGAGCAAACTCTGGGACATGGTGAAAGACAGGGAAACCTGGCGTGCTACAGTCCATGGGGTCACAAAGAGTCGGACACAACTGAACAACTGAGCGACAACCTATTTAGATTGATTCACCAGGCTACTCTGGCTGCCTATCTAAGCTATTGTTTCCCAGCACCAACAAATCTACTAGTACTTACAACTGATGCATGACTTGTTTTTTTCTATATTTCTTAAGTGATTCCTCTGTCCTCATTATAGTCCTGGACAGGCTAAGCACTGGAATGCCCACCAAGCACATAACTCCACAATCCCTTCTACAGAAACAGCCATACATGGACAACTGGCTGGACCAGATATTAAGACCTGACCCAACAGTAGTCAAGCAATAAGCTGGCCAGAGGCCTCTGAGCTGGTCTTGTGCAAAGCTTCTAATAGGGATGATAAGGTCTAACTGAGCCTCTCCTGAGGTCCGTTTGAAATGAACACAGGAGGGAAAGCCAAACTACTAAAGAGAGGTGGAAAAGCCTAAAAAATGCATAAACACACAAATAAATCAAAGACAGAGACAGTAGACCTTATAGATAAATAAGATACACAAAAATCCAAAAACCCTGAAAGCTAGCTAAGGAACAGAATGCTACAAACTTCAGCCTCGATGTAAGCAGACATTAGTTATGAATTTATGAGGTCGCTCAGTTGTGTCCGACTCTTTGTGACCCCATGGACTGTAGCCTGCCGGGCTCCTCCGTCCATGGGATTTTCCAGGCAAGAATACTGGAGTGGGTAGCCATTTCCTTCTCCAGGGGAACTTCCCGACCCAGGGATCGAACCCGGGTCTCTCACATTGTAGGCAGACGCTTTACCGTCTGAGCCACAAGGGAGGCCCAAATAGACGTTAGAAACCAGCAAAGCTAATCTAGAGCCCATACTGGAATAGGAAGATGAGTGGAGACTGAATGAAAAGGGGGAGAGGGCAATGGGTTCCTCATGATGGAGGAACACAGATAAAACCATCGTCACAAAAAGGGAGCCCCACAGAGGACCCTGAAAGTTCCAGGGACCAGAGGAGGCAGGCCTGGAGTAGATGGAGGAGATGTAAGGGACAGGAGTCCCTTAGAGTCCTGAAGGAGACAAGCTATAGATATTAAAGATCCTACAACACAAATGAGAAACAAATTCAGAAGATGCATCAACCTACATACATCGCCTCTCGTAAACCTTAAGAAAAAAACTCTATTAAGTAAAATGGACTGAACTGAGGTTACTCTGAACTAAAAACTAGTACACCATCCAAACCTCTGACTACCACCTTAATAGAATAACTACTACAAATGATTCAGGAAGAGATAAGACATTTTAAAATGAATTAGAGTAATATTTATATAAGATGTAATATTTATATAAGACTACCACAAGAATCAAAATATCTTAGTTGATAAAACCCCATCCCACCATTCCCTTAAAAAATTCACAGAACAGAAGAAATCTGCATTTAATATCCTCACTTAAACATTCCTAAACAAACATTTGTACATATGAAAAATCATTCCAAATCAGAAATCAAAAACTCAGAACAGAAAAATAAAAAAAAAGGAAGATGAATATCCAGAGATGACTCAGGGAAGAAAACGGGTGAAGAGAGGGAGAATGTAATTTTAGAAATAAACATTTAAATCTAGGGTGCCAAAGAGAGGACAGACAGGAATGAAAGTATAAAAAAGGGTACTAAGGGGAGGAATAAAAATGCCAAGGCAATAAAAATGAAATACAAAAGAGCTAAAAAGTCTAAGAAAAATATTGGTTGCTATAGAATCTAGGCAAAAAAGACCTAACACACGTAATTAGGATTTCTGAAAAATAAAAAACAAAGAATAGAATATGTGAGACTATAATTCAAGAAAATTTTCCAAAAAGAAATGAAGTCTTTTACATTTCAAAGAGCCTTTACATTTCACTAGCATCTAAAAAAAAAATGACCAAGAATAATCAACTGAGACATAGCCTAGTAAAAGTATTATGCTTAAACCACAAAGACAAAAAATCCTTCTGGGCCTTCAGGCAAGAATATCAAATTGCCTACAAAGTAAAGGATATCAGAATAGCACTCGACTTGTCAATACAACATACAAAGCAGGACTATAGGAAAGAAAGTGTAAGGCTACATCTTTATATCCAGTCATGTTGTTTTTCAAGTATCAAAGCTATGAAAAATAGTTTTAAATATGCACAAAGTCAGTACAGAACTCAGGAACTCTCCCCAAGGAATCTGTTTGAAGAGAGCTTCATTCAAGCAAGAGATGATGGTGCTACTCTGGCAAAAGGACTGATGGTGAGTCTTCAATATATTTAATTTTAGGTCTAAGGAAAAAACGAAGGCATAAAAGTAGAAGAAGAGTATGTAAATACAAGTGTTATTTGTCCCAACAAAGAATAAAGAATATAACCATTTTTCAATAGTAGAGAGAAGGGAGAAAAGGGAAAGTAGAACGTGCTCAGTGGTTATCACGTGGTAATGAAGTACAGTCAAAGGATATCATTTAAAGGGGATGCAGGCATTATAAAAAGTATTTATAGGTAAGTCCTAGAATAGGTGCTGTCAACTACAGGTGGTGTCAACTACAGCCAGCAGGTCAAATCCAGGTCTCCATTTATTTTTGTAAGTAAAATTTCACTGGAAAACAGCTATACCCACTCATATACATACTGTCTATGGCTTCTTCATTCTGTATACATTACAGACACAGTGATGCAGTCCTATCGTCTGCATTAGCAGAGGTGAGTAAGAGAGACAAGAGACAATATAGCCCACGAAAGCCTAAAATAGTTATCTGGACCTTTACACAAAAAATTTGCCAACCCCTAATGTATAACAAAAATACAAACCTTCCTAAATGTCAAACAAATAAAAAAAGAGAAACATAGCAAGTTTTTTAAAAAATGAAGTACTTGACATCAAGAATATTGCTAATACCAATAAATGTAAATGTACTTAACTCATATATTAAAAGAAAAAGATCTTCAGGTTACTTGTAAAACAAAGCAAAACAAAATAAAGTGAAACCAACTTTATGGTGTATACAAGAGAACAAATTACACTCAAAAGGCTAAACATAAAGGAAGAAGCAGAGATATGTTCAGTTCAGTTCAGTCGCTCAGTCGTGTCCAACTCTTTGCGACCCCATGAATCGCAGCACGCCAGGCCTCCCTGTCCATCACCATCTCCCGGAGTTCACTCAGACTCAC
>SJYT01077867.1:627608-676263 GCA_006410635.1 Cephalophus harveyi
GAGGATGAGATGGCTGGATGGCATCACGGACTCGACAGACGTTGAGTCTGAGTGAACTCCGGGGGTCGGTGATGGACAGAGAGGCCTGGCGTGCTGCGATTAATGGGGTCGCAAAGAGTTGGACACGACTGAGCGACTGGACTGAACTGAACACATCAGTGTCCCTCATTAACACAGACGCAAAAAACCCTTAAATAATAAAAGCAAATAAAAGGACATATAAAATGATAACAAATCATAACTAAGTGAAGTTTATCTTGAGAATGCAAAGCTAACTCAACATTCAACTATTAATCATTGCAATTTATTGACAAACTAAGGAAGAAAAAGCAAACAACCACCTCAATGATACAGAAAAAAAAAAATTGATAAAACTCAACAATCATTCATGATTTAAAAAAAAAGTGCTCAGAAACAAAGAAACAGAGCTAATTTCTTCAGTCTGATAAAGAGTATTTATAAAAAATCCTACAGCTAACATACTGAATGTTTACTCCCAGCCCAACCCTTGAACCCAAGATCAGAACATGGCATGGAGATTTGCTCTCATCACTCATTTAAAATCATACTGGAGGTTCTTACCAGTGAAGTAAAGCAAATGTCCCCTCCCTCCTGAACCTCCCTTCCACCCCAAATATGGTTTTCTGAGGGTGTATGCTCACTAGTGGGTTGTTGGGTCTTATGGTAGTTTTAGTCCTAGTTTTTTAAAGAAATCTCCATACTGTTCTTCATGGTGGCTGTATCAATTTACATTCCCACCAACAGTGCAAGAGGATTCCCTTTTCTCGCATCCTTGCCAGCATTTATTGTTTGTAGATTTTTTGATGATGGCCATTCTGACCAGAGTGAGGTCAGAATTGTAGTTTTGATTTGCATTTCTCTAATAAGTGATGTTGTGCGTTTTTTCAAGGGTTTGTTGGCCATCTGTATGTCTTCTTTGGAGAAATGACTGTTTAAGTCTTTTGTCCAGTGTTTGTTTGGATTGTTTGTTTTTCTGATATTGAGCTGCATGAGCTGCTTATGTATTTTGGAGATTAATTATTTGTCAGTTGCTTCATCTGCAATTAATTTCTCCCATTCTGAGAGCTGTCTTTCCATCTTGTTTATGATTTCCTTTGCCGTGCAAAAGCTTTTAATTTTAATTAGGTGTCATTTATTTTTGTTTCCATTACTCTAGGAGATGGGTCATAAATCTTGCTGTGATTTATGTCAGTTCTGCCTATGCTTTCCTCTAAAAGGAGTTTTGTAGTTTCTGGTCTTATACTTAGGTCTTTAATCCATTTTGAGCTTATCTTTATGTATGGTGTTAGCAAATGTTTTTAATTTCATTCTTTTACATGGAGCTATCCAGTTTTTCCAGCACTACTTATTGAAGAGGCTGTCTTTCTCCACTGTATATCACTGCCTTCTTTGTCAAAGATAAGGTGCCCATAGGTGTGTAGGTTTATCTCTGGGCTTGCTACCTTGTTCCATTGGTCTGTATTTCTGTTTTTGTGCCAGTATTATTACTGTCTTAATGACTGTGGTTTTGTGGTGTAGTCTGAGGTCAGGAAGGTTGATTCCTCCAGTTCCATTCTTCTTTCTCAAGTTGCTTTGGCTATTTGGGGTCTTTTGTGTTTCCATAGAAATTTTTTGTACTAGTTCTGTGAAAAATGCCACTGATAATTTGATAGGGGTTGCATTGAATCTATAAATGGCTTTGGGTAGTAGTGTGACTCCAATATGGAATCATTTTCACAACACTGATTCCTCTGATCCAAGAACATGGCATAATCTATCTGTTTATATTGTTTTTGGTTTCTTTCATCAGCGTCTTATAGTTTTCTTACAGTGTCTTACAGTTCTTTTGTATATATCTCTCAATTCTTTTTTTTATATAGTTCTCTTTTGTCTCCTTTAGATAGATTTATTTCTAGGTATTTTACTCTTTTTGTTGTAATGGTGAATGTGGTTGATTCCTTAATTTCTCTTTGTGATTTTTCACTGTTAATGCATATGAATGCAAGGGATTTCTATGTATTTATTTTGTATCCTGTGACTTTACGAAACTCACTGATTAGCTCTAGTAACTTTCTGATAGAATCTTCAGGGTTTTTTTCTGTATAGTATCATGTAAGTTACAAACTGGAGAAGGCAATGGCACCCCACTCCAGTACTCTTGCCTGGAAAATCCCATGGACGGAGGAGCCTGGTAGGCTGCAGTCCATGGGGTGGCTAAGAGTCAGACATGACTGAGCGACTTCACTTTGACTTTTCACTTTCATGCATTGGAGAAGGAAATGGCAACCCACTCCAGTATTCTGGCCTAGAGAATCCCAGGGACGGGGGAGCCCAGTGGGCTGCCGTCTATGAGGTCACACAGAGTCGGACACGTCTGAAGCGACTTAGCAGTAGCAGCAGCAAGTTACAAACAGTGAGAGTTTTACTTCTTTTCCAGTATGGGTTCCTTTCATTTCTTTTTCTTCTCTAATTGCTGTGGCTAGAACTTCCAAAACTATGTTGAACGATAGTGCCAAGAGTGGGCACTCTTGTCTTGTTTCTGATCTTACAGGAAGTGCTTTCAATTTTTCACCGTTGAGAATAATGTTTGCCGTGGGTTTATCATTTATGGGCTTTATTATGTTGAGGTAGGTTCCTTCTATGCCCATTATCTGGAGAGTCTGTATCATAAATGGGTTTTGGATTTTGTCTAAAGTTTTTTCTACATCTGTTGAGATTATCATGATCTTTATTTTTGTTAATATGGTATATCACATTGATTAATTTGCATATATTGAAGAATCTTTGCATTCCTTAGATAAACCTGACTTGATCATGGTGTATGATCCTTTTAATGTGTTGCTGGATTCCGTTTGTTAGAATTTTGTTGAGGATTTTTGTGTCTATATTCATCAGTAATACTGGCCCATAATTTTCTTTTTACATGATGTCTTTGCCTGGCTTTGGAATCAGGGTGATGATGGCCTTGTAGAATGAAAAACTCAATACTTTTAAGATGTTTCTCCAAATTGCTCTATAGATTCAATGCAAATCCAAACAAAATTCCAGTGGGATTTTTGTTATAGAAATTGAAAAGGTGATTCTAAAATTTATATACAGAAGAAAACAGAAGACTCAAACAAGAAACTAAGTAGGAAGTCTCATATGACTCAATTTCCAGATTTATTACAAAGCTGCAGTAATCAATTTTGTGTGGTACTAGACAAAAGATATAAACAGACAGAACAATGGAATAGAGTCCAAAAATAGCCCCACAAATGTATGGTCAAGTAATTTTTGATAAAAATGCAAAAGCAATTCTATGGAGGAAGGATAATCAGATATCCTTGGGTTACAGCAAAACAGAATAACACTAAATGAAACTCCCTGGTGGTCCTGACAGTAAAGAATCTGCCTGTAATGCAGGAGACCCAGGTTCAATCTCTGGGTTGGGAAGATGCCCTGGAGGAGGAAATGGCAACCCACTCCAGTATTCTTGCCTGGAGAATCCCATGGACAGAGGAGACTGGTGGGCTACAGTCCATGGGATTGCAAAGAGTCAGACACAACTAAGCTACTAACACTTTGTGCTACAGAAAAACAGGAAAACACTAAATGAACCTATACCCAGGCATACAATTCAAACTTTAGAAAATCAAAAGTAAAGAAAAAAAATCTTGAGAAAAGCCATAGGTGAAATAAACCACCTTACCTATGGTGCTGTAACAACTGGATATCCTTATGCAAAAAGAAAAAAAAATCAGTATTTCTCCATACTTCATATTTAATACAAAAATTAACTCATAATGAATGAAAGACCTAAATTAAAAATATAAAACCTATGGAAGGAAACATAGGGAAAAAAGCTATGTGAGCTCCTCCGATTTCTGGCCCAGCACTTAAGAGGCTTAGAAATTGCTAATCTATTCTAATAAGTGAAAACCTAAGCAAACTGAAAAATCAACAACTGTTCTATGATCCATCAAAGGAATGAGGTCACAGGGCAAACTGCTGCCCCCGAAACTGGAAAGATGGAGATTGTAACTTACCAGAACAGAAGCCTCCATGGGCACCAGTGCTGGAATAGAAAACCCTGAACTGTTAACTGGCAAACTTCTGGAGGTTCAATGAGGACAACTCTGAAAATTAAAAATTCCTTAGGAACCCAGTCATGGAGGGCATGGGTACATATACTTTTGTGAATTTTACCTCCAGGAGCTCTACCAGGCTCTCACATTGAATATCAAGTTTGTCTCTGACATTGTAAACAGAAAGGTTAAAAGTCTAAGCAAAAATGAAAGAGAAATTCTAGAGATCAAAATCACTAGAGATGACGAATGCCTTTGATGGGCTCATTTGTAGAAGGGACATGGCTAAGGAAAGAATCTCTGAGAACAAGGAGGACCTTATGTGTGTGTGTGTGTGTGTGTGTGTGTGTATGTGTGTGCACACGCTCAGTCATGTCTGACTCTTTGCAACCTCATGGAATGTAGCCTGCCAGGCTCCTATGTTCACGGAATTTTCCAGGTAAGAATACTGGAGTGGGTTGCCATTTCCTACTTCAGGGGATCTTCCTGACCCAGAGATAGTCAACAGAAATTTCTAAAACTGGAAAGTAAAGGAAAAAATTTGGAAAATAACAAAACAGAATATCCAAGAAGTATGGAACAACTATAGAACGTGTAACATACATATAAGGGTATAATGGGAATGCTAGAAGAAATAGAGAAATTACAGAAGCAACATTTGAAGCAATAATGAAAAATTCTCTAAATTAATGTCAGACACCAAACCATGGATCCAGAAAACTCAGCGACTATAAAGCAGAAAAAACACTAAACAAAACTATACTTAGGCATATGACTTAAACTTTAGAAAATCAAAGGTAAAGAAAAAAACTGGTGAAAAAAGTAGAGGAAATAAACCACCTTACTTATGTGTGTGTGTGCGCATGTGCTAAGTCACTTCAGTTATGTCCGACTCTTTGCCACCCCATGGACTGTAGCCAACCAGGCTCCTCTGTCCATGGAATTCTTCAGGCAAGAATACTGGAGTGGGTTGCCATTCCCTTCTCCAGGGGATCTTCCTAACCCAGGGATCAAACCCAGGTCTCCCACATTGTGGACAGATTCTTTACTGTCTGAGCTACTAGGGAAGCCCCCATCTTACCTCAGAGGAGCATAAATGAAAATTATATCCAACTTTCCCTCAGAATATTTCAATATGGTCTAAAAAATGCATTAAGGCAAGACTAGCATTCAAAAATGAAGATAAAATCACACCAAGTTCTGCACTGGTTAGATAATATCCAGAGAGGCATCAGCAAACTGTGATCTGTGAGCAAGATTTGGCCCAACCACCTGTTTTTGCAAAAATAAATTTTTGGAACACAGTCACGTTCATCATTTACATACTGTCTATGGCTGTTTTCACACTACAATGGCAGAGTCAAGTAATTATGACAGATACTGAAAGGCCTTCAAAAATCTAAAATATTTATACCTAGTCCTTTAGAGAAAAAAAGTTGCTGACTCCTGAGTATTAATATCTACTTTGAAATATCAAATTTTAAAAGAAATACTAATAAAAAAGTAAAATAATGAAGGACATGGAAAATAATGCCACTGAAAGAATAGCTTGTAGCATAGGTTTGTTGGTTAGCCAGAAACAAAGATTTAGAGAAGAGAAAGCAATTATTAAGTATTTAAAGAACTATCCTATGGAAGATCAATTAGACTAATTTAGGGTGGCTTCAAAAGAATTAACAGACCAATATGTAGAATTTTACAGGGAAGGGCTGGAAATCTCAAGGTGTTTAAAAAGGAATGTGCTATCTTGTGAAGTAAGAAATCAAAGTAATCTAAGCAAAAGTGGAAAGTCCACTTGTCAGAAATAACATAGAAACAAATTCTATGTTATTCATGCAATGAATAGGTGGCTGGACAACAGGAAATCAGAAAAAACTGAGATGAAGGAAAAGGAAGACACAACATACCATAATTAATGGGATGCAGCTAAAGCAGCATTTACAAAGTAACTTACAGCTATAAATGTCTACATTAAAAAAGAAGAAAGATCTCAAGTCAAACATCCACGCTGCCACCTTAAGACACTGGAAAAAAGGAAGAGCAAACTAAACCCAAATTAGCAAAAGGAAGGAGGTAATGTGTACTGCAACAGAAATCACTGAAACAGAACGTAAAAACGGAGAAAACTCACGAATCCAAAAGTTGATACATTTTATCTACGCTGACCAAGCCATAAAGAGAGGAACAAAATTATACTAAAATCAGGAATCAAAACAGGACATTATCAACAACTTTACAGAAACAAAAAGGATTACAAAGGGAAACAACAAGTAACGTTATGTAAACCAATTAGATAATTCAGGTGAAATTAACAAATTTCTAAATAGACACTACCAAAACTGACTCAAGAAGAAAAAGAAAATCTGAACAGATGTATAGTAAGTAGGGATTGAATTAGTAATTTAAAAACTACCCACAAAGAAAAACCCACACACAGATGGCTTCAACACTAGAAGAATCTAGCATGAATTCTTCACAAACTCTTTACAAGTAGAAAAGGAGGAAACACTTCCTAACTTGTTCTATGAGAACAGTATTACCTACACACCAAAAATCAAAAGCATCACAAGACTATTAAAGACCAATATTTCTTATGAATACATATATACGAGAATCCTCAATACTACTGAACCGAATCCTGCAATATATAAAAAGGACTATACAACCATGATCCAGTGAGAGAAATCTCTGGAATTCAAGATTGGTGGTATAACATCTAGAAATCAATTAATGTAATATCCTCACATTAACAGAATAAGGGACAAAAAGCATATGATCATATCAATAGAGGCAGAAAAAGTATTTGACAAAATTCAACAAGACTTCATGAAAAAATGGTCAAACCAGGAACAAGAGAACTTCACTCTGATAAGGACATCTACAAAACACTCAGAAGTAACATCATTCTTGATGCAAGACTGAACGTATTCGTGTTAAGATCAGAAACAAGACAGGGATGTCTACTCTCATTACTTCTATTCAACAGAGTACTGGAGGTTCTAGGAAGGGCAATAAGACAAAAAATGAAATAACAGGCATCCAGAAGGGAAAGGAAACGGTAAAAATATCCCTGTGTGCAGATGGCATGATCTTACAGATAGAAAATCCTAAGAATTACAATTAAATCACAGCTAACAAGTGAGTTCATCAAGGTTGAAGGATACAAAATCAATTTTTAAAATTAAATTGTGTCTATATACTCGCAAGGTGAAGAAAATGAAAATATACCTAATAAAGTAATTCCATTTATAATAGCATTAAAAAGAATAAAATACTTAGAAATGAATTTAACAAAAGAAGTATATAAAACTTATACTGTGAAAAGTACAGAATGTTGTTAAAAGAAATTAAAGATATCTTAAATAAATGAAAAAACACTGACTTTTTCTGCTTGTATTTTTTTATCTTTTCTCAAAAAACACTGCCTAATCATAGGCCAGAAGATTGATGTCTTTGATGGGTTTTCTTCTAAGAGTTTTATACTTTTAGCACCTTACATTTAAGTCTTTCATTCAGTTTAAATTATCTTTTGCATATTGTGTGAATAGGGGTCCAAACTTTTATTTTTGCATTTGGATGTCTAATTTCTCAGCAGTGAGTTTTAAAAAGACAATTTCTTCCCCCAATGAATTGTTCTGGAACCCTTATCAAAAATGGATTGACCATAAACGTATGGATTTATTTCTGGACAATCAATTCTGTTCTATTGGCTTATATCTTTATGCCATTACCACATTGGAGTTTATCAAAAAGCTTCTGCGGTGCAAAAGACACCCACAAGAAAATGAAAAAATAATCCACACTATGGGAGAAAATTTTTCCAAACCTGGTAAGTACAAGTCTCTGATAAGTCTCGGATAAGAGACTTGTATTTAGAATATATAAAGAACTCACAACCCAATAATAAAGACAATCCAATTTTTTAAATGGCCGCAAGAGCTGATATACAAATGGCCAACAAGCAAATGAAACATGTTCAACTCCTCTTTAGCCATCAGAGAAATGCAAATCAAAACCACAATGATACCACTTCATACACCACCCACAGCTATAATCAGAAAGACATAATAAGAGAAAAAAAAGAAGACAGACATAATAAGAAGTGTTAGTGGGGACATGGAGAAATTGGGAAGCTTATACACTGCTGGTGGAAACATGAAATAGTATAGATATTTTGGAAAACAGTTTAGTAGTTCCTCATAAGGAGTTACCACATGACTCAACAACTCCACTCTTAAGCATAGAGCCAGATAAATGAAAATTTGTATATAAATGTTAATAGCTGGAGAAGGCAATGGCACCCCACTCCAGTACTCTTGCCTGGAGAATCCCAGGGACGGAGGAGCCTGGTGGGCTGCTGTCTATGGGGTCGCTAAGAGCCGGACACAACTGAATGACTTCACTTTCACTTTTCACTTTCATGCACTGGAGAAGGAAATGGCAACCCACTCCAGTGTTCTTGCCTGGAGAATCCCAGGGACGGGGGAGCCTGGTGGGCTGCCGTCTATGGGGATGCACAGAGTCGGACACGAATGAAGTGACTTAACAGCAGTAGCAGCAGCAATATAGTTGTTATTAAAAAAATCACTGGGGCTACCCTGGTGGTCCAGTGGAAGGACTCTGTGTTGCCAATGTAGGGGTGAGAGCAGTGAATGAGGAGCAGTGAGGGCATGAATTTGATCCTCGGTCAGGGAACTGGATCTCACGTAACACAAAGATTCTGCATGCTGCAACGAAGACCTGGTGCAGCGAAATAAATACATAAGTTTTTTAAAAAATCATCGTATAATCATACTGGGGTATATGGAGACACATTCTGTGTATGCTGGATGCAAGGCCTTAAAAAGCACAAATTCTACCAACAAAATCTACCAATTAATCACCTGTTAGTTCATTTGTGAAACCTTTCCCCTTCCTATCCTTTTTAGTCTTCTACCTTTTCTAAACAGCCCTGTGTATAAGGTCTCCCTCCTATCTCAGGAAGATTACTTGCCTAGCTTCTGTCAAGCGTTGACTCCATCTTATGTCATTTGTCTCTATAGTAACCAACTAAAAAAGCTGCTATGCTGAGCGGTGGCTTTGTGCAAACGGTGGTCTAGTGTGAAGATGTTTTAAAGATTTGAGTCCTCTCTTTACTTATCACTGAATTCTTCCTGGTACCAGGAAAAGGAGAAAGCCTCTAACAAACGGTACAGGTGGAGAGTGAAAGAGAAAAGGATGGAATGTAAAACACGAAGGACAGTGGACTCCAAGTAGAGACTGAGTTTAGAAGGAAATGAGTTTAGGTGCTTCATTTATAAGAGGACTAAGAACACAAGGTTAAAAACTAGATACAAAAAAACAAGATCATTATCAAGCATTTCCATACATATTCTTCTGGTCAGAAACAATACCATGATCTTAACATCAACAGATTGCCCACAAGAAACATAACCATGGTGCTTCAGAAAGCGGACTAATATGGATGAGATCCAAAAGGTATTTAACAGTATAGCCCAGCTTGGGTAAGGGGCCAGACACAGCTTCTCTCTTCAACAAACTTGTAACCTAATGGTGGGTAGCACTGAAATCAAAACAGGGAAACTGTTGTTAATGAGGTGGAGCAGAGAATGGAGGAGGAGAATGTACTTTATGTAACGAACATGAAAACCTTATTAAAAGCGTTAAGAATGCATTCCGGGATCCATCGTCCCCCACCTCCCAGTCACTCCTGCAACAGGAAGCCTGGCATCTGCAGCTTCAATGGGGAGCTCCCACAGCTTGCCTTGGCTGCAGCCTCCTCTCACCCCCAGTATCTACCTGGGCAAACCTCATTCATGGAGCTTTGTTCCTCAAGAGTTCATTAATCAAGTCATTACTACAGTGTCTGCCAGCCTGTGGGTTCTTCCAGGAAATTATACCAATTGCTTTTCTACCCATAAAGTCCACTTTAAATATTATCCGACAGAGTAGAGAGAAAATAGAGAAACACTAAGTCAGCAATTAAGGGAGCAGGATCCTGAGCGGCAGTGTCCTCATTTGTTATATGGGGCTAATCTTACCTCGCTACCATACCAAAGTGTGGCAAGAATCAAAAACAGGTTATTTAAAAGCTTTTTACAAACAGTAAAGAAAACATCATACCATATGTATATACATACGTACCATGTATCTATATACATACCACACACACAGCCTTTCTTGTGACATCAATATTTGGTTCTCATGGTTTTCATTCCAGCCTCAAAGAAAGGCAATGCCAAACATGCTCAAACTACCACACAACTGCACTCATCTCACAGGCTAGTAAAGTGATGCTTAAAATTCTCTAAGCCAGGCTTCAGCAATACGTGAATCGTCAATTTCCAGATGCTCAAGTTGGTTTTAGAAAAGGCAGAGGAACCAGAGATCAAATTGCCAAAGTCTGCTGGATCATCAAAAAAGCAAGAGAGTTCCAGAAAAACATCTATTTCTGCTTTATTGACTATGCCAAAGCCTTTGACTGTGTGGATCACAAGAAACTGTGGAAAATTCTGAAAGAGATGGGAATACAGGACCACCTGACCTGCCTCCTGAGAAACCTATATGCAGGTCAGGAAGCAACAATTGGAACTGCACATGGAACAGACTGGTTCCAAATAGGAAAAGGAGTACGTCAAGGCTGTATATTGTCACCCTGCTTATTTAACTTATATGCAGAGTACATCATGAGAAATGCTGGGTTGGAGGAAGCACAAGCTGGAATCAAGATTGCCAGGATAAAGACCAATAACCTCAGATATGCAGCTGATACCACCCTTATGGCAGAAAGTGAAGAACTGAAGAGCCTCTTGATGAAAGTGAAAGAGGAGAGTGAAAAAGTTGGCTTAAAGCTCAACATTCAGAAAACTAAGATCATGGCATCTGGTCCCATCACTTCATGGCAAATAGATGGGGAAACAGTGGAAACAGTGGCTGAGTTTATTTTTGGGGGCTCCAAATCACTGCAGATGGTGATTGCAGCCATGAAATTAAAAGATGCTTGCTCCTTGGAAGAAAAGTTATGACCAACCTAGACAGCATATTAAAAAGCAGAGACATTATTTTGTCAACAAAGGTCCGTCTAGTCAAGGCTATGGTTTTTCCAGTGGTCATGTATGGATGTGAGAGTTGGACTATAAAGAAAGCTAAGTGCAGAAGAATTGATGCCTTTGAACTGTGGTGTTGGAGAAGACTCTTGAGAGTCCCTTGGACTGCAAGGAGATCCAACCAGTCCATCCTAAAGGAGACCAGTCCTGGGTGTTCATTGGAAGGACTGAAGGATTGGAGCTGAAACTCCAATACTTTGGCCACCTGATGCGAAGAGCTGACTCACTGGAAAAGACCCTGATGCTGGGAAAGATTGAGGGCAGGGGGAGAAGGGGACGACAGAGGATGAGATGGTTGGATGGCATGACCGACTCAATGGACATGGGTTTGGGTGAACTCCGGGAGTTGGTGATGGACAGGGAGGCCTGGCGTGCTGCGGTTCATGGGCTCGCAGAGTCGGACACGACTGAACTGAACTGATACAACTTTAACCATTACTGTTCAAGGTGCATCTAACACTTTCTATTCTGTACCATACTGATGTGATTACAGTCACCTCTCCTACTGGACCAAATGATCTTTGAGGGTAATATCCACGTACGTTTTTTTCTTTGAATATTCCACAGAGCCTAGCACAATAATTTCACATAATAAATGGTCTCTCACTCTACATGTACGAGTGAGTGAAGTCACTCAGTTGTGTCCGACTCTTTGTAACCCCATGGACTGTAGCCAACAAGGCTCCTCTGTCCATGGGATTTTCCAGGCAATAGTACTGGGGTGGATTGCTATTTCCTTCTCCAGGGGATCTTCCCAACCCAGGGATCGAACCTGGGTCTCCCGCATTGTAGACAGACGCTTTACTGTCTGAGCCACCAGGGGAAGTCCTACTCTACATGTATAATGGTTACTATTATTAAAATCATTACTGTAGGAGTTATTCCTTCTAGAAACGTCTGTAAACTACAGAAAATCTCTACACTCTACATTTATAGAGAAATTTTTCTTTAAAACTATCATCAGGGCGTCCTTGGTGGCCTAGTGGTTAAGAATCCGCCTGCTAATGCAAGTGAAATGGTTTTGATCCCTGGTCCAGGACGATCCCACATGCCTCAGCGCAACTAAGTCAGTAGCCAGAACTACTAAGTCATCGCTCTAGAGTCCGACAGCCACACCTACTGAAGCCCGCAGGCCTGAGAGGCCATGCTCCACAACACGAGAAGGCACTACAGGGAGCAATCTGTGTGCCACAGCTGGAGAGGAGCCCCCACTGACCGCAACCAGAGAAAGCCTGCACATAGCAGTGATGACCCAGTGCTGCCAAAGTAAATAAACCAAAAAAGCTATCATTAAATTTTGACATCCTATAACTAATAACAGGGAGCTCCTTTAACTAAAGATCATATTACAACCAGCCTTAAATGAGATTTTTTTTTTAAAAAGATAGGGACAATAATACAAATGTGTTCTCAAAGAGAATTCAGTACAGTGACAAATAATTACCATTTATATTAACTGGTATTAATATACCAATATATAGAGAAAAACCATTTATTATGACAAATCATTGTGCCAGGTAAAATTTAGGAATTAAACAAAGGCAAGAGGTCAACATTTCCATACCTATGAAAACTTCTGCAGCAGGCAGTGTCTGAGATTTGACGTAATTCTCAGTTCTAATACATTTTAATTCAGTGTATTTTAACTTTGTGGATCATAACAAACTGTGGAAAGCTGTTAAAGAGATGGGAATACCAGACCACCTTATCTGTCTCTGGAGAATCCAGTATGCAGGTCAAGAAGCAACAGTTACAACCCTGGTTGACTGGTTCAAGACTGAGAAAGGAGTACGGCAGGGCTGTCTGCTGTCACCTTGCTTGTTTAGTCAGTACTCTGAGCACATCATGAGAAATGCCGGGCTGGATGAGTTACAAGCTGGAATCAAGACAGGCGGGAGAAACATCAGCAACTGAGATATGTGGATGACACCACTCTAATGGCAGAAAGCAAACAGAAACTAAAGAGCCTCTTGATGAGGGTGAAGGAGGAGAGTGAAAGAGCTGGCTTAAAGCTAAATATTAAAAAAAAATTAAGATCATGCCATCCAGCCCCAATACCGCATGGCAAATAGAAGGAGAAAAGATGGAAGAAGTGACAGATTTCCTCTTCTTGGGCTTCAAAATCACTGTAGATGGTGACTGCAGCCATGAAATCAGAAGATATTTGCTTCTTCATAGGAAAGCTATGACAAACCTAGACAGTGTGTTGAAAAGCAGGGACATTACTCTGGCAACAAAAGTCCACATGGTCAAGCCTATGGTCTTCCCAGTGGTCACATATGGTCGTGAGAGCTGGACCATAAAGAAGGCAGAGGACCGAAGAATTGATGTCTTCAAACTGTGGTGCTGGAGAAGACTCCTGAAAGTCCCTTGGATGGCAAGGAGATCAAATCAGTCAATCTCAAGGGAGATCAACCCTGAATACCCTTTGGAAGGACTGATGCTGACGCTCCAGTATTTTGGTCATCTGATGCAAACAGTCAATTCATTGGAAAAGTCCCTGATGCTGGGAAAGACTGAGGGCAGAAGGAGAAGAGGGCATAAGAGGATGAGATGGCTGAATGGCATCACCGATGCAATGTACATGAACTTGGGCAAACTTCGGGAGATAGTGAGGGACAGGGAGTCCTGGTGTGCTGCAGTCCATGGGGTCTCAAGAGTCGGACACGACTGGGTGACTGAACAACAATCTTAATTCAGTTTAATTCTAGTACATTTAACTCACTCTTTCATCTAGCTTTGTGTGTGACCTCAATTTAACTTCAACTTTAAAATTCTGAAAAGCCCTCTGTAGATGAGCTTTGGAACTCAGAAGCAAGCTGCATCTAGTCTGTTCAGAATTTAAGGTGAGTATGCACAGTAGCAGACACTCCCTCTGAGAAATGTCTGCAGCACACAGCCCCCCCCTACAACCTACAACCTATTCGACCACATCGTTTCACTCCATAGAGCACCCTTAATAAATGAACAACAAACGATTACATACATAGATTGCTAGGGCTGCCAGACTGGGTGACTTAAGCAATAGAAACCTGTTTTTTCACAGTTCTGTTCTGAAGGTTAAAAGTAAAAGATCAGATGTCAGCAAGGTTGGTTTCATTTGACCTACAAATGGCCACTTTCTTGAGTCCTCAAGCGGTCTTTCTTCTGTGCATGAGTGCCCTTGGCGTCTCTTTTTATGTCCAAACTTCCTCCTTGTATAAAGAAGCCAGTTAGAATGGATTAGGGCCCACTCCAAGGGACTCACTTTAACTTAAGCACCTCTTTTAAGGCCCTGTCAGGAACTACAGTCAGTCTGAGATACTGGGGGCATACATATGAATTTGGGGGCAGGGAGAACAGCACAATTCAGCCCATAACAATAGCTAACTAGGTTAGTCTTTGTTCGTTTTAGAGCCAAAGCAACCTTTTTCAGCCACCCTTCCCCCAAGCAGGCTATACAGAGAGAAGCGATCTGAGGATTACATTCCATGTAGCCCTCTTCATGTGGGTCCCCTTGGGTACTTCACATATGACAACATTCATGGCAACCCATCTGCGGCAATGTGGTTAACTGTTTTGAGAGTCACCAAAAAGTTGTTCAGCAACAAATCTTACAGACTGTCTCTGAAACCAGAATAATGCCTTTACAATCCTTCCCCCTTAAGGCATGCCATTTAATTAGAAGTACACAAGGGCACATCTGGAAATCCCTGTGGTCTTCCTGGAAGGTATTATCATTGGTGAGGAAACAACTGGAGTGAGTACCCAAAAGCTCTTTAATACTTTCGAGGAGCAGTAACAATAAGAGTTAAGACAAGAAAGGCAACAGTAAAGGCCTGGAGCCAATTCTTGAGGCTTCTAGTGAGCTATTAGGGAGGGCTTCCCCCGCCCCTTAAATACTCTTATATATGACATGTTAAATAAAGAGTTTAAAGAAAATAAGCCAAAAATATTGGGTTGGTCAAAAAGTTTTTGGGTTTTTCCATAACACCTTACGGAAAAACTCCAACGAACTTCTCGGCCAACCCAGTAGTACTATCCAGGTAAATCTCATTCTTGATGCTGAGAACAAATCTTACACACTTTATAATGACACACCTATGAGCAGTGGACAGAGGAGCCTGGCAGGCTACAATCCACAGGGTCGCAAAGAGTCAGACATGACTAAAGCGACTTAGAACACGAGCAGATTAAAAATGCACTTGATTTTTACCAAGCTTATAAAGTCATTTTTATAAAGCAAATGGATTTCAATCTCCTCATAACAATGCTTGCAATAATTAGGAAACTGCATATATACCAGTCTCAAGAGAATCTTGTGTTATACTTCAAATGGTTACCTTCTAGGTCCTGTGTGTCTTACAACAATTTACATTTCATCTGAGGTAGCCTTAGGCCCAGCACTAATAACAATGAACAGAGAATATAGTTTATCAGTCAATGTAATTTGCACCTGTCACCACAGTATTACTGTTATACTGTAATTTGTACAAATACCTGGGCTTGAGGAAACCCTTTCCAGTAGATCGTGGTATTTGCTAATCCATCGATGATACAATGGGATCCTCACTCTGAGTAGTTTCCCTAAATGGGGGAGGCCTGGGATGAACTGTCCCATTGTTGTTGTTCTATGGCTAAGTTGTGTCTGACTCTGTGACTTCATGGACTGCAGCATGCCAGGCCTCCCTAGCTTTCTCTTATTAACTTTCAAAAGACCATCAGATGCAGAAGTCTCATGAAAGGCAACCGCAGTGAACAGTGTCCAAAGAATGTTAACTGAAAAATTCTCAGCACCATACTAAGAGAAAACTTTCAGCATAGATGACACAAATAATTTTCTCTCTGAATTTAATTAACCAAGTTTAGTGGCTTCATTCAAAATACTTAAAAAATGATGGTTTATGCCCCAGGAAAAAAAATCTCTTTATATTGCTCTTATTTAGAAAACAGAGACAGCTCAACAACCTTAGACTAAATGTGTTACAAGCTCTCCTTTTCCTACAAAGGTAGTCAAGAACAAATAAATTGACGCTGAATGTGAAATAATCAAGTAAAGATTCCTCTGAACTTGCTCGTGGTGCCACACATTTTTACTTACTAACGGTTTAGGTCATGAATTTTTGAAAAATTGCACATCTTGGTATGCTTTCGTGGTCTCTACTCGCCTTTTCCCTTTTCTGCTTGTATCTGTTGCCTTTCGGTCTTCTGATACTTGCATTTCCTCCTTTTTATGTTCCTGCTGTGTCCACCGAACAGGAGAAACCTGGTATAAGTGATCCAACCTCAAGTCATCTTTTTATTCTAGACTTTCCAGATTGGAACGGGAGAAAGACGACCCTGGTGCAGCCCAAATACTACCTATTCCACAAAGTGTGGGTGGAAAAGCGTTTCCTCACCCTTCATTTTGTATCTATCTAACTAACGGCGCTGTCGTGCCCAAACGTAGATATTGGCCAAGAACTAGATTTCCAAAATGGCTTTGCTCCTTTTGATCTGACATCAGTCTATAAAATGCAATTTACTTCCACTGCTACCAATCCTTCCCTCTAACCCAAATATTACCCAGTATACAGACAACTGAACCTAACCTAGTGTAGACAACGGATTCGCATCTCCTAAATTCAGTAGAGAGCCGACACAGCCGTCGGACTGATGTTAAGAGAGTCAGAAGGCGGGGAGGGGGTGGGGGAGGGAAGACACAAAACAAACCCGTTACACAAACCCCAGAGGCGGGTGTCGCCAGGATCGCGCCCTCCCGTCGCCGTGCCCACGGCGAGCACGCCTTCCCGCCGTGGCCACGCCTCCTGCCGCCTCGCCGTGGCCACGCCTCCCTCGACCCCGCCCCGCTGCGGCCACGCCCGACGTGAGGCGCGGGAGCCGCCGGGCCGGGGGCGGGGCCTGCACCTCCCCTCCCCCCGCCGCCGCCGCCGCCGCCGCCGCCGGCGGCCTCCGCGCGGGCCTCCCAGCCCGTATTCCACTCACTTTGTTCTCCGCCTTTGTCCTAATCCACACCAGCAGGTGGAGCCGCAGTTAAAGTTTCCGAGTCCATTCCGGGAGCGGGAGCCCATCTTGCTCGCCGCGGAGGCCCTCGCTGGAGGAGGAGGGTCAGAGCTCGGGTGCAGCCAATCGCGGGCAACGCTGCTAGTTATCAGAGCAGAATGGGCTGTAGTTTAGTGAAATAGGAAAGCTGCAAAACACTGTGGAGTGTTCCCGTGTAAATAAAAAGAGGAAAAAAAAGTTTCTCAAGTCGCCGCTGCACGACGTCGGGCCGGCGCCGGGGCGGGGGTCTGCGCTCTCCCGAGCGGCCGCGCGCTGGACTTTATTGTGCCGCAACGAGCCCCCCGTCCCCATTGTTTGTGTTTTTTTCAAAATATGGCAAAGGTTCAGGTGAACAATGTAGTGGTGCTGGATAACCCTTCTCCTTTCTACAACCCATTCCAGTTCGAGATCACCTTCGAGTGCATCGAGGACCTGTCTGAAGGTGAGTCGGGCGCCCGCCCGCCGCCGGGCTGTCAGTTGCGGGCTGCAGACGTTGAAAGTTTCCCGGGCCCGGCCTCGCGCGGGCGGCCGGGGCTCGGCGCCGAGCGGGCTGCGGGCTCGGCTCTGCGGAGGGAAACTTGAAGTTGATGGACGACGGCCGGCCAGGCGCGCGCGGCGTTCGGCCGCCGCCGGGGCGCCTGCCGCGGCTCAACTTGCGAGGAACTTGTTCGAGCGGAGGTAGCCATGTTGTCAGCTTTGTCTGGCGGGCGGGCGCTTCGCGAGACCCGCACTCGCGCCCGCGGTGCCGGCCGGGGGTCGCGCCGGGCTGGCCCCGGGCACCCAACGGCCTCCGCGGCCCCGGCGAGGAGGTGGGAAGGCAGAGGCATGTGTGTGGTCGGCGGCGGCGAGTTCGCAGCGGAGCCATCTTACCGAGAGTAGAGAATTGGGCCACCGACCCCGGCGTCACGACGCCTCCTCTCCGCGGGTGACGAGCGCGGCGCCCCGCCTGCCCACCTTCCTGCCCCCGAGCAAGAGGCACGTCCATTTTTAGCGCTCACGCTGGAGTTATCGGACTCTCCGGGGTGGCCATGCCCGGCCGCTTCGGGGAGGGGAGCGAGGCTGTCCTCGCGCTGATTTCTGGCTCCCTGGACCAACCAGTGGGGGAGGCGGGCGCAGGCTCGGCCCCTCGGCGCCACGGGCCGGCGCTCTCCGGGGGCCGCGGGTGCTCCCGGGCCGGCGCTCCCCAGCCGGCACCCAGGATGCTCGGGGCGCCCGGGGATGCTGGCGCGCAGGCTCGCCCCGAGCAACGTGGGCTCCTCATGCTTAGTGACGGAAATCTTCTCTTCTCTCTCTCAGGAAGAAACATATTGCTAAGCTAGCAAGTTACATTTAACCTGAGAGCAGAAATAAGTAAAATATTTAAATAATTTCCAGGACTTAATCACTGGCTTCTAAGTAGTCTGAAAGACTTCCTTCAAGAACGTGTTGAAATCTAATTAGAGCAACTCCACATCCAAATACCCTGAACATAAAACACTAAAGTGGGCTAGGAAATAAAGTCCTGATGGCAATGCAAAATTTAGTATTTTTTTCTAAGTACGTTTTAAGGTCCTCAGAAAGACATATAGCATGTGCAGTAAGAAATTTAGAAAGCTAAAATTTGCCAAGGTCTTTCCTATTTTATTAAAACCATCCAGTGCTCCATTTTCAAATTTTCAAGGGGAAAAAAAGTTTAACTTCATCGATGGTAATTTTACAGCTAAATAGGGGACAGGCTTTTTTTGAACTTACAATTATGTTTAGCAAAATTCATCTTAAATTATATGCTAGTCAAGGCATGTAAAGCATTTTCACTTTAAAAATTATCCTTTAATCCCTGTATAATGTATTTTAGGTAGCGTGTAAACTATTTCAATCACAAAAACCAACATATGCTCATTGTAATAAACTTTTTAAAAGTTGTTCATACATATATAAAGTAACTCTCCTCTGTACTCAATACCTTCCGCCAACCTGTCACTCAAAAGTAACCATAATTACCACTTTAGTGTGTGCTGTTCCGTACATTGTAGTTTTACTACAAATATAAAGCACATATGCACATACGAAAGTAGGCACATTTGGAAAGACAATTCATTTATTAAACTAATTCTTAAATGGGCCGTTGCTAATAAAAATTAAAGGGGATTTTCCTTATTACCGAACTTTGAAACTATTTGGTTACTAAAGTACTGCCATAAGCATTTCAGCCACTAGGCCCATTTTCATGCCCACTAGACATTTTTTTGGTTTTACTATCAACTGCATATAAAAATGGACAAATGCAAGAGAAATACAATAAATGAGTCCCTTCCAATTTATACTACACTGTTTTAGGCATTAGAACTTCTTGAAATTACTGGTATTTCTCAAGTGATATCTTCCATTTTAGGAGCGAGTTCTCAACAAGGAAGTTAGATGATTCAGGATGTTGTTACAGGGCTTTGACAATGGATGGCTGAAACCTGCCATTGATGTGTTCCGTTTGTAATGGGATCTTTTCAGAACCAAGCTGAATCCTATCAGAATTTTTACAGTACTGATGTCAGGAATACACCTTACCTTGACTTATCTACCTCACTTCCCAGGCACTTATACTGGGCATTTATTTAGTACTTTTAAAAAGTTTAAGCTGAGTCATACTGAAGCTGCAAAGGAATCTTTCAAAAAGGTGCCATGCTTATATACTCCACCTAGAGGCTGTGTGGATTAAGGAAATAGAGTTTACTTAGCAAAGACTTCTTATAGTCCCATCTTTTATGCTGCTGCTGCTAAGTCACTTCAGTCATGTCCGACTCTGTGTGACCCCATAGACGGCAGCCCACCAGGCTCCCCCGTCCCTGGGATTCTCCAGGCAAGAACACTGGAGTGGGTTGCCATTTCCTTCTCCAATGCGTGAAAAGTGAAAGTGAAGTCGCTCAGTCGTGTCCGACTCTTAGCGACCCCATGGACTGCAGCCAACCAGGGTCTTCCATCCATGGGATTTTTCCAGGCATGAGTACTACTGGAGTGGCGTGCCACTGCTACAGTTCTTTAAAATATTTGTTCTTGGAAGTGAACTATAGAATAGTCCAATGAGAAATTTTCATTGTATAATTTTATTTCAAGTTCCAAAGCTTGGCCACCATTTTTCATACTTTAAATTGTCAATAGCCCTCACATATTTTGACTTTGCTTTAAAAGCTGCCCTGTAGCTTTGTTTCAGAAAAAGTCTTTGAGTACTTTGCTTCAGAAAAAGTCCGACTGCTTAAGAGAATTTAGTTGAAATCTACTGTAAGACCTATACAGGGGTAGGACAGCAATCCACAGATGTAAGGAGAGGCTCTACTGTTAAGTCCGGGAGATAGGAGACCTTGGGTGTGTTTGATCTGATGGTCACCAAGCCTGTACACATTTTCATTGACTTTACTGCTGACTTTGTTATACCTTCTTTGGATTGCTGATTTCTCTGCTTCTTTACTGAATGGAGCCTTTTTAAAAAATGTTAATCAATATCAATACTTAGAGCTGTCACTTGAATACATACCTAAAACGTAATTGAATGAAGCTTCATACTTTAAAACCTCAGGTTTGTACTAATTCACAAAGACTACATACTTTCCCCTAGATCACAGGTCTTACCAAATAGTGTAATTAGTTTGAAATTTACTTGGTGACTTCCCTCACTCTCACCTCAAATGGAGACACCTGCAGACTGAAGTTACCATGATTAAATGAAACAGTTAACTTTTTAAATAAGTGAGTAAGCTACTTCAAACTATCACCTGTGTAAAGCATTTCATCCTGTCCTTGTTTCAAATACAGGGGGCAAGGGAATGAAGCTGGGTTCAAAAAAAGATTAAGAACAAAACAGTGATGCTAATTTATAAATAAGTATTGAGTGTTTTAAACTCAGTAGCTATAGCAAGCATCCATACCATAAAAATTAAGGTACCCTGAGTTACAGCCTATACTCCTTAAGGCTAGATTATCTACCCACTGGCCTCTGCTCTCAGCCATGCCTTCCCACCTCCCGCAGTTGAATTCCTTTATTTCACTGTTGATTTGAGAGCTAAAAAGGGAAGAATTTATCTCCCTTAGATTTTTGGAAAGAGCCCAGGCTTTGGAGTCGCAGAGACATAGCTTGGATTCTGATTCTTCCATTTACTAGCTGTGTGAATTTGGGCATATTACTTAACCTATCAAGAGTCTCAACTTTATTTGTGTAACATGAATAATTAATCCCATGTGATACCTACAAAGCTGTTGAGGTTTTGAATAACAGGTGTGAGGTGGCAAGACCAATGCCCAGGTATTTTATAAAGGGATGTTTATAAGTTATAACCACGTTCCTGCACCAGACCACAAATGCCAGCTTATACCAATTAAGGCAAGATTACAATCCACAGTAGTACAAATACTTATGAAATGAACAAAGAATTACGGAAACCTCTGTGTGACAATTCCCAGTCTTCTCTTTACTTGGCTAGTTGAGTAGTTTCCATACCCCTTTCTTCTTAAAACCATTTCTCCACTTGACTTTTGGGTTACCTGCTTCACTGGCCACTAATTGGGTAACTTTATTTGATCCTATCTCCCTGACTTCTTAACTTTGGAGAGCCCCCTGGGCTCACTCCCTTGGAATCTCACCTATTTTCAAGGTTTCACATATGGACAGTTTTCTAAATTTTTACCAGACATATGATTTCCACTTATTCATTACCTTCTTTATCCCTGGAGCTCCTGATGGTTTCCCTTCCCTGCCCCCAGAAAAATAAGTGGCTCTTGCTGGCTCTACCTTCAGGATTTATCCACAGTGTTACTACTGCTCCGCTCTATGGCTATATGTGGTCCAAGACACTGTAATTTCCTGCCTCAACTGAACTATCCTCCTGTTCCTTCCCTTGCCATCTCACAGTCTATACTAAACACAGCAACTAAAGTGATCCTCCTAAAATGAAAGTCACCCACTCCAGTGTTCTTGCCTGGAAAATTCCATGGACAGAGGAGCCTGGTGGGCTACAGTCCATGGGAGTCACAAAAAGTTAGACATGACTGAGTGACTAACGCACACACACAAAATGAACATCAGGCCATGTTGCTCCTCTACTCAGCATTCCAGTGGCTTCCCATGCCACTTCATGAAAAAGCCAAAAGTCCTCATGATGACTTCCAAACCCTGCATCCTCTGGCTACACCTGTCATCTCCAGATCTCACCGTCAGCTGCTTTCTCTTTTGCTCATTCTGTTCTTGCCCCGGTGGCTTTGCTTTTTCTCAAGCATGTGCCTGTCCGTCTGGCCTTAGTACTTGCTGTTCCTTCTGACTAGATACTCATACTGCTTGTTCCCTCTCTTAATCTTCATCAGCAAATAGATAATCTCACGAGATGTCAGATGCAGGACCCTTCATCTAGAAATGTACTAGGAACTGAAGATGAGGTGGCCAAGGTCTGGGACAGAACCATGACACAATAAGAGGAAGAAGAAACCTAAAGGATCTCTTCACTGAACTTCAGTTTATAATCACTGTGAATAAGTAGTACCTAGCCTATTCCTGTTACCTGTTGAAGGAACAAAAAGAGCTACAAAGTTATACAAGAATGACAACACATGATGGCATTCGATTCTCCAAAGGTGACCCAGAAACATCACCACCCCCCATCCCCGAGTCTGGTGTAGGCTTTGTGGAGTGGATCCAGGAGTCAGGCCACACAGTGTCAGACATCCTAAGAGGACCAGGAGGTCTCAGAGATAATTTGTATTTGTAGAATGGTGTTCCTCCCCCTACTAATGAGGAGGCCTCTTGCAAAGAGCAGTCATTGTGCTCATCTCTGGGTTCTCCTCACAGAGCACACTGTAAAGGGTGCTCGGTAAAGCCTGAATTACATATAACAACTGAATTACATGGAGTGACTTGGGTTGTACTTTATTCTTTCTTGTTCCTCATGCCTGTTTCCACAGTATATACTTTGATATATCAAGTGGTCTAAGGAACCTTTGTTTCCTCTTCCCAATGTAAAGAATGAATGACAGGAAGGGGTGCCATGAGGGAGAAACCCCACTGTGAACCTTTAGCAGTTGAGTTGAAGCCCTAAGGGGCTTCTGAGCCACAGGAGAAGTTTGCAAATAGTGATTTTTCCACTTTGGAGCTCTTTGATCTGGATCTGTGCATAATATGGGTTAGCCCTTCCAAAAGTGGGTTTGAAGTGAAGTTGCTCAGTCGTGTCCGACTCTTTGCGACCCCATGGACACCAGGCTCCTCCATCCATGGGATTTTATAGGCAAGAGTACTGGAGTGGGTTGCCATTTCCTTCTCCAGGGAACTTCCGACCCAGGGATCAAACCCAGGTCTCCCACATTGTAGACAGAAGCTTTACCGTCTGAGCCACCAGGGAAGTCAGGTTATTAAATGATGACATACAGAAAAGGGAGAGGGATTCCTTAGCCAAATAAATTTAGGAAGCACTGGATTAATAGTACTGGTGTTCTTTACTGAAGGATTTCTCAGACCCCTTGCTCTGCCAGTGTACTTTATAAATCCTCAAGAGAAGGTTGTAGCATTTCCCAAGCTTTTGGCCATGTTGTTTCATTTGTGAGAAGCCCTGCCCAGGAACCAGTATTTCGCATAACAGCATTGTGAGAAACTCTGGTATGAAATGTACGGATTTTATAAGGAGCACTTAGGTGCATTTCTGGATTTTCTGCTATGAAAAGCCAATTTTAGCAGCCAATAAATGGTGTAAGTGGACATTCAAAGGGTCTTTGATGTCATCTTGTAATTACTGAATATGAAATAATATTTTGGTTTTTAACCCTAGACCTGGAATGGAAAATTATCTATGTGGGCTCTGCAGAAAGTGAAGAATACGATCAAGTTTTAGACTCTGTTTTAGTGGGCCCTGTTCCTGCAGGAAGGCATATGTTTGTATTTCAGGTAAGATTATTCTTGGTATATCTGTATGCCGAATACATTTCTAAATGGTCCTCAGCCCTTTCCTTTTGGGCTATATCATTCTGGTTCTGCTGCATTCACTTTTTATCTGCTTCTTTCGTGTTTTAACAAGTTTATGTGTCATGAAGGAATGCCACCTCCCGGTTACGTGTGCTGAGAGTGTTACTGTGATTCTTACTTCAGGGTTTGCACAGCATGCAGTTAACCTTATACTGTGTCAGCACACATGTGATGGTTAATTTTGCACTCTTCCTGTGAATAGCCCCTTAGTATGAAACCTTTAGGGTGGCTGGCTGTCCAGCAGCCCAAAACAGGGGTTCAAAATGCTTACTAACTGTAATATGCATTTTCAGATTATAGTTTTGAGACACTAGGAATGATGTAACAAAACAACTTTATTTCAGCATTATCAGTAATTCAGCTAGGTTACCAGGTATGTTAGAAGATAAGAGATCTGTGAGATCTTAGGTCACTGGAAGTCCAGTGGTCTACTAAAGCATCTACCCTACACTTCTTATAGAGGATTACTATTACAAATCCACAGCTCCATCATTTATAAGGAGAAACTCTACTAATATATAATTATGTTCTCAGATCCCACTGACAGTATTTAGGTCTGTGCCAAGGCTTCAGACATTGTCTTCTGTGTTGAAAAATATTACTCCTTTCAATGCACATCAAATTGTTATATACAACTATCTAGTCACTTCTCAGTTATCCATGTTTATTAGAGGAAGATGTTTATAATAGTCCAAAGAGTAACTAGCCATAGTTTTTTTAAAAAAACTATTATTAATTTTGTTACAAGTTTTGCTACCCAATAGTTCCATTATTTAAGTAGAACCCACTGAGCAGACTTCAACCAGAAAAAAAAAAAGCTAATTCTTCTATCCCTGAGCACTCACTTCTTTCACTGCACAGATGAGGCCAATTTAAATGAATACTGTTGGTTAAATAATCCCAGGAGATATGGGCTAAGAATCACTCAAACCTATCTCTAGAGCTACCACCGCTCCCTCTTTTCTAAATTTAAATTCAGAATCTTGGTCTCCTAGCCTTAGTGCTTTTTATTAAAAAGCAACAAGTATTATATGTAAATAAATGGCTAACAAAAGCTTAAATATACTGATTGAAAGGCTCAAATATATTAGTTACAAGTTCTGTTAGAGCCTTCCCTGGTGGTCCTGTGGTTAGGACTCCGCCTTCCAATGCAGGGAGTACAAGTTTGACCCCTGGTTGGGGAACTACATGCCCACAAGCCTCCTGGCCAAAAAAAAAAAAAAAACAACAACCAAAACATAAAACAGAGCAGTTTTGTAACAAATTCACTAAAGACTTTAAAAATGGTCCACATTAGAAAAAAAAAAGTGCTGTTAAGCTGAGTTGTGTGACTGACAAGGGTCACAGAGGGTATCAGAGATGCCTGTGTAGGGAAGCCCTGCACTTGAAAACTAGGTTTAGTCCCACTCTGCTGCTTATAGACATGTGACTTCAGTCAGGCTCCTAGCCTCTCCTAGTCATGCCAGTCATCTCTGAAGTGTGAATAATAGCCTACCTCATAAGAATGTCATGAGGAATAAAGCAGTTAAGTATAATCAGTGACAGACAGCTTCCTATTTCTATAATGAGAACTAAGTTTTTATTCTCTTAGCTTCTTGAAATTGTTATATAAAGAAGCGGTATTTGCTCTGTTCCACAAGCCTAGAGAACCTATGTTTCAAATATGTGCTGTGCTTAGTCATGTCTGACTCTTTGTGACCCCATGGACTGTAGCCAGGCTCCTCTGTCCATGGAATTTCTCAGGTCAGAATACTGGAGTGGGTTGCCATGACTTTCTCCAGGGGATCTTCCCAACCCAGGGATCGAACCCAGGGCTTCTTCATTGCAGGCAGATTGTTTACCATCTGAGCCACCAGGAAGGACCACTTCAAAGATGATAATTCATAATTCAAATTAAGAAACTTGAGGTGTAGTGATATACCTTTCAATGCTGATTTAAAAAAAAACCTTGCAAAAAAATGCCGTATTTTTGAAACAGACTTTAAAAAATTTATCTTTTCTATGTGTTTATGTTGGTTAAGAATATTCCTCAACTTTGGGCTTTAAGTGCTATAGGAAAAGCTGTTAAAAACTATTTCCCTGTAGTGATTTTCACTTTGGTATGTGTGCACATGTTGCCCAAGTACAAAGGAAGCACAGTGTGACCTAGATCCTGTGTTCAGCCTGTGCATTTTTTCGAATTCACTGTTATCAGCAGGAAGGTACTAAAATAGTTTTGTGTTTTATGTTTGAAACAAATTACCATAGTATTCTCCTGGTCTGCCATGATTTTGCCTCTCCGAATAAACATGCCTTCCTCTTAATTAAGTGTGTCAAAGGCTAGCAGGAAGGTGCCCAGACATCTGCCTCGTATTGCTTGTCAAATACGAGTCAAAGATCTCTGCTTATCACTTCTCCATCCTAAATCATCTGAGAGGCCTGCAGGCTTCTCTCCTTGATTTTGCTCAGGCTGAATCCTTTAGCAAACAAATTTTAAAACACAAACATGCCTAGAACCAATTTGCTGAGGGGATGGGAAGCAATAGTGGGAGAGGTACCCATAGTATTAAACCAGCTCTGTTTCCCATTTCCACCCAAAGGCAAACAGCATATTCTCAGGACTGGCCCCCTGTTCTATTCTCGTATTTCTTCAAAGAGATCATAAACCATGTCAGGGCAGGAACTGAGTTATGAATAAATTCCAAAATACTCTGTATATACTGTGCCTAGAACCATGCCAGAGTTGAAATTACAAAGGTGAGTTGGATGGGACTCCTGCCCAAGATAAAGCTTAGAATTTCAGGGAAGGTTGAAGAGTAAACATATTTAGATTGTTGGAATATATTAATAGAGACATTGTGTCAAATAATATGAGTGCATAAAGACTGCTATTAACTATATGTTTGGGATACATTTGACACAAGCTTCAAATATGAATTTTTCAGCAAGTTAGGGAAGGAATATATGCAAGGCACAAAGGCATGAAGAATTATTACTACTTTTTAAAGAATTTACATTTCTAGACCAAGAGGTGGAGTTAAAGAGATTGTAATGTTGATTGAGACCAATTGTGAAGGGCCTTATAAATGAAGCTAAAAACTGAGGGGTTTTTTTATGTTAGAAATTAGGGTAATCACCTGAGGTTTTTAAAACCCACTGAAGGGATAGGAATAGATCTATACTTAGATAGCATTAGCATGTTGGCCACAGTGCAAGTAGGCTACCGCTGGGGGAGACCAGTAGCGAAGTTTTAGCAATATTCCAGATGAGAGATGAAGACCTGAATTCTGCTTTCAGAGATGGTAGACATTGAGACCGGAGAAGGCAGTGGCACCCCACTCCAATACTCCTGCCTGGAAAATGCCATGGACAGAGCAGCCTGGTAGGCTGCAGTCCATGAGGTCGCTTAAGAGTCGGACACGACTGAGCGACTTCACTTTCACTTTTCACTTTCATGCACTGGAGAAGGAAATGGCAACCCACTCCAGCGTTCTTGCCTGGAGAATCCCAGGGACAGGGGAGCCTGGTGGGCTGCCATCTACGGGGTCGCACAGAGTCGGACACGACTGAAGCGACTTAACAGCAGCAGCAGCAGACATTGAGACTGACTAGATGTGGGAGGTAGGGAAGCTGAGGGTGACAGGTTTCTAGTCTAGGTGACTAGGTGGGTGTCCTGTGCCTTTCTCTGTCACCTACATGTGGTAGGTATATAGTAATCATGAGTCTTTTATATGATAATGGCCTGAGAACACCAATCAGAAGTGCTCCCAAGCTGAGGCATGAGCTGAAGTACTCAGCCAGGCCCAGGGATGGCCCTTCGTGTCGCAGCAAGAGTAGCCAGTCTGTGGGACTTCATATGCTTCATGCCATCAGAGCGGCTGCTCTCGGCCACGCTCAGTGCTGCCACTGCCTGTCCCCAGCCTGTGACGCCTTCCAGCTAAGCCCTTCCTGTCTTCCACGTGGCTGTGGACAGGGCCCGAGCCTTCACTCAGCCACCTCCAGCCCACCTGCCTCAAGTTTCAGCTTACAGCAGTTTGATTCAAAACAAGATCTGCCTCAAACAATCTCTACCTTCACTGAATTTCCATAGTATGTGAGATTATTTGTATTTTTTGAAATTTGCTATAAAACTATTTCCATTCCACTTTCAGTTTTATATTAATTTCCTATTAGAATATCTGTGAGGGGGGATGTGTTGACTGGATATGAGAATATCGGTCCTAGGAAACTGGGTAATAAACATTTGCTGCCAAAAGGCTGTATGGGATAATTAAATGTTTACTAATTTTTAAGGTCTGAAATTATGACTGGGGAAGCTTGGACTCAATAAGACTACTGATTTGTTTACTTTATTTTATAAAAGGTTTTGTAATTGAATATTGCATAATCCGTCATGAACCAGCACACACAGTAGCCACATGTATTTTCCTCTAGACATGGTGATGTTTTCAGGTACTTATGCATATTGTGGAGAAACGTATGAACTATATTTTCTAGCTATAAGTCAGTTTCAGAAATGAGCATTTGCCTTCCCAGAATGATTTCCAAGTTTTGGTTGCTGTGCCCTTGACTGAAGATGCCCAGTGTAACCAAAACTGCAGTTTTGCTTATGGTTAACAACACTTTGTGCTGTTTCTTTTTTTTTTACATGATTCTAGGCTGATGCACCTAACCCGGGACTCATTCCAGATGCAGATGCCGTAGGTGTAACAGTTGTGCTAATTACGTGCACCTATCGAGGTCAAGAGTTTATTAGAGTTGGTTATTATGTAAATAATGAATATACCGAGACAGAATTAAGGGAAAATCCGCCAGTAAAACCAGACTTTTCTAAGGTAATACTCCTTTTCATTATTCCTTTTTCATTCATTTTACTATACAATTTTTTAAGCAGTTGCCATTTCATAGTACACTATTAAAGTGGCTTTGAGACAAAATAAATTTGAGGTCCTTGTGCCAACTAAAGCAAGCCAATCATTGTTCCCTTACCATGGATGACTTCAAAGCTACCTCCAGGTTAGTTATTAGCGGTTAATGTTGGTCAGGCACCTTGAGAGTCTGATGATTTGGAAAACTGAAAGTGCCTCCAACAGGTGTCTGTTAATGGCTCTCTGTAGGGCATTCCCCATACATCATGATTCTATCTATTTCTGTCTTTAGGACATTCAAATTCCTGTTTGTTGTACTGATTATCCCATAATATTTTTGTCTGTAACTTCTCAAAATTGTAGGGGGACGTTTTGTTTTTCATAGGAACATTGTTATCTCAAAACTCCCATATGCCTTGCTTCATCAGCAATTCTCAGGGGTTAAACTACAGATCTTAAATATTATCTGGTGGTGAAAACAGTTAAGTTTCTGAGTGAGAACCTGAAGTCTGTGATTTGATATTCTCAGAAATACCAAGTACTTTATGATTTTCCATTGGGAACTATAATAGTTTAGTAACTGGTGATTTTTGTGAGATTGAACGTAACACTATCTGCCAGACCATGCAAGAAACATTACATGGGAGGGGAATGGAATGTTCTTCTTTCTGGTAGTAAGGCTAGAATGTTTTATTCTGATGTGGAACCTTCCCTTTCTAATTTATTAGTTACCTATATGGCTGCTTGTATAGCAAAATGAGAAGGAACTAGAATATTGCATCTAAGAATGAGCAATAATAATTAAAAGATAGGAAACCATTAATAATGAGAGGTCCTATTTGGGGATACTTTGCATTTTACTTGAAAATATTACTAAAGAAAGACCACATCAAAATCTAGAAAGCACCTTAATTTGTTAAAGGAAGCATCCTCTGATGCATTCCTCTCCCTTTTAGGAAATAAGGATAGAGTTGGATGTTTTGTTGGATAGTAAAAGATCTGAATGATTCCCTCAGGCTCCCCACATCTTGTTTCCATTAGGCTAAAATAATTTCTTTACTGCACCCCTATTGTTTATTAGTTATGTTTAGTGTATTTTATTTGACTTATACCTTTGTATATGAATTAGCCCCTTAGGAGTACAAATATAAAGAACCATTCTATTAAGGTCTATTTGTATACAGTGATCTAACTTTCTTAGTGTTTACCATTTATATATTTCCTTTATCCTCTAGCTTCAAAGGAATATTTTGGCATCCAATCCCAGAGTCACAAGATTCCACATTAACTGGGAAGATAACACAGAAAAACTGGAAGATGCAGAGAGCAGTAATCCAAATCTACAGTCACTTCTTTCAACAGACGCATTACCTTCAGCATCAAAGGGATGGTCCACATCAGAAAACTCACTAAATGTCATGTTAGAATCCCACATGGACTGCATGTGACCACCTGCCATCCCTTTAGTACAAAGTAAGCTATAAAAACACACAGAACTATTTCCCTGAAATTCCGTAAGTACATAGTCAAGATGCAATGTGAAGAATTTGTTTAAAAAACATCCTGTAGAAAGTTTATAAGAAAACCAGTATTTGAGCAAATTGTGGAATATAAATACAACTATTTTTAAGTAAGTTTTTCTCTAATGTGTTATTTTATTTGTTCTGAAACTAATCTGATTAAAACATATATATTATTTTCTTCTCCTCTATATGTAATTAAAGCACTTAAAAATGAATCATTAGACCAGGTTGTAAAGATGTCCTAGCCTCTTGGATAATAATCTTTGGACCACTATCTTAACTAACCTTTGAAAGAACAAAGTGCACTTCAACTAAATGTGTCTTCCTGTGATAACACATAATTAGGTTTGATTTAAGGGGCAAATTTCCATTCTTTTCCTGGCATACCCTTAAAGAAGGGATTTAAAGTAAACTATATGTGATCAAGAACTTCAAGATCTAGTTTTCCAGGCCACTTTGAAGCCTCTTATGTCTATTGTTCAGTTCATATAATGTTAGACAGCATTCAGTTTGGTTCTAAGGTAACAAATGTGGTTAATTGTTTATAAGGTCCTCTGGCTATGATTTTTGTTTTTATAACAGTTTAGGACATCACAACAGTTCTTGAATCATACATCATCACCCAGTGAATTTAACATGTCAGAAGCAGATACAAACTCCCTAAGTTTAAGAATAGAAGAGTATAATGACTGTTCTGTTCATTAGATTTATAAAAAATACTATGAACATAACCCTTTAAAACTGTTTTGACAAGTCATCTGTTGTTGGCAGCATTTATATAAAAACAGTAGATTTGGAAAGATATATTTAGCTTTATCATATGAAACTATATATATTTCCACATAAAGTACTTTTCTCCGTATCTCCTGACACTCATGTACAATATTTGTGGTAGACATATTCTAGATAGCTTTTTCAGATGAGGTTTTTTAAAAGCAATCTTGAAAAGGAATGCACTAACTAAATGGGCCAAAAGGTTCTTTTTCTTTGATGAGAGCTAAGTCCTTCCTCAAAAAGTTTCTTATGTTCCAGTAAATTAAGTGTAGAATATTCACATCACTCTTGCTGCTAATCAAGACATTAGCCATATAATACAGAATTATGCAGTGCCTTCATGACTAAAACTTTTATACTGCACTTTTTAAAAGCATTTATTTTGAGGAAGGGAAAGGGGCATTTGTCTGAATATGGATTCGAAGCTGTATATATTTCCTGTCATTCTACAAAGTGACTTTGTGAAGCAAAATTTTGCTAAATGTTAAACTTGAAAGTTAGTATACCAGATAATTAAAATACTGTCCACTAACTAGTTCATAGACTTTAAAAGTAAAATATGACTGTTAAAACATGAAGAAAATTTCATTTTTGTCTAATTGCAATTAAAAGAAAATGTTAAAATATTAAAATGAAAATAAAACTAATACTTTCCAACCAAGAGCTCAGTGATTAATATAACAGGAACACAATACATGCATATTAGAAATAAAGCATATATAAGCCAAATTACCAAATCAACTCACAGCTGAGTTTTTATCCTGATTAATTATGACTGATTTGTACTGACATCAAACAGTTAGGTTTTTACATCAATTTGTAAACTGACAGCCAATTTTCACAGAAGTTTGAGGCTTAAAAAATATTATCTCTTATTTAACATTTTGATGGTTCTATAATTTTAAAAAATAAAGAGTGAGTATGCAAACATTAGGAACTAAGACACTAGAATGCATAGGTTGTTTTTTTCTTTTTAGCTAGACACTGCCTGAAGTAACAGCGAGGAAGTTTGGAAATGTTTTTTCCCTTTCTGATCATAGGGAATAGCTGTGTCCTGAGAAGGTAAACATGAACAGATTGCTTCTGCCACAAAGGAAATAGGCGAGTAATCACTGGAGCTGAGAGAACAAGCCGAAGTCTGAGAAACATGCATGCATTCGTTCATTTATAATCTTATAAAGCGTTAGGCTTTCATTTGGTCTTAACCCTCAGGTTTGAGGTTTTCTAGTTACCAAGAAAGTCAGTGGCAACAGTTTTCAAAACATTTTACTGTAATCTATGGTAAAAAAATAAATTTAAGTATGACCCCCATAACACAAATATGTATATTAACAATTTTCACAAAATACACCCATAATAGTGCACCTTCTCTGCACTAGTATACTGTAGTATCTGTTACTGTATTTTGTTTTGAAAGTGCTGGTTCTGACCCATGAATAACTTTGTATGACCCTCTAATGGGTTGTGATACAGTTTAAATAAAGGGTAGTCTGGCCCTTTGGGTGGATTAGAAGTAACAATAACTTATCTACAGCTCTAAAATTTATATTCCTTCTACCTGCCATTTCTTTCATATTTGGATTATAACCTTGGCAATAAGACAGAAAAGTGCTAATTCAGTGAATCCAGCAGCCATTCAGTTTAAAACTGTCCAAATACTCTGAAATTACTAGTAATCCACAAATTAGCCTGGTCTTATTTCTTGACACTCCATATAATAATTAACTGAGGAAACATTCCACGTCATTACTGGGGAAACTCTTTTATTCATTCATTGTTAATATCATTTAATACAGAACTCTAAAATACTGAGTCATAAAATTTTGAAATGCACATGAAGTGTTCTTCATATATTCCTGCTTTTTTCCCTTCCAGTACCCTAAAGCTTGTCTACTCTTCTCAATCCACAAATCCCTTCTTGTCGGTGCTTAATATACTGTTTAGTTGTATTTCAAAGCTGCTGCTGCTGAGACCCCTTAAAACAGGGATCTTGTTACTAAAGACCATTAATGGAGCACTTCCTGTTTTATAAGTTTTAAAATATAAGCTTCTCATAAGAAATCTGAGTACAAGCCATGGGCAGTAGACATCCCTAACAAGTAACATTTGTAAAATGTATGAAACCAAAGGCCTACTGTAGGAGAACAGGAGAAACATTTTCCCAGTCAAAACAGTGTAGAAATTTTAAATGGCATCAAAACATGTCTTTTAAAATAATTTTTTCCTCAAGTCACTTTATAATCAAATCTTAACATTCTATCAGCAAAGGCTTTAGATGTACTTGTTGAAGAATCATTAGTGTATGAATGAAGCTCCACGTTGCAGTGATAAAAGTACACTTTCCACATACTAAGACACATTTTCTACCTAAGAATTTTTAGCAGGAATCACTGCTGCCTGTGAGATCCATGAGCATGAAAATGCCTTAAGCTTTATGCCATCTATTTACTTTATAAAGTGAGATTTTACCCCTACTTAGTTTCAGCACTGTTTGCTGGGTCTTCACAGAATTACAGATGCTGCTTAAGCATGTACAAAAGTAATCACTAGAGAATGAGAAAATTGAACACAATTATTCAAAAAAGACACATAGAATAAGCTTTTGAAAAATAAGTGAAGGTGGAGCTTTTGAAATATTTTCTTAGAGCAACAAAAGTAATGCTGAATATTTACTTAGGTTTTTGGCAGTAACTCAAAAATCTTGAAATATATCCTATTATAGGTACTTTTTCACAAGAAAATATTGTTTTAGCTTGTGAAGTAACATTAAATTAATTGAAATCATCACATAAAATACCTGCGCTAGTAGATCCAATTCCTGTGGTGAGCACAGATCTTGGTGTAATCTTCGCTGCATATTTGAGGAATTGAGATTTCCCTGTGCCAGGATCCCCAACCAATAAAAGATGAGATTCACCTAGAAAAGCATAAATAAAGTTTCTAATTGCTATGAAAAGACTCATAAGTGTAATTGTCAAAAATGGTCCATTTGGAATGCTCACACAATTTTTATTTTATATAGTATTTTAGTTTAAGGTCATTCAGGGAAGACTTTATCCAGAATGTCCTTAGAAAATTAACTTTCAAAATAAATAATAATCTTTGGATTTCTGAGTGCAGCATTTAAAATTAAAAACTTTTAAGAGATTTTCATTCTAGTTCCAGATGTTTAGGGACTGTGCTTAACATTTAAAAAACTTTTGGCTTATAAAGTTTCCGATTTTATCTATTTTAAATACCAAATTACTGTGATTAATTCTTTCTATCCATCCATACAAGTATTTTTATTTAAGTACTTTGAAGTGTTTGTGACTTTGTACGTGCTTTATAAACACCAAATCACTTATGATTCTAACAGTTAAGTGAAAACCTTTTCATTCTATGAAAATTTTAGTAGTTTAATGAAACATCTACCTTAAAAGTTCTTACTTTTTGAATGTAACATAGAAAAACATGTGAATATCCTGTGGCAGATGTTATCTCACTGACCAAGCAAATTTATTCAGTCATATTCAAGTATTTTCTGAAAATATTAATAGGGAAATACTATTTAAATTCAACATTTAGCAGAATGCCTTGTAATAGTAGGTAATCAAAACATACAATATGCATAAACCTTATTATACTTACTGTTCTATACTGTACAGTATGGTTTTGAGTCCTTACTAACACCTGGTTTGCAATAATGTCCTTTTAGTCTTTTGGTTAAGCCTCTGGTTATTATGGCCCTTAGACTACCTATATGAGGGCCATAGTAAACCTAATTTATGCCATTCAGGTCAGCTAAGTGTTTTAACCACAGAAGAGCTCCCTGCCATTTGGAAATGACTTAAGAGTCATTTTGGCTTGAATGCGTGACCTACGGCAGCACCTCTGAGCAGATGGCATGTTTGCTTCCCACCAGCAGAAGGGGAACCAGCAGGCAGATGACTGAGAGCAACAGTCTAAGAGACGCACACTGACAGTCACAGATTTGGAGACACTGAAAAGCAGTATTTCGAATCCTTTCCTCTTGGAGAAAGACTGGAAATCCAATGAAAAACACAGACAGTAAAAGAAACATAAAGATTTTATACTGTGGCTCCCTTATAGACTGGAGCGAAAATAACATACTCTTTGAAAAAGTCTTTGGAAAGACTGGAATTCTACAAAGTAGTTCCTGATGTCGGACTGAGTATTAGACAGTGAACAACTGTCAGTTTTTAAAAGATTGCATTTGGAAAATGAAGCTCAACAAGCAATTTTTTATTCAGCAAAGGGAAATTGTAGCTTCTCTTCTTACTGTATGTGTTAGTATTTCTCAGAAATCTTAATGGGTACCAACCTCTGACCCGTGTTCCTGCAGCATCGGTTCTTTGAATCCCACCAGCCAGCACCATGGCCACAGCAAGCTTTACTAGGTACATTCCAAAAACTTGAGGGCACAAGCTGGCCAGTATTTCATTCCTTCCTGGGAAAGGCAGAAAGATGAGTTATCAGTAATTTTTCTAGAAATACTAACTGAAATATCCCTTTCTGTCCTATCTTCTTATAAACACTCTAGAATGGTCCGACTAAAAGGAGTGAATAATGTTGTTTTGTTCCTAAAAGTCCTTTTCTTATTAATGCCTTGAGATGAAACGTTCTGGCTGCCACCTGTTTTAAGTTTCTATAAATTTAGCATATTTATAAGGGACAGAAAGAAATCTCTTTTCTCTCTCAGGCTAGCATTATCCCTTAATACCAGCTGTACTTCCTGTGAATAATTTCAGTAAAATTACTCCACTGCCTAAATAAAAGGAAGGTGTTTGATCTCAGAAACAATGAGTCAGACTGTAGAAAGGTACTTGGAGCTTCTTCAGAGGTATAAAAGAGGTAAAATCAGCCCATCCTGTGAGTCAATTCAGCATTTGCTCTGAGCAGTTTGGTAAACTCTATTTTATCTAGACTGAGTATCTGTGTTATCAGGATATTTAGAAGATCATTATAAACAACTCTAGGAGTCCAAGCTGGAGTTCTTAAGATTCTTCTGATCACATGCTTTAAATAAGAGGTTATCATTGTCTTAGGTTCTGTTTCTAGAAATGTCAGACACTAAATCTGAGAATCTGCCTATCCCATCCATGAATAATTTAGTATTTCATTCTGTCACTGGCCAGTCAACCAGCGAGGCTCACAGATTCTAGCAAGCCTTTCCTGAGTTTGTCTTGTTTGGAACTCACTACTGTGATGGCACTCTGTGTCCACATTCACGTTACCAGAGATGAATGTCCGCATGTTGTGTGCCTAGTCGCTCAGTCATGTCCGACTCTTTGTGACACCATGGACTGCAGCCTGCCAGGCTCCTCTGTCCATGGGTTCTTCAGGCAAGAACACTGGAGTGGGTTGCCATGCCTTCTTCCAGGGTATCCTTTCAACCCAGGGATTGAACCCAGGCCTCTGGCATTGCAGGCAGAATTCTTTATCATCTGAACCACCAGGGAAACTCAGTGTCCTCATGCTGGTAACTAACTTGCACATCTGAGGGCTTTTATATTTAACTGTGAGTTTGTACACGTTTCAGTGATAGCTCTTTTGAGGAGGAAGATAATCATACAAGTACTACTTTAGCTGATGACACCAGTTCCAGAAGCTTTTCCACCAAGATAAAGGAAAGGGATTCCTCCATAATTCATGGCCCTGTGCACAAAGGCTGCTTTTGTAATGAATCAAAATTGACTCAGTGGCAATTAAGCTCTGGTGATATGACCTGGGATGGCAAAAGTGGTGAAGAAAGAAAACATTCTAGTATAAATAAAATAGGAACCAAAAAAAGAATTAGTCAACCCTGGAAGGGATTTCATTAACTGCTAAAGGGAATCCTTCCCTTTTCCAAGGTAGAAAGCCCAGAGAAAAAGACGAAATGTCTGAGATCTACATAGTTAAGACCTGACAGCAGGTACATAAATTCTGAGCAGAATCTAGAAATTACATATACAAAGAAATAATAGCTTCAGTAAGGAAATGGCAATCCACTCCAGCACTCTTGCCTGGAAAAATCCCATGGACAGAAGAGCCTGACAGGCTACAGTCCGTGGGGTCGCAAAGAGTCGGACACGACTGAGCAACTTCACTTCACAAGCAGGGAACAAGTAGACAGACTGGCCTGGGAGACACTCAAGCCAAAGGTGTCAAAGAGCCAGCTTTCTCAGTAAAGGTGGATTCCCTGACTAATGTGCTGACAGGAAGCACTTCCTATGGGCTTTCAGATCAGAGCCCAGTGTTACTTACTAGCTGCCTGACCTCGGGCAAGGTTCTGACTCTCTCCACCTCAATCTCCTTACCTGTGAGATGTAGATGATAATGGTATTGCACATAGAGCTGTTGAAGGAGTTAATTATTGCACAGCACACAGAACAGTACCTGGCACATAGGAGCTACTGAAACTGTTATACCTGTATTCTGCTAAGTCACTTCAGTCGTGTCCGACTCTGTGTGACCCCATAGACGGCAGCCCACCAGGCTCCCCCGTCCCTGGGATTCTCCAGGCAAGAACACTGGAGTGGGTTGCCATTTCCTTCTCCAGTGCATGAAAGTGAAAAGTGAAAGTGAAGTCACTCAGTCATGTCTGACTCTTCGCGACTCCATGGACTGCAGCCCACCAGGCTCCTCTGTCCACGGGATTTTCCAAGCAAGAATACTGGAGTGGGGTGCCACTACTTGTGCCTAATTCTTATCTCACCATTTCCTCACACTGTGATCATCATAAAAGATAAACTGAAGTCAGTTCTGAGGTACCGGAGAAAGGCAAAGGGGAAGGTCCATTCCCTAAATTTGTTATCTAAAGTTGAAAAACTTAATTCCTTGGGTCATGGCAATAGAAGCTCTCATGACTCTATCACGGAAGAGAATTCATTAGGGGGAATAATACCCCAACACTTTCCTTGCTCTCCCCCGGGCAAATTTCTGGTTCTAGACTGTGTTAATAGTGTGCCCATGTAATCCACTCTTGTGGCATGGCCATTATTTACCCCAATGAAGAGAACTTAGGTCTAAGATGATAAGTCACCCTGGAGTGGGTTCAGATGGCCCAACAGAAGCCAACCCCTTTGGGTTTCTAGCCATCCTCTAAGCATCAGGGTCAGGGGATCCCTGAGATCACAAGAAAATCTTCGGCTCCTTGTCGGCACTCACAGTGTCAGATCTTAATGAAGCAAGCCAACCTCTCAGAGCTGAGCAGTGTAGTAATGTCTGTTGTTAGACAAGCAAAATGAAGACACACTTTGGATATAGCTCCCCACCTCCACCACCCTCCCTCCGCCTCCCCCTCCCCCCACACACACATTGAAATGGTAAGATATGGCTGATAATAGGTACTCAGGAAACAAAGCAGAATCTTCATACTAAAAGAAAAATGTTGCCTATTTTCTCTCTGTCTTCCTACTTATATTTCTCACAGGTTATTATATTTATTTCTTCCTTTCTTCTGGTAAATAAGATGTATAGCTATAGCCTTCTAATTAAAACAAGATAGACTCTTTGATCAGCAGCACAAAGCACTTCTGATAGCCCTGTATGATGCCCTTCCTAACACTGTTACAGATTTTTGTAGGGAATTGATCCAGAGAAAAAATGTTAAGTAAAAAAACTTATTTAAAAATACATGTGGTTCATAGAGTCAAAGCACTGAAGAACTGATGCTTTCAAATTGTGCTGGACAAGAATCTTGAATGTCCCCTGGACAGCAAGAAGATCAAACCAGTCAATCATAAAGGAAATCAACCCTGAATATTCACTGGAAGGACTGATGCTGAAGCTCCAATACTTTAGCCACCTGATGCAAAGAGCCGACTCACCGGAAAAGACCCTGATGCTGGGAAAGATAGAGGGCAGGAGGAGAAGGGGGCGACAGTGGATGAGATGGCTGGATGGCATCACTGACTTAATGGACATGACTTTGAGCAAACTCTAGGAGATGGTGAAGGACAGGGAAGCCAGGTGTGCTGCAGTCCATGGGGTTGTAAAATCAGAGACGACTTAGGCGAATGAACAACATGATTTGTAAAAGGTTTGGTGAATGAAGCTATAATATAGAGACCTTTGGTTCTTTCTGTATGGATCAGATAAAAAAATGATTGATAACCACTATATATGTGTTACACACATAAGCAAAAGCAAAAAAAAAAAAAAAAAAAATCCCACAAAATAAAAGCCAACTGCTTGTATTTAAAGCAAATGAAAGTCTTATTTTGTGGAATTGGAGAGAACCTAAGTTCTCTCCAATTCAATACATGATTTAAGATACATAATCACTATGTATTAGATCTGAGGTGAAGCTTCTCAGAAGTAGTCTATTACTGGCTTCCATTTATTTTTCTCAGAAGATGCCTCCAAGAAAGAATGAAATCAGACACTTGAAGATTTAATTGGTGTTTTATATAGTTGGGATTTTTTAATAAAAAATACTCTAGAAACCCAAAGGCTATAATGTTTTCATCTGTGTAATTACATCTTAAGTGTCATAGTCGGAAATTTTTGCTGTGCTGACAAAGATTTTTTGCATCTCTTATCATCTTTCTTACCATTCCATACTTTTAAATCTTCAGCCAGAAGAGTGTAAAGCTGTCTTAACGATACAAGATGAATCAGGAGAGAAATGATTTTAACAGAATAAAGTTTCATAACAGAATGAGTTTTGCCTGTTTAAGGAGGGGCTATATGTTTAATTGGTAAAGAAGGTAGAAAACTCTGAAACTATTTTGACCAGATAAGAGATATTAAAATAATAGTTGGAAATGGAAAATCTCTTGGGATTTCCAGTAAGATCACTAAACAGGATTATGCCAGAAAAGGGCTTTAAAGGGAGACTATAGCTAGAGGCACTGGCTAAAGCTATTCCCTGAGAACACAGCCACTGATGCATAGCGTGTAAATCACAAACATCATGAATGCAAGGCCATTAATAAATATCAGCTCCATACCCTTAATCACAAACCTGCAAAAGGATTGCTCTTATAGTGTTCCCAAAAGTCTTCAAATTCCTTTCGGACCTCCTCATCCATGTTGACCCCTGCAGACTCTTCGTTATTTACTTGGACATAATTGGCCTTCAGGACTATCTCCACTTCACAGCGCACATCTTGCTTAAAGGGCTTCCACCGCTGCATTACAACTCCATAAATAGTGATGTCATCACCTGGAAAAAAGCACTGAGTGAATCCAGCAGTAGTATCCTGCCTGCTTGGGCACAAACTTGACAAAGGACCAGAACCAAGAAATCAACCACTACCCCACCAGGGTTTAGAGTGGTATACATTCCTCTAGAAACCATTTAGGGCAAAAGAACACAGTGTCCCGATTTATTTTTTTAATCAGGCACTTGTATTTGCACAGCTAAAAGCTAAAGCCAGAATTCTAATTTTTCTTAATCTGCCATATGACAATCACACCAAATTCTAACCTGTCCCTGGGAAAATACTGGATGATATATTCACTGTGATTCTACTGCATGAAATATTCATCCTCTCAGAATCAGTAACCATGTAGTTCTCACTTAATCAAGAGGTGGGGACTGCAGCCAGAAGGACAAAGTGCAGTCTGTCCTTCAGTATTCCCAGGGGATTGGTTCCGGAATCAACTTCAGATATTAAAATCCAGGGATGCTCAAGTCCAAATCTGTGGTTCCACATCCGTGGATTCAACCAACTATGCATCATGTAGTACTCTAGTATTTACTATTGAAAAAAACCTGTGTATATGTGGACCCATGCTGTTCAAAGCCCTGTTGTTCAAGGGTCAACTGCACAATCAACCAGTGTCAGGAAAGGAGCCAATATTGCGATGATGGGTACAATGATACTACCAGTTCCCAGTGTATTCGTTTTCACTCAAGTACACTTATTAACATTCATTCACCTTTTTTTTTTTTTAATTTTTACTTTATTTTACTTTACAATACCGTATTGGTTTTGCCATACATTGACATGAATCCACCATGGGTGTATATGAGATCCCAATCCTGAATCCCCCTCCCACATCCCACCTCATTTCCTCTCTCTGGATCATCCCCGTGTACCAGCCCCTAGCATCCTGTATCCTGTATCGAACATAGGCTGGTGCTTCATTCTTACATGATAGTATACATGTTTCAATGCCATTCTCCCAAATCATCCCACCCTCTCCCTCTCCCACAGAGTCCAAAAGTCCGTTCTATACATCTGTGTCTCTTTTGCTGTCTCGCATACAGGGTAGTATTTGTTGTTCAGTCGCTAAGTCATGTCCGACTCATCGTGACCCCATGAACTGCAGCATGCCAGGCTTCCCTGTCCTTCACTATCTCCCAGAGTTTACTCAAACTCATGTCCATTGAGTCAGTGATGCCATCCAACCATCTCATCCTGTCGTCCGTTTCTCCTGCCCTCAATTTTTGCCAGCATCAGAGTATATAAAAGTATACATCCCACTATACTACAGCACAAGTTTGAAACCCATCCCTGTAAGAGATGAAACCCCAGGGGAAGATTTCATCATGAAGCAGCACTTGTACCACAATACACTTCTCTGGCAGCCTCGTGCAGGTGAGACCCAGTGGATAAGGGAAGCCAGACCAGTCAGGAAGCGGCAGGCAGTAAGAGCGAAGCAGTGCAGGGAAGAATGCTAACTGCCAGGACTAAGACAACAGCACAACTGTGAGAGAAAAGGGTAAATTCAGAAGATATTGCACAGGCAGAATCAACAAAATCTAGCAACTTCAGAAGCAGAAAGAGACTTGGCTGCTGCTTACATGGCTGGATTGTAACTGACTATCCACCTGTCTGGCTTAGGGATAGGTACTAAGTCTATGCCAAATACAGTCAACCCTCCGCATCCATGGGACCCTCAGCCATGGATTCAACCACCCTTAGATGGAAAATTTCCAGAGAATCCTAAAAAGCAAAATTCAAATTTGCTGAGCACCAACAACTATTTGTGTAGCATTTATACTGTATTACATGCATGTATGCCTATTTGCTAAGTCATGTCCAACTCTTTTGCAATCCCATGGACTGCAGCTCACCAGGCTCCCCTGTCCATGGGATTCTCCGGGCAAGAATGCTGGAGTGGGTTGCCATGCCCTCCTCCAGAGGATCTTCCTGACTCAGGGATCGAACCTGTTTCTTTTACATCTCCTGCATCGGCAGGCAAACTCTTTACCAGTGCACCATCTGGGAAGCCCTTGTATTAGGTATTAAAAGTAAACTGGAGATGATCTGAAGTATACAGGAGGTTGTGCATAGTTTATATGCAAACACTATGCATTTCATATGAAAGACTTGACTATCCAGGAATTCTGGTATCTGTGCAGGGCCCTGAAACCAATTCCACCACCTGCAGATACTGAAGGACAACTGTATAGATATCTACAGACATTGTAGTCCAGATATGTGTTCTAACGACACCTCTCTAACACCAGCTGGGTTTCATACAATTCAATTTAGGCAGACCCCGCAGATTCCCTGGAGGCTCAGATGGGAGAGAATCTGCCTGCAATATGGGAGACCCAGGTTTGATCCATGGGTTGTGAAGATGCCCTGGAGAAGGGAATGGCAATCCACTCCAGTATTCTTGCCTGGAGAATCCCATGGACAGAGAACCTGGCGGGCTGCGGTCCACGGGGTCACAAAGAGTGGGACACGACTGAGCAAGTAGCACTTCCCACAGATAAGGGCTCAGTCCCACCCCAGATGCCCAAGTCTTAAGGATCCCCAAGCTACCAGCACTTCCGCCAGGCAAGCTACAAGTTCACAGGGTCCCACAACCACACCCAGCCCTGTTTCCCCAGGTTCAGTAATTCACAGCTCACACGACTGAGGAAATCGCCATACTGGTGATTACAGTTTCATTATAAAGCATATAACTCAGGAACAACCACTTGGGCCAGGAGGGCAGAGTGTGGGGGAAGGGAGGTGCAGAGACTCCACACCCTGTCCTCCTCCATAGAACACAGGTGTCCACGTTCCCAGCTCAGTGCTCTCCAGACCAGAAGCTCCCTGAACCTCATCATTCTAAGAGTCTTGGATAGGACTCCATCGCACAGGCATGACTGACTAAACAACTGGCTGTGAGACTGAACTCAGTCTCCAGTTTGTCCCTTCCTCTTCCTCGGAGGTGGTGGTGGTAGTGGTGAGCTGAAAGGTACTTCATTAACACAAATTCAGGTTAAGGTCCAAAAAGTTTCTTTTAAAGATTTTTTTTTTTCCACACAGGCCATTTTTTTAAGAAGTCTTCATTGAATTTGTTACACTATAGCTTCTGTTTGATGTTTTGGATTTTTGGCAGTGAGGCATGTGGGATCTTAGCTCACCTACCCTGGATGGAACCTGCACCCTCCTCCACTGCATTGGAAGGTCAAGTCTTAACCATTGGACCTTCAAGGAAGGTGTTCACTTTGAATAACAAAAGCATTCCTATCAACTCAGGGAAGTCCAAAGGTTTTAGGAGCTCCGGAACCAGGAACAAAAACTATCTTTTTTTTTTTATTATACCAGAGCATGGTTGTTGATATAGGACAGGTACTCAATAAACAATTGCTAAAGAATGAACAATAGGATAGATAACAGCATCATTCACCAGAATGGGAAATATAGGCAGAGAAAAAGACTGTCAGAAGAAACGTGGTGGTGAGTTCTGAGTTGGACCCACTGCACTGGAAGCACCCAAAGATCACAGGCGGAACTCAGATATAGGGTTAGACCTTAGAAGGTCAGACCTCCAGGTATGAACATGCAGAGATAATGGGACTTAATCCAGGCAGCCAGAACAGTGGCGATATGACCATCCTAGAGAACAGTTCAGTTCAGTTCAGTTGCTCAGCTGTGTCCAACTCTTTGTGACCCCATGGACTGCAACACTCCATGCCTCCCTGTCCATCATCAACTCTCAGAGCTTGCTAAAACTCATGTTCATTGAGTCCGTGATACCATCCAACCATCTCATCCTCTGTCATCCCCTTTTCCTCCCACCTTCAATTTTTCCCAGCATCAGCGTCTTTTCAAATGAGTCAGTTCTTCACATCAGGTGGCCAAAGCATTGGAATTTCAGCTTCAGCATCAGTCCTTCCAAATAATATTCAGGACTTATTTCCTTTAGGATGGACTGGTTGAATCTCCCTGCCGTCCAAGTACTCTCAAGAATCTTCTCCAACACCAAATCATGGTGCATTCATTGATAGTAGATAATTGACTGACAACATTGAAGACCTCTGCATAGAAGAGAAGCATTGTCTTCTGATGACTGGAATACAAAAACATTAGACCTCAGGGTGGAGATTATAAATAAATCAGATGTATAAACTATTTTTGTTATTAGATCATAATAAATTTTTCTTATTCTTCCAAGCTGTCCAAAAATGAAAAGAAAGTTGTATCTGTTTTCAATGCTAATAAAATAAGATAGCATTATTTTTTCTGAAACTGATCACTGAAACTACCTAGACAAAATTACCATATGGTCACAGAACAAGAAATGGAAAAAACTTTAATTGAAAAAGCTTAAAATTGGTTTTTACAAAGGAGATATTTTTCTTATGGTAGTAACTTATTTCTATCTTCAAAGAATGCTGAGGCTCCCTCTTGCTATTACTCATTGGAGTGATGTTTGCAAGGAGCTAATCAAATGAGATTTGTCACTTAACCTCAGGCTAGGGCAAGTTTGAAATTTGTTAAAATGAGTGGAAAGAATGCAGGCATCCATTGATTTCCAAGTTTAAGTGATAGAGGCCATCAATCACTAACACTGTTTGCTTTTCCTTTGAGTGTACATGTTAAAATGAGGGGAGTTAAATCTGTATATTGTTTTATAATTTAGTATTTATAACTGGCAAAGGGGATGATAGCATAAAATGCCCCCTTGACTACTACCACTGTCCTGCTGAAATGTTTCCTGTCTTGCTGAGAAATTAGGCCAAGGGAGCAGAGAAGGCAATGGCACCCCACTCCAGTACTCTTGCCTGGAAAATCCCATGGATGGAGGAGCCTGATGGGCTGCAGTCCATGGGGTTGCTAAGAGTCGGACCCAACTGAGTGACTTCACTTTCACTGTCATGCAATGGAGAAGGAAATGACAACCCACTCTGGTGTTCTTGCCTGGAGAATCCCAGGGACGGGGGAGCCTGCTGGGCTACCATCTATGGGGTCACACAGAGTCGGACAAGACTGAAGCAACTTAGCAGCAGCAGCCCTGATCACTTGTCTTTTGATGGGGTCCAGGATCAAGAAACCAGAATACTGGCCCAAGATAACTAAGGTGCATACCAAAAGAATTATTTCAATGAACCCAGACTCTTGAATCTTTCTGATCTAAGGTGTCCTTGGCTTCCAGCTTGAGGTGGAGCTTCAGTTCCTGTCCAGAGACTGAGGTCAGGCAGCAGACATGAGAGCACTGAAGACTAAATGCTAGACCAGTGGTCAGTGAGAAGATTTAGCAGAAGAGAATACTCACAAAGACAGAAGGTAGGCAAACAAGTAAAGTGTTTTTAAGAGGGAAAAAAAGAAGAGTCAAAGCCTTTGACTGTGTGGATCACAATAAACTGTGGAAAATTCTTAAAGAGATGGGAATACCACCTGACCTGCTTCCTAAGAAATCTGTTTGCAAGTTGAGAAGCAACAGTTAGAACAGGACATGGAACAACAGACTGGTTCCAAATCAGGAAAGGAGTATATTGTCACCCTGGAGTATATTGTCAAGGCTGTATATTGTCACCCTGTTTATTTAATTTATATGCAGAATGCATCATGAGAAATGCTAGGCTGGATGAAGCACAAGCTGGAATCAAGATTGCCGGGAGAAATATCAATAACCTGAGATATGCAGATGACAGCTCCCTAATGGCAGAAAGTGAAGAAGAACTAAAAAGCCTCTTGATGAATGTGAAAAAGGAGAGTGAAAAGTTGGCTTAAAGCTCAATATTCAGAAAACTAAGATCATGGCATCTGGTCCCATCATTTTATGGCAAATAGATGGGGAAACAATGGAAACTGTGAGACTTTATTTTCTTGAGTTCCAAAATCACTGCAGATGTTGACTGCAGCCATAAAATTAAAAGATGCTTGCTCCTTGGAAGGAAAGCTATGACCAACCTAGACAGCATATTAAAAAGCAGGTATATTACTTTACCAACAAAGATCTGTTTAATCAAAGCTATAGTTTTTCCTGTAGTCATGTATGGATGTGAGAGTTGGACTATAAAGAAAATCGCACTGAAGAATTGATGTTTTTGAACTGTGTTGTGGGAGAAGATTCTTGAGAGTTCCTTGGACTACAAGGAGATCTAACCAGTCAATTCTAAAGGAAATTAGTCCTGAATTTTCATTGCAAAGACATGCTGAAGCTGAAACTCCAATACTTTGGCCACCTGATATAAAGAACCGACTCGCTGGAAAAGACCCTGATGGTGAGAAAGATTGAAGGTGGGAGGAGAAAGTGATGACAGAGGATGAGATTGTTGGATGGCATCACCGATGAAATGGACATGAGTTTGAGTATACTCCAGGAGTTGGTAATGGGGAAATAGTCCATGGGGATGTGGCTGAGTGAGTAAACAACAACAAAAAAGCATCTTACATGCTTTATAGAAATACATATTAACAAGTGCAATTGCTAAAAATATTCAAAATATCCAAGTTCAGTTCAATAACTCAATCGTGTCCCACTCTGGATATTTTTGGATAAAAATCTAAAAAAGTCTGATTTTGGATAAAAACCAAAAATTTTGCATAAATTGAATGGAGCATAAAGATAATTATGGAGAATTGATTATTAGATTCTTTTTGGTTTTTGTTATTTAGAAGCAAACCTTCTTTAATTGGGAACAGGGAAGCCATGACCTGGTATGATTAGGTCTTTTACTGGCCAAGACACCTGATCCACATAGAGGGTTCAGGCTGGGACTGGGCAGGAGTATAGAAGAAAGTTCATAAGTGCTGTCCTGAGTGCCAGGTATGGAGACACAGATGCCAGGAGCATGCAGAGAAGGGGCATAGGGGATGCAGAGCTGAAGCTGGGGACATGTATATATGTGCATGTTCACATGTGTGGAAATGTAGATACACGAGCCCAATGCACACAGAATCTGCAGGTCCCCTCCAAGTTTGAACCAGGGAGAGGGTCAGGGATAAAATGCTTCAAATCTCTGACACTCCCAGGGACCGAGAAAATATCAGAAGAAGGGTATACACAGATGTGTGCTGAATGCCCAGACCTAGCTCTGCTTCTGCCACTTAGACTTGCTGTCTAACCTGAGACAAGTTACTTACCCTCTCTGTGCCCCAGAAAGAGTCTCAAGATGATCTCAGGTGTCTTTAGAACATCTGACACCCCTTGACTTCTTCTTGGGTCCTTGGAATGCTTAGCCTTTGGCCAGCTCACCCTCCCCATTACAGTCACCTATGATGACCTGTACTCACTCCATCTAATTTTGATGCTGGGGACCTCTTGAAAAAATGTTTACATTTTCACACTTGTAGTAGAAGCTACTGTTACCATTAAACAAAGAGATGTTCTATTTTGAAGAATTATAAAAAAGAAAAAAGTTCCCATTTTATTTGCATAGAATTGAGGTCATCATCAAATAAGAAACCTGTATTGCTACCAAAACCTCAGATACTTTCTGGAACAGTCTTCTCAACACATTTCTATGGTAAAAAGACACATTTCCCAATGCTTCTAAGACCTGTACTTTATAAAATAAAATAAAATTTAGTGTGATAAAAAGATATACAAGTAGAAGTCCTATTTTTAATGATTATATTCAATAGAAAAAAAAGGTTATTCCCTCAAGATGCTACAAATGTTTCTAAATTTTGCTCTACTAATTATATAACAGATAGAAAAGGAAATGTTTGAGGACCTACACTTGCCAGCAGGCTATGTTCTAAGCAGCAAGCTACTTCTGGTTTCAGAAACATTTTTAAGCATTTTATTTCTCACTACATGTTGTCTTGATCAGAATTTTGATAAAACATAAATTTTCTTTTTAAAGCAAAATTATTTGAGCTTGAATTTCAAAGTTTATATTGCTAATTGAATAAAAGCTTTTGGGGAGTCAGTAAAATAGTATTTTTGAAACTTGGATAGTAAATAATTTATCTTAATGGAAGACCAAAGGTTTTTCTTAAAGACAACTTTAGGTATCTAAAGGGCTTCCCAGGTGGTGCTAGTGGTAAAGAACCCACCTGCCAATGCAGGAGACATAAGAGATGCCATTTGATTCCTGGGTAAGAAAATCCCCTGGAGGAAAGCATGGCTACCCACTCAGTTTTCTTGCCTGTAGAATTCCAAGGGACAGAGGAGTTTGGTGGGCTACAGTCCAGTTCAGTTCATTTCAGTTGCTCAGTCGTGTCTGACTCTTTGC
>SJYT01077879.1:0-163229 GCA_006410635.1 Cephalophus harveyi
GAGTGACTGAAACTCCAGTACTTTGGCCACCTCATGCGAAGAGTTGACTCATTGGAAAAGACTCTGATGCTGGGAGGGATTGGGGGCAGGAGGAGAAGGGGACGACCGAGGATGAGATGGCTGGATGGCACCACGGACTCGATGGACGTGAGTCTGAGTGGACTCCAGGAGATGGTGATGAACAGGGAGGCCTGGCGTGCTGCGATTCATGGGGTCGCAAAGAGTCGGACATGACTGAGCGACTGAACTAACTAACTATTCTTCAATAAACATTACTTTAAAATCAGCAAATCAATAAAAATAAAGACAGATGGAGCTTCCGTGATGGTACATGGGGTAAGAATCCACCTGCCAATGCAGGGGACAGAGGTTCGATTCCTGGTCCGGGAGGATTCCACGTGCTGCAGAGCAGCTAAGCCCCTGCACCACATCTTCTGAGCCCTAGTGCTGTAGCTACTGAAGCATACTACCTACAGCCTGTGCGTACGCGCCTACAGCCTGTGCATACGCGCCCACAACCTGAGCTCTGAAGCAAGAGAAGCCGCCACAATGAGCAGCCCACACGCAGCAAAGAAGAGCCCCCGCTCTCCAGGACCAGAGAGAGCGTGTGCAAAGCAACACAGATCCAGAGCAGCCAAACATAAAGAAAGATGGACAATCCATAGTGGTAACTTATCTAGATTGAAAACACATTTTAAAAGCCCCTCCAGCCCAAATCAGTTTTGATTCCAGGCTATTGAGGCCCGAGACTTTAAAGAATAACACAGCTCAAGGAGGATAGAAGAGGCCTCAACAAACAGGCAACACGAACTCAAATGTCAGTGCATTGGTGATGAACATGGGGCCTTCAACAGGAGAGAAAGAACGCATAAGAAGATAAGGATACTCTTAGAAATGAGAATGCAAGCTAGATTGGGTGAGTGAAGCCCTGAATAAGAAGGTGATAATGGGATCTTATCTAACCTAAGGAAATGCGCCTTCAGGCAATAGAGTCAGAGTTTAAGACTAGATGTTGGAATCTGGGGATAATCAGCATATAATCATAATCTCCTCTCTGGCTTTTAGTACATTTAAAAGAAAAAAGACTCACAACACTTTAATTCTGTGTGTATAACATGTACATTTTACAGCAAAATAAAATGTACATTTTTCTAAAAATAGATTCTGCCATGGTTCCTTAATTCTACACTAAAAGCAATGCAATCTTGACTTGTGCTTTTTAATAAGAAAACATTTATAATATAAAAATGTACACCAGAGAGTAGAATCATTAAATGTGTACAATAAGTTTAGTCCTATTAAAAGAATTTGTATTGTCTCTCTTAAATGCAATGTCTCTATTACCTACATAGAGTGAGTTTTAGTAAACTAGTCGTCTGTAGCAAGATTGAACTTGTACGTTGTACTGATACATCTCAATCCTCCAGGAGTATAGAGATGATCTTGCCTTTTCTCCTAAATGAGGCAACATCACTTGTGTCGCTTAAATTAGAAGACACTGTTTCAATAAACACCTAATTGGTGAAGCCTAAATTATCATGTGTACTGTGGAGGGACTCAGATTTTGGCTTTAAAATTTGCCAGCAAAAGATTTCAGGGAGCTAAACTATAGGGAGGTGTCAAATGGAGAAAAAAAATCAAAATACATGTTTAGAGGAGAGAGTCTGTGGGGCTCAATTGTCTGATGTGGTGGTAGTTTAAGGCCTGCCCACCGGAACATACCACCATGTTAAAGAGGAGGGGAAATATATCACATTTAAAATGCTCTCTTGAAGTTTCAGTAGTTAAAAAAATGGATGAATGGGAGTTCATGTTTCTATTAACAGTTTAGGCAGAATGGACTAAAATGCTATTTCTTTTCTCCATCGCTAACTTTTAAAGACTATCTCTTCCATTTTAAAATATGCTTTAGTTTTTAAAGATACGGAGAAATTGACAAGATAGGACAGAGTACCCATACACTCCACAAACCCAGTTTCTCCTCTTATTAGCTTGCTGTATTAATCTAATAGTTTACTACAGTGAATGAGTAAATGCAGCCACATCAATTATAACTGAAGCCCATTTTTTTTTCTCAAGGCCTTAGTTTTTGCTAGTGCCATTTTTCTGTTCTGGGATCATATCTAGGTTCCCACATTGCATTTAGTCAACACATCTCCGTGGACTTCTCTTGACTGGGGCAGGTTCTCAGACTCTTCTCTTTTTTTAACGTCAACTGCTTTGATGAGTTGCTGTTTAGCTGCTAAGTCCTGTCTGACCGTTTGTGACCCCATGGGCTGTGCTCGTCTGTCCGTGAAATTTTCTAGGCAGGAATACTGGAGTGAGTTGCCATGCCCTTCTCGAGGGGATCTTCCCAACCCAGGGATCAAACTTGGGCCTCCTGAATTGCAGGCAGATTCTTTACTGTCTGAGACTCCAGGGAAGCCAGAAGTGATCAGAACCAAAAGTCCGATCGAGTTGGAGAAACCTGTCAGAAAGCAAAGAATTGAAAATGCAGCTCTGGAAGATGACACAAAACTGGAACGACCAGTTCAGATAGACAAGACTGAGGCTGGAGAAGCCAGCAGCAGCAAGGACCACGGAGCAGTGCTGTTTATAATCGTGCTCCGCAGGCAGCCTGCATCAGTGCCCCTTGAGATGTTTATGAAAATGCAGGTTCCAGAAACACGTACAGACTCGCTGAATCAAAATTGCTGATATATATTTTCTTCTACATTCTCCCAGACAGCTCTTTCGCACACAGAATTCATAATTTCCTTTTCAGAGTAGCCAGACAGGACAGAAAGACAGTGAGAAGGGATGTCAGTGATCACTTTTTGATGTAATACCCCTGAGAAGTTTCAATTCCAGAGGACTCCTTTAATTGGAGCCTGAAAATCCTGGTGGATAGGACCGCTTTTGTGAAGGCTTCGGTCTTTGTTTACAATCTGCAGCCCCAGGAAGGTAGACAGGAACAAAAGTCCTCCTGATGTGATCACCGGGTGTCCTTTGATCTCAGCATGCTTGCTGTAGCAGTGTCTTGCCATCCTCCGGCTGGCAGTCTGGGGTAGCCCCACAGAGTCGGCGGAATTCTGCCTTCTGTCAACCTGCAAGGTCACGGCTGAGAGCTGACAGCGCTGCCTTTCACAACTTCCATTTTTCATCCCTACCATTTGTTCATTTCCAGGTGAATTTTTCTTTCACTTCCTTATTGATCTATTGGCATAAAAGCATACTTCATCCCGTAATGATTGCACCAGATGTTGTGCTCACCTTCACACCCTAATGCTTAGCTGTTTACACTTCGCGTGACTAACATGTCTATTGCCCATTCACTATTTCAGGCTTCCATTAGAATAACTGGCATCACTGTCTGCAACAGGCAATGAACCAGTTCATTGGATCAAGGTCCACAGACAAAATGATTAATCCAGTTTCCTCAGTTATCTTTGATGGCCTACATTGAACAAGAGAGAGCAGATTCTATAGGAGAGAAGCAGAACCTAGCAGTGTGAGGAGATTCCTTGAGGATCAGCTATCACACTTCACAACTAAGCTGCTCAGAGGGACAAAGGTTTCCAGCGTATCCGTATCCTTTGCTGACTGCACAACTGGGTATAAAAGATCAGATGATGCAAACACTCTGGACACGTCTCATTCTGCTGTGCAAAATAATGATGCTGTTAGGAGGAATGACTCCTCACAGAGGCTGTCTCAGAACAGCAGCCCCAAACTTTTTGATACCAGGGACCGATTTCTCGGAGGACAATTTTTCCATGGACTGGGGAGGGGAGGGGGGATGGTTTCAGGATGATTGACATGCATTACATCCATTGTGAGCTTTGTTTCTATTATTATTACATTGGCTTCACCTCAAATCATCAGACAGCAGATTCCAGGGGTCGAGGACCCCAGTCTTAGAAGAAGAAAAACTCCCATTTAATGAAAGTTCATCATGAGCTATTGCATACCTGTTGCAAAATCAACAACCCTACCAGGAAAGCAAGACAAGTTGAATAAACTCCCCAAAGCCACAGACATGATCATCAGAGGAAGACCTGTTCTAAATAAGAGTCAAATCTCAGTCAAGCCTGCCTTCTTTCTGTGATACTACAAACCACTCCAAAAGCAGCTGAGTTACTGTTCGAGTCTGGGAAGCTATTCTCAGTTTTTCTTTTTCTTTCATCAGATTTCTGTCATCTCTGTATTCAAGTAATTATATTACCTCTTCAAAGAATGGATCTAAAGGAAACCGCACAGCATTCCCAGGACTGTGTTGTTGGTGTTCAGTCACTAAGTCATCTGACTCTTTGTGACCCCACAGACCGCAGCACCTCAAGCTTCCCTGTCCTTCACTGTATCCCAGAATTTGCTTAGTTTCATGTACACTGAGTTAGTGATGCTATCCCACCATTTCATCCTCTGTCATCCCCTTCTCCTCCTGCCCTCAGTCTTTCCCAGCATTAAGGTCTTTTCCAATGAGTCAGCTCTTTGCATCAGGTGGCCAAAGTATTGGAGCTTCAGCTTCAGCATCAGTCCTTCCAATGGATATTCGGGGTTGATTCCTTTAGGAAATCCCAAGACTTTAGATCATACCACTTATTTAGGGCAATAATTGTCTCCTTCCAAATTAATTTAAAGATCTTCCTCTCTTATTTCTCTAAATCCCAGATCTTTTTGCTCTCTTCCCTCTCTTGAATGTCTCCATTTTAAGAAGATCAGAGAGGCAGCCACCATAACACAATTAATTAACTCTCACTAATCAAATGGGGAGATGACCTGTATGCTAGGCAGGCATGGTGTTTTTCAGGCTGTGGGAACAAGCTGGAAAGAATCTTTCTTATTTGCATGATTCCAACCTTTCTCAGGAAGAAGAGGTTTCTACTTAATCCACCCAGTGATCTGCTCATACACTGCATGTAAACAGTAAAACCACCTTAACTTTCTGTTTACAAGCAAGAGCCACCTGTGGTCCCTGGTTGCCCAGTTCTGACTGTCAGTTACATTAATCCACAGAGCTTAAGACAGGAAGGGAAGTGGGGAGTTAGGAGGCAGGAATTTTGCAAACTGACTTCGTATGAAAAGAACAAGGTTCACAAGCAGAGGAAGCTGGGGGTGGGAGGCATTTTTGTCCCAGAGTTCTCTGCTCTTTTGGATTCAATTTCACTACATAGAAACGTTGCCTTTTCTGTAAATATCAATAGAAGCATTTCTGTTTCACATCATCTGTCTCCTCTCTTCCAGTCCATTTTTGGCCCTGTAACATCTGCAGACTTTCAGAAGCTGGGTGTAAAACTTCCTGCCCTTTGATAAAAGGAACATCCAAGCCCGATATGTCTTGGGCTCTCCTGGTGTCAAAAGACTCAGTCTTTGTGCATGGTGAGCAGAGTTACACTTGGTCCTGTCTTTGGAGAAGACTTTCTGAGGAATCTGACAGAGGCCACTGAAACTCTAGGGTCTCTTCAAAAGAGGATTGCAGCGCTGCCAAAGCTGTTGTGGATTTTCCCAAAACTGTCTTCTTGGAGGAGTTCTGGTACTGGGAATTCCCAGGTGGTCTCGTGGTAAACAATCTGCCTGACAATGCAGGAGATGCAAGAGACGCAGGTTCTGTCCCTGGATCGGGAAGATTCCCCTGGAGGAGGAAATGGCAACCTACTCCAATATTCTCGCCTGGAGAGTCCCATGGACAGAGGAGCCTGGTGGGCTATAGTCCATGGGGTCACAGAGAGTTGGCCATGACTGAGTGGCTGAGCAGACAGACTGGTGTGCTCCTAACCAGAGTTTTGCTTCTTAATGTGTGAGCAGCAACTCCTCTGTTCAAAATTCTAGAACTCCCGAGAGATCAGCATGAGATCACAGGAAGCATACCTAATTCAGTGACGGCTGCACTGGCTCCGTTAGCCAGCCACGGCCCTCACCCAGTGAAGTTAATTATTCTGAATCTTAACCACTTTTGAAAGATGAGGAAAACCATGCTGGTGGTTTCTACCCCATGGAATGGCTGGCTATACTTTTGGCACTGGTGACTCGGATGAGATGATAGACGTAAGAATGATTCATATCATCTAGGTACCAATCAATTGTAAGGGGTGTGTGTGTGTGTGTGTTTATCCAGTCAGTCATTAACTGGGCTTCCTCAGTGGCTCGGTGGTAAAGAATCCACTTGCAATGCAGGAGACGTGGGTTCAATACCTGGGTCAGGAAGATGACCTGCAGGAGGGCATGGCAACCCGCTCCAGTAGTCTTGCTTGGAGAATCCCATGGACAGAGGAGGCTGGCTACAATTCATCTTTAGGGTGGCCAAGAGTCAGACAAGACTGAACGCACGTGATTTCTTAACTAATTACCTATATGTAATAGGCGCTACAATAACCTCTGACCTTTGCCATCAAGAACCTTATGTATTGGACAAAAATAGTGGGACAGGAGAAGAAAATTCCTGTTTACTCAGAGCTTGCCAGGTTTCAAGAGCTTTGCATGAGGTGCATCAGTTAATTTTCATCTCCATCACCACCCTCATGTTAGCCTGATTTCCTGAGCACTTACTATGTCCCTCATGCTAAACTAAACACTTCCAGTTGGCTTATTCAACCCTGGCAGTTGTAAGAGATGCTTCTTAGTAGCCTTATCACAGACTAGGAAAGGCAGGCTTCTCTAGAGGGTGACCTTCTTGTTGCCCATAGGTCGTACTGACAGATTTCAGCTCAGGTCAGCCCAGCTCTATAACCCGTGCTCTCCACCAGCCAAAACCAGATCACCCAATTTGAGGATGATTAATCCAAGACCATGGAGACTGAGAATCAGTCCAAAGTCCTATAACATGAAGCAAGACCGAGATTTGAACTTGATTTCATTTGCTTGCAAAGCCCTGTATTTTCCATCACGTTTACCCCCAGAGGTCAAGACCCCAAGCCAGACAGAGCTGTGGAGTAATAGCATTTCACAGAAACAGAAATTATTGGAAGCAATTAAGCCTCAGACAACGAATCCCTTTGAATCATTTTCTTTTTAAAGACTGTGAGAAATCATATTTATAGTCTTTAATTTCACTTCCTATTTTATTAACATGACTGAGGTGGCATTTTTCCTTCTCTGTTATAACCTGCTGATTTTTGCCATATTATTTTATGATGCATCCTTTAATTTTTTTTTTTTCTATTATTTCACACAGGGTGTTTTCATGGGCTTTTAGGAAATTTCCCTTTCTTTCATAGAAAAATGTTTCTTTCTTGGAAAGGTTTCCTTTGGTGCATTTCCAACTGAGGAAGAGTCTCCCAAGCTATATCAAAGGTTGTCAGCCCTCTGTTCTCCCCTATAGGTCTAGGAGGATGAGCTCTTAATATTTATTTCTGAGGGCTCTTTTCTCTGTTTTTGTCCTGCCTGTTGAAATGAGCGGTTCAATAAACTTCTTGACGCAGCTGGTGGAAGCATGTCCTTTTTGCTTTCATTTCTAGTGCTTCAGAGATGACAGGGGCATGAGCAGTTTCTGTGCTTTGAAAACTTTCTGTGAGCTTGAGATGAAATCATTAATTGGCATAGAGAATCACTGAGCTTAGAATGATAATGTTTTTAGCAAACAACCATGCTTTCAAGCTCTATATTATCTCTAACATTAATTCTTCTGCAATTCAATCTCCATAAGGTATTTGTGATAAAGGCAGCATCTGGCATAAAGGTTTATTATGCATTGTATTCCAATATAATACAGAGCTCTGACCCCCTGACACTAACTAAATACTTCTGCAAAAGAAAATTGTCAGGGGGAGAGAGGAAGATTTTCTAGAGTCCTGTTACACTATTGGTTTGACTCCTGAATATTTATTATTTCATATTGGATTCTCCAGTGAATTTCAAGCAGATTAAAGAATGTTTCAGAATGTGGGCTCTGAAAAAGTAGAAACTATATCTTGTCTAGGGTCCAATATCAACTAATAGATGTTTACTGTATATGTAATGCTCCCTCTGAGTAAACTAGTCCCTGGAAATAAATTGCCCACTCTTAGAAGACACTTCTTTTCAGGAAAAAATAATAAAGTAACCTCTTTCTTTGGTCAATGATACCTCTGCCTTAATAATAGACAGTTCACCTCCTCACAGGTAGGTAATTTTCCAGCAGGTATGAATTATTCCCTAGGAAAAGCCAGGCCAGGCTATACCATCTTCCTGGTTATCTGTCTGTGTACCATGTGCATGCTAAGTCACTTCAGTCATGTCTGACTCTGTGCAACCCCATGGACTGTAGCCCACCAGCCTCCTCTGTCCATGGGATTCTTCAGGCAAGAATACTGGAGTGGGTGGCCACGTCCTCCTCCAGGGGATCTTCCTGACCCAGGGATGGAGGCTTCGCCTCTTGCATCTCCTGCATTGGCAGAGCGTTCTTTACCACTAGGTGCTACCTGGGGAGCCTTATCTCTATACCATAAATCTACCTATATTTATGTATCTATCTATCTCTCACCTATCATCACTGACTTGAGGGAGGGATTTATTCCATTGAGAAGTTATCTATTAGCATTCGAGCACACAAAACATACAATGACCATGCCGCAGTTGTAAGAGGTTTTATACATGCATATGTATATATATATATATACACATACATTAGAAAGAGAGAGAGAGAGATGAATGAAAGATATGGTATTGTTGCTTTAATTGCTTATGATCTACTCAAAATTAAAAATAGATCCAAAATGCATTAAGAGAATAGCAGTAAAACAGCTTCTAAGAAAACGAAAGTGGTCGATTTAGAGCAAACAGGTTGGAAAGGCAACCACCGAGACAGTAGAGCGTGACCTTCAGAGATGACGTGAGGGGGGGTGGTTGGAATCGACTGGGCGGGTCAGGCCTAGATTTGCTTTCCAAGCCAGACTGGGAGGGTGGGTCAGAGCCCCTGGGGCCCCTAGTCCTGAGAAGGACTTCTCTTTTCTGGGCTGGACTTCAAACAGGGCCTGAGGAGGCATGAGCTTTGGAAAGTTCCGGCATTCCCTAGCTTGACTCAGCTGGACAAGCTGGCCACCTGATGATGTCCTTTTTCTCCTTTCTTAGTCGTCATCTGGCTACAGAGGGCGATGCAGTCAAATAGGGAACTGATCTTCGGCCAAGGATGAAGAAGAAGCTTCTGGACACTCCCGTGAACACTCATTCTCCAGTTCTAGAAAACTTAAAGTAACTTGTGACTACCCTTCTTTTCTCTCCCGCTTTCCATCTGCCCCGGAGAGCCTCTCTCTAATCCTCCCGCTTCCTTTATTAAAGATGCTCAGTCTTGCGCTTTGTTCCTGCCACTCATTGAACCCTCCATGGGACCATCCAGTCTCCCTGTTGTCAGGATCATTAACCCAAATCCAGATTCACACAAGTAATTATTCTGGTTCACAGGTCCTCACTGCCCAGAGTTTAAGATTATTGTTAAGAACAATGGTTTTTATTCAGATTATTTGAGCCACGTGATGCTAACTAGGTTACTAGGTCTTCCCATCCCTCACCTGTAAATGAGAACAACTTATTCACTTGTGTACCAGTTGCAAATGATATTAAGGTAGATATGAGGTAGATACTATTCCATGGGCTCAGTCACATTCAACTCTTTGATCCCCCCTGGGTCTGTGGCCTGCCAGGTTCCTCTGTCTATGACATTTCCCAGACAAGAATCCTGGAGTGGGTTGCCATTTCCTCCTCCAGGGGATCTTCCTGAGCCAGGGATTGAAACTTCATCTCCTGCATCTTCTGCAAAGCAGGGTAGATTCTTTACCACCAAGCCACCTGTGAAGCCCAAGTCCTCCCCTAGACATGAGGACACATCGGTGACCTAGACAGGACAGCTCCTACCCCCATGAAACTTACATTCTCAGGGGCCCCACAGAGAAGGGAAGCATGACCCTGATCTCGAGGGAGAAATACAAAGTAAGCCATGATTTGGGTAAATAGGAACTCCCTCTATAAAAATCTCTTCCATCCTCAGTATTTGCTGCCAGAAGTGATGAATTATGCATAAATAAGGTGAAGATATACACAAAATCTAAATATACTGCAGCATCCCTACTGAAAACATAGCTCATCTCATGAGAAATTGAGATTAACTAGCTTACAAAGTTGTTCAAAGTAACTACTGATATACTCCACGGAAGGTGACCGATATAGTGCTTGACATACAGTAACCATTTCTAAAGTCTAATATGTGAGGAGAAGCGCTTCTTCAGTTGCTTCCACCCTCTCCTGCCCCCCCCCCCACCCATAGCACACCCCAGCCCCACACAAAACCAACATCCCGTGGCCTCAATGGACAGGGGCTGCCTCGTCCTGCCTCTGGGACTTAGTCTGAAATGCTTTTCCCTTTTCCCATTCTGCTTCAAATTTTTGCATTTTCTCCCTTCTCATCAGTATGATACTCAAAACTAGGGGGTTTTATTTGCATGTGGGAAACCCTGAGAAGTAGCTTGTAAATCAGAAAATTAAAAACAGTTTTATGTTAGAGGAAACTGAATGGTTTAGGATTTGTTCCTATTTCTTTTAAAGCTTTGAAAATCCACGCTGCTGATGTATATGGAGGATGAAAATAGAAATGCGACTGAGAGAAGATGCTGGGACACCGGTGTTGTTTGCCTCAGAGAGGGCTTTAGAGCACTGAATGTGAGCATCTTTCTGTGGGGTGGTTTCCATTCAGCCAAGACTCCACCGCTAGGATCTTTTGTTCTAAACCAGAAGCCCTCACTCATTTAAATTACTACCTGCCCCCTGTGGTCATGTAAATTTGTCATCTCTGCTTCAGAGAGATAAATGATAACCTTCTCCTAGCCAACAAACTTGGTTAAAGAGAACAGCACAATTCTTTTTTTTTTTTTTAAATACTTATCCAACTCAAAATAGAAACCTGGAGGGCATGGCTTGGACTCCTGAATTTAGACTTACTAGTAACACTAGCGGATATCTCTTAGGAGCTGCCTAGTATTCTCCCTTTCCATGCTATGTGAAAGGCAGTTTTATCAAACTTCAGACTTTCACCAAATCATGTGAAGGAAAAGCTAATTCTAAGGATTAAGAAAGAAATGGAACCCCAGCACAATATAAAGAATTCTTACTCTTGTTGTAAATAATACCATAAGCCCTAAAAACCACAGAATGATGAAAAACATATCTAAGTCAAAATGGCTATTTTTCATAAACTATCTTGTTTTATGATACACAATCCATAAAGCTAATACAACGGAGAGAATTTATTTGGTGGGGCTATTTTTGGAGCGCTGATAATATTTTTGGAACGCTGCTGGTGCTCTTGAATTATATTAGACCTTTTGTATCAGTTATTGCAAAGAATGAAAATAAATTCCTGGAGGAAACTTTCTGCAACTTGAATTCAAAGACATCAGAAACTTCTAGAAAGTGAGAGCTAAGAAATCCCAAATTGGAATTTTAAGTTCATGCTATTGAAAGGAGATTAAAACCAGCTTGTGGACAGTTTATGATGGAACCACAATGAATATTTAGGAACTTTTATAGCAATAGGACACGGCAGTGACATGATATTGTATTTTACAAAAATGTTAGTCCTCCCTGGGCTGGAAATTTTAAACAATGGAAGCAATACTTGGCGCTTCTCCACAACACTTTGAAAGTCCTTCTTTTGACTTGATAACAACCTACTAGACTCAGTCTTATAAATTGCCCAAGAGTCATGGGCCTCCCTGGTGGCTCAGACAGGAAGAATCCGCCTGCAGTGCAGGAGACCCAGGTTCAATCCCTGGGTCGGGAAGACCCCCTGGAGAAGGGAATGGCAACCCAGTCCAATATTCTTACCTGGAGAATCCCCTGGACAGAGGAGCCTAGCTGGCTACAGTCCATAGGGTCACAAAAGTCAGACACGACTGAGTGACTTTCACACTTCACTTCAGGGGGGTTTGCTATCAAACGCCCTACTAGTCAGTTCTGGCGCTGCTCTTACTGGTCAGGGGACCTAAGGATGGATATTTAACTGCCTGGGACTCAGTTGTCCCTGAGAGTAAGACCTACTTTAAGCGTTCCTTTGGAAGAATAAAATGAGATGATGTTTATAAAGAAATCAGCATATTTCCTGGGATATTTTTTCTCAAAAAACTGTTATTGATAGAGAAAAATGCAGCTTACGCTTGAATTGCCCCTGGAGAGGATGTGAGAAACTTTGGGGAAAAAATAACTTGGCATCTTTTCAGAACATTGATTAGAATAATCTAAGAGTTATAGTTTGCATAAGGATAGTAGATCATCTATCATTGAATACCATACCTTCTAGCATGAAAAGCATAATTAAATTGTCCCATCACTAACACGGTTCTATGAAATCACATTTGCAATCTAGGGTTATTTTATATGTTAAATGTGAATTGTTTTCTTTTTTGCTTCCCTCTGGCACAGAGATTATACAGTATATAGAAGTATGTATTTATAAATATATATATTTATAAATATATATTTTTTAAATTACATATATAAGTATATATGCAGCTTCCACATATTTTTCTTGCCATTCTTGGTTGGATCAATAGCCTCCATGACAATTTTTAAAGCAACTGTCTTCCACTGCAATAGGTAATTTCCCGTGTCCCTTCTAAGTTTAATATTTCTCACCAGAGCTGCTGCAAGCATGTTTTATAGTGTCGTTACCCGGTCCCCTTAGTGAGATGGATGCCTTTCCTTGGGCAATTGAAGCAAGGTTACCCACTGTATCATCTAAGAGTCAAACCCCCAAGTTCTATGTGTCTACAGACAATAATGCCTCAAGAAACAGCCTCCTGAAGGCTCTTTAAAGCCCTTCTAACTAATGGAAAAATCTGTCTCTCATGATGAGAAGAAGAAGATGAAATATTGTATCTTACTTTAAACATTCAATGTGCTTTCACATACATTGCTTTATTTACTCCTCACTACCCAGTAAAACTATATGACTCATCTTTTTTTTTATTTTAAAAAGATATACTTATTTTTAATTGGAGGACAGTTGCTTTACACTATTATGTTGGTTTCTGCCGTCCATCGACATGAATCAGCCAGAGGTATACATATGTTCCCTCCCTCTTGAACCTCCCTCCCATGTCTCCCACCCCATCCTATCCCTTTAGGTTGTCACAGAGTACCGGAGAAGATCGATATTCTTTTCAGCTTCTGAGCAAGTGGAACAAGACCAGCAACAAGCATAGCTTAGCTAATAGGAGCCCATACATCAGGTGGAGACATCCCTGGACCAAAAAGTTGTCAAGGTGACAACTGTGGGTTATTTCTTGCATAATAGATCTCTTCCTGCTGAAAGACATGCTGTACCTCCAGTGCACTAAGCCACATACACTTCTCTTAATTCTAGATTATATTTGATTACCGGATTTTCTTTTAATAAAACATTTATAATCATTTCCTTTACAACATCAATGTGCTCGTTTCCAGGAAAAATAAAAAGATTCATTAAATTATCAAATGCCAGTAATAGTTTTATTTAAGCCAGTGACTCCATATACATATAAATACCCTAGAAAATAGCTTCTGAATGATCAACAAGGCTGTTTTGCTCAAGACAAGAGGATAAGCAGAGGAGAAAGGCACAGCACAGAGCTAGGCTCTGCTCATAAACGTTGTCTAGCTAGTGAGATAAAACCGAGAGAGAAAGAGATAGGTGATGGTTTATGCAAAGTTCATGCAGAATGGAACTATTTTTCAGTTAATCCCCCAAACCTGACACTTGATGTGTTTTCCCTGAGGGGATAAAAATGAGCTAGCAGCATAATGAGGGCTGCCCTCAGCTTCCAGACTCCAGACGTGGTTTCCTTCCGACCCCTCTTCCAGGCAGCCAGGGAAGCTGAATCCATGACCTCAGCCCCGCACCTTGCCAGCCCATCACACGTATAATCCAACGCTGTCTACCTAGGATCACCGGTGTGTTGAACTATCGAATCTGAAAAGCCTAAGATTGTGTTTGCCGTGGTTGGGATTTAAGCCTGTCTGAATATGCCACTTTCTAGCCAAACAAACCAAACCGAAACCCAGGGAAATCTGCCAAGACAAACTTTCAAACCCCAAGTTTAAAAACATTGGAATTACCGTCACGTTGCACTCCAATGTAAATGTTGTCACGTCGGGCCAGACCATCAGCTTAGGAGAGGCCAGAACTGTGGGAGAAGTTGACGGAAAAGTGTTCAGTGTCATTGACGGCTTCTTGTTGACAATGGCAGAGAACTCCACTTGGCTGTCCCGGTATCCCTGCTCTCCTTCCTTCTGAACAAAACCCTGCAGTTTAGCTGGACACATGGTTTCCTACCCCAGAAACTGTAATTCCCAGTGGTCCTTTTCCCTATTACCTCCTCCTGCTTTGATTCAAATTCCACCACTTCTGGACAAATGGATGCGATGCACATCAATTACTTTCCCTGCCCCTTGCCTTGCCAAAGGACACACCGCTCTGCCTATCACTGAGGGTGATCTTCATAAAACCCAAATGTAGTTATATCATCATAGTTTCTTCTACTTGAAATTCTTCAGGGTTCTTTATGACTTAGAATGCTGTAAGTCTTGCAGTGCTGTGAATGGACCTGGAGTCTGTCGTGCAGAGTGAAGTAAATCAGAAAGAGAAATAAACAAATAGTGTATAAGCATACGTTAACACATGTATGCAGAATCTAGAAAAATGGTACAGATGAACCTATTTGCAGGTCAGGTAGGAGCATAGATATGGAGAACAGTGGGGGAAGGAGAGAGTGGGATGGACTGGGAAAATAACATTGACATAGGTACATTAGCTGGTGTGAGACAGAAGAGCTGGTGGGAAGCTGCTGTATATCACAGGGAGCTCAGCTCTGCGCTCTGTGGGGATCTAGAGGGGTGGGAGGCTCTCAAGGAAGAGGATATATGTCTACATAGAGTTAATATGTATACACATTGCCCTTCATGGATCACAGTCTTGTCATGGCAAAGGGGCTTGCATAACTCAATGAAACTATGAGTCATGCCATGCAAGGCCACCCAAGATGGATGAGTCATACTGGAGAGTTCTGACAAAAAAAAAAAAAAAAATGGTCCACTGGAGGAGGAAACAGCAAACCACTCCACTTTTCTTGCCTCGAGAACCCCATGCGTAGTATAAAAAGGCAAAACGATGTGAATCACAGCAAACTCTGGAAAACTCTTAAAGAGATGGGAATACCAGACCACCTTACGTGTCTCCTGGGAAACCTGTGTTCAGGTCAAGAAGCAACAGTTGAAACCAGACATGGAACAACAAACAGACTGGTTAGAAGTGGAGAAAGGAATACAAGGCTGTATGTGGTCACCTTGCGTTTTTAACTTATATGCAAAGCACATCATGTGAAATGCCAGGCTAAATGACCCACAAGCTGAAATCAAGATTGCCGTGGAAAATATCAACAACCTCAAAAGTGCAGATGATACCACTCTCGTGGCAGAAACTGGAGAGGAATTAAAGGCCCTCCTGAGGAAGGTAAAAGAAGACAGAGAAGAAGCTGGCTTACAAGTCAACATTCAGAAAACCAAGATCATGACATCCCGCCCATCACTTCATGGCAAAGAGAAGGGGAAACGTGGAAGCAGTGACAGACTTTATTTTCTCGGTTTCCACAATCACTGCTGATTGTGACTGCAGCCATGAAATTAAAAGACACTTGCTCCTTGAAAGGAAAGCGATGAGAAACCTAGACAACATATTAAAAAGCAGAGACAACACTTTGCCGACAAAGGTCTGTCTAGTCAAGGCTATGGTTTTTCCAGTAGTCATATATGGATGTGAGAGTTGGACCATAAAGAAGGCTGAGCGCCAAAGAACCGTTGCTTTTGAATTGTGCTGGGGAAGACTTTTGAGAGTCCCTTGGATAGCAAGGAGATCAAACTAGTCCATCCTAAAGGAAATCTGTCCTGAATATTCATTGGAAGGACTGAGGCTGAAGCTGAAGCTGCAACACTCTGGGCACCTGATGCGAAGAGCTGACTCATTGGAAAAGACTCCGATGCTGGGAAAGATTGAAGGCAAAAGGAGAAGGCAGAGGCTGACATGGTTGGATGGCATCACCAACTCTGTGGACATGAATCTGAGCAAACTCTAGAAGTTGGTGAAGGACTGGGAAGCCTGGCATGCTGCAGTCCATGGGGTTGCAAAGAGTTAGTCATGACTTAGTGACTGAACAGCAACAAATAGCTAATTCACTTTGCTGTGTAGCAGAAACTAACACAGCATTGTAAAGCAATTATACTCCAATTAAACAAATTAAAAAAAAATAAAGACTACTATAAGCTCAACTCCTTAGCTGGCACACCAGATCAAATGTCTAAATCTGGCCATCTTTCCAGCCCCGATTTTGTCATCATCCTTAATATACCCACATGATAACAATACTGCTTACATGAATCTTCCTCAGCAGATTAAATATGTGTAAACTCATTATTTCCTAGTCTTGAAAAAATACCTACTCGTCTTTTTTGAAAGCTCAATGCATCTCCTGACCTTCGCCATCTTTCTGGGTAGAAGCCAATATTTTCTGTCGGGTTCTCAAAAAGCATTCAATGTATTCCTTTTTTATAGCTCTTAGAACACTTTTAAATACTTACTTTACCTCCAAATTGTATAGTGTCTTCAAGAGAACTGGTTTTTTTGCTTGTTCACTTTTATGCCCTTGGGCCCTTCTGAAAATCTCAAACAATGTAGCCAGTCAATATACATTTAAGTACAGAGTGGGAACATAGAGTTGGAGATTTGGGGGGCTGTTGATCATTTTTACACCCTAACGTAACTTCCTTTTTTCTTCTCTCCTGCAGTTTCACAGTCTCTCAAAATAGAAGATTCATTGAGATGCCAAAATGCCAGAAGAGGCTTCCTCCAGTTGCACACAGCAAGTTAAGTTCACGACACAAATCCCTTCTTACATAATACAATTTGGAACTGCCTCATATAATGCTTTTGAGACAGACTGAGATGGAGACTCTGTGGTCAGTGTTATTTAACTTAATTAGCTTAATTGATATGCAGAATAACTCTGGAATAGACAGTCTTATTATTCTAATTCCATCATGATTAAAATATCTGTTATGTAGTCCTGGTCAGTCATTAGCCAAGATGTACACTGTACAGATTCCAAAATGTGATAGGAACAACCCATGAATTGATATCATTGCTATCTTTGAAAAGCAACTTTTCATCTCTTCCTGCTGGATTCTGGCATCTTTTCAATGTCCTTTTAAAATCTTTGACCTGCTTCATGGAGCATCTGGTATTTAAGGACAAGAGAGTGGATCCAAGGAAAAGCTACATTCCGCTATTAGCAGGTTTTTCCAACTAGGATCTACTCTCAAAGTCATAACTATAATTTTCCAAACCTGGCTATTGCAGTCATATATTTATTTCTCATGTTCCCTTTATCCATGATGGGCAAAGATCTTAAAGAGTGAGGAGCCCATCGACACTGTACCTATCTATCAGATATTTAAACTACGCAAGCTCACTTTCAAGGCTTAAGTGAGAAAAAATGTTAGCTTTTCATCCCAGAAAATCTGTGAACGTTCTAGTCACCAGATTGATATTGGGCAGTGTATTGAAAAGCAAAGTCATCACTTTGATATTGGGCACAAGTCATTGCATCAGATGATATTAGATCCTTTGGGAAGCCACACTCCTAGATAAACTGTCTCGCTCATTTTGTTGACACCATCCTGTTTGCTGACACCATCATGTCTTTCTTCTATTGTGGTGAAACTTTTAAAACTTCAAGAATTCCCTTTAAAATGAATCCATCTCTCTCCAAGTATTAATCTATTGTCTGTTACGAGTACTTTAATTGGGTGTTAGCTTATTAGACCGCTTTCCAGAGTTATCACAGTCCAGATCATAGCCAAGCAGAATATATTCAACTGTTGGAGATACTTAGCTAGAAGCAAGGATAGCAGACTGGGCTGTGACATCGTCATGCAGTACCCCAGGCGCCTTTGGAAATAAAGGCGTGATAACGAGACTTCCTGGGTGTCTGATTTACTCCAAGCCCTGTCCTGAACACTATGTTTGCTGCCCATTTAATTCAATGTCCTAGGAGTAGCGCATCATTCTGTTTTGTAAATGAGATAACTTGGGCTTAAAAAGGGTAAACGTCCTGTCCACAGTCATAGAACTAGTATAATCACTGGTACCAGAATTCAACACAGGCATATCATTATTCCTGGGCAAGGAGTAGTCAGGTGCCGGTGCTGAGAACATCCTATCAGGCCCTTATCATTCACAAAGAGGAGGATGTTATGCTTTTTCTTTTTTTTCCACCAAAGACCTATTAAGCACCTACTGTGTGCCAAACCCTTTTTTTTAGTTCCTGGGAATACAGTTGTAAACAAAATTGAAATGTCTTTATTCTCATCAAGTTTATGTGATAGTGGGAGCACATTTAGTTTTATTTACTATGTTTTCTGTTCTGTCTATAAATATTTCCAATATTGACAAAAATTCAGTATACCATATACTCTCTAGTGTGCATATTTGAATATGTATTTGTATACACAGATTTCCCTGGTGTTTCAGTGGTAAAAAGAATCTGCCTGCCAATGCAGGAGACACAGGTTCAATCCCTGGATCAAGAAGACCCTCTGTAGAAAGAAATGGCAACCCACTCCAGTATTCTTGCCTGGGAAATCCCGTGAACAGGGGAGCCTGGAGGGCTGCAGTCCATGGGGTCGCAGCGTCAGACATGACTTGCAAATAATCAGCAGCAACAGTACACACACACACACACATACATACTCCTCAAATGGTAAACAACTAAAATGTACTTTTGTTTAATTTTTTAAAAATTCCTCTGTGGAAGAACCATGAAGAGGACACACTGGCCAATAGAACTAAAAATATCAACCAAACAGTTCACACCTACAAGGCTTAGTATGAACATTTAATTTCCAAATGGTGGATAACGCAACATCTGAATCTGATACAAGCTGAAACCTGTTTAAATATGTGCATTTGTAGACATCTTAACTGAGCCACTAATGGATTTGTGAGGCATTTTTAAAGTTACTGAATAAATCTTTCATCTCACAGTTGCAAATGACCGAATATATGTCTACTTCTGTTATGATGTGATAATTGAATGCATCAAACTATAATTAGTTTCCAACTTAGATATATTTTTCTTGAACACAGCAGTTATGGGCATGACAGCCCCATCTCCAATTTACACTTTCTAATTTTTACTGTGTTTAAGTTATTTGAAAAAATTGAGTATATAACACTCATGTTAAACTAGTACTATATGAATGAGAAATAGTTTTATTTAAGTCACTGTTTCCATTGATCTAAATAATTCCCTTCTGTTCGTTCTATTGCTTATACTCACTGGGATAAAAGATAAAAGAAATGTATAAATCCTAGGGAATCTGATTCTAAAACTAAAAAAAAAATACACTTTTTTTTAGAACTAAAAGTATTGCCATGTTTTAATTTTATGTTTCTCTAATTTACATAGTAAATATTAACAACTTATGAAATACCTGAGAACTTCTGAGAGGCCAGATATTTTAGCAAGTGTTCCTAATAAGGCATTCGATATACGCATCGATAAAATGAAGGATTATAATGAATACATAGGAAGTCACAGTCCACAGTCATTATCAGACAAGAGCTTTTAGACAATCCAAGGCTCAGAGGTACACTTTTGTTAGCAGTTATGTGCATCACTTTGTCTGGAGCCATAATCATTTTGTTCATTATGATTTGTCGGTTATGAGAAATGGAAGATGTGGTATATATGTATATAATGGAATACTACTCAGTCATAAAAAAGAATGAAATAATGCCATTTGTAGCGACATGACTGGACCTAGAAGTTATCATGCTAAGTAAGTCAGAAAGAGAAAGACAAATACCATATGGCATCACGTATAGGTGGAATCTAAAATACGATGCACAGGAACTTATCTGTGAAACAGAGAGAGACTCACAGACTTAGAGAGCAGATTCGTGGTTGCCAAGAGGAGGAGGGTGGAGATGGGAGGGATTGAGAGTTTGGGATTAGCAGATGCGAACTATTATATATAGAATATATAAGATCCTCCTGTAGAGCACGGGGAACTCTATTCAATATCCTGTGATAAACCATAACAGGAAAGAATATAGAATATATATATGCATATATATACAGAGATATATAACTGAATTACTTTGCTGTATGGCAGAAATTAACACAATATTGTAAATCAACTATATTTCCATAAAATAAATTTCAAAAACTCCTTGATTGAGTTGTACAATTCTTGTAAATTTAGAGATCTCATATCTATTTGGGAAGACCCCCATACCTGTCAATTTTGCATTCATTAACTTTAAATAAGGCCTAGGGTCTTAGCTAAAGTGAGAAGAAAATGAGACCATTTTTAACCCTAGAAAGACACATAGAAAGTTAATTGATAAATATATTAAACAATGAACATTTTACAAATTGAAAATGTATTGAAATTAGAGAGAACAGAGGAGGAGGGTGGAGATCATGACATGATGGAATGGTGTTTGGGGACGGCAGACAAAATGAGCAAAAGAGACTCAGGAGCTATTAGGTGGCAATTAATGTGATAAAAGAGGTGAAAAAAAGCCTAGACAGAGCTCCTCAGTTGTAAGAGACACACGTTAATTCGTCACATACACAATATACTTAACAGAGAGCAACATTTGTACATTTGTGGTTGTTTAGCTTAGACGGGCATTAGTCAGATCACTTACTACCGCCTCCATTGTACTTGAGACTTCATAAAAATAGATATCATTAAGATGTTCCACATGTATTTCTCCAAAGCTCTTGTAGCCAAGCCAATAAACCAATTAGATCAGCCTAAACGAATTCTTAACCTTTGGAGAATTTCCTGTACCTAATGCATGTATAAACATTTATGGCATTATAAAAACTGCAAAAGTAGAGAAATGCAATTCAGGCATCTGTTTGTCCAATGACGTTCTCCTAACTAAATGACGTTCCATTTCCACAAGTTTCGCTAAAATTTTTGTGAGGAAGTATCAGGAGATGAAAACAAACAGAAAAGTCCAAACAGTTTTGCATCTACCACGTGAACAGCAAATTGCTATAAACACTGTAATTCCATTGTTTATTAGTCCTAGATATCCATTCATGTGCTATCACTCCATGAGACAATGAATTGCAAAGGAGTAAGAGCTGATCTTCTTAGGAACAACTTCTAGCTATACAAAAACACACACTTTCACGTGGGCCTTTTTGTTCCTGCACGTGAAGTCACTCAGTTGTGTCTGAATTTCTGCGACCGTATGGACTGTAGCCCACCAGCCTCCTCTGTCCATGGGATGGGATTTTCCAGGCAAGAATGCTGGAGTGGGTTGCCATGCCCTCTTCCCAGAGATCTTCCTAACCCAGGGATCAAACCCAGGTCTCTTATGTCTCCTGCATTGGCAGGCAGGTTCTTTACCACTAGTGCCACCTGGGAAGACCTGTATGTACCTTTAAAGGTCTTCTAAAATAAATATTTGATTGAAAGCGTTCTTAGCCAAGATAAAGCAACCAGTCACCTGAAAGCATACTTTCACCACATGACGCAGAGAGTCGACTCATTGGAAAAGACCCCAATGCCGGGAAAGATTGAGGGCAGGAGGAGAAGGGGGAGACAAAGGACGAGATGGTTGGATGGCATCACTGACTCAATGGACACGAGTTTGAGCAAACGCTAACAGTGAGGGATGGGGAGGCTTGGCATGTTGCAGTCCATGGGGTGGCAAAGAGTTAGACATGACTTAGCAACTGAACAAAAGACCCTGGTAGCTCAGACGGTAAAGCGTCTGCCTATAATGTGAGAGATCCGAGTTCAATCCCTGGGTTGGGAAGATCTCCTGGAGAAGGAAATGGCAACCCACTCCAGTATTCTTGCCTGGAAAATCCCATAGACTGAGGAGCCTGGTAGGCTACAGTCCATGGGGTCGCAAAGAGTCGGACACGACTGAGCCGCTTCACTTCACTTAGCAACTGAACAACAACCACAAAAGAACTACTTGATTGAAGGATGTTTTTTAGCCAAGATAAAGCAACCAACCCAGAGCTTTTTTCTTTTAATCTTGAAATTGAGCATCAAAACATGAATCACTGAAAAAAAAAAAAAAACAACTGTATTTGTTCCTTGACTTGCAAAGAATCACTTCCACTGCAGGCATACATTTTAGTCTTGATGATGGTAGCCAGGATGAATACCTCTGCCTTGGCAATGACAATGTCTTTGGTGACCGATAGCAATAGGTTAAAGGCCGCGTATACTATACACAAATATTCAACAGTTACTAACACGTGACACTGACTTTCAAGCATTCCCTTCATCCCCTCTCTGTGCCCACCCCCACCATCACCGCCCACCAGAGTCAGATCCTAATGCATGTCACTGAACACAACATTTTCTTAAAGCCTTGTTTTTATGCTAAAAATGTATGCAATTTCAAATATTCTACTATAATGTGCCTGAATTTATTTTGCTATAAATGGATTTTTCCACCTCCAAATCTTCCAGAAAGATGTAGCACGTTGATCATGTGACTTTGGAGACACTGGCAACTTTGTCACATATCTCCAGCTTGGCTGGAGAAGCATTTTTATAATTTCAAAATATCAGCCCCTAATGAACCAGTGTAAAGTCCCATAATGCCTGGGTATCTGCAGGTGGCAGGAGACGTCTGTAAGGCCACTCCTTTTGCCCCCCTCTCCCTCCTCCTCCCCCTTCTTCTTTCAACCTGGCTTCCTTTCCTCCCGTTGAAATTTTTGAAGACCTGAGATACTTACCTTTATCTGAAGTTTTGTGTCTCTATAGGAGGTTTTCTGAGAGACTGTATTCTTGTATTTAAGGGAGTGTCTGATGAGGACTGCCAGGTTTATATGTGTGTGTTTTAACTCTGTGTTCTCTGTTGTGATTTTTGAGATCCCCTGGAGAAGGAAATGGCAACCCACTCCAGTGTCTTTGCCTGGAAAATCTCATGGACAGAGGAGCCTGGTGGGCTACAATCCATGGGGTCGCAAAGAGTCAGGCATGACTGAGTGACTAACACTAATGAACCAACCCTAACCCACTAACCCTAACCCACTAACCCTAACCCTAACCCTAACCCCAACCCTAACCCTAACCCACTAACCCTAACCCTAACCCTAACTAATGAACCAAAATTGATGCAAAAAGAACAAGCCTCAAAGCTCCATCTTTCTGATTGTTACCTTGGAACCCACTTATCCTTTTGATGGGTAAATGCAAAAATACTAGAAAGCAACTCCTTTGTGGCCCAGTGGTAAAGAATCCACCTGCCAATGCAGGAGGTGCAAATTCAATCCCTGGGCCTGGAAAATCCTCTGGAGAAGGAAATGGCAACCCATTCCAGTATTCTTGCCTGGAAAATCCCAAGGACAGAGGAGCCTGGCAGGCTACAGTCCAGGGGGGGTCACAACAGAATCAGGCACAACTTGTGACTAAACAACAAAGAGACAGCAATCAAACTCCGAGGGAAGAGACCTTCATCCTCTGAGTTCCCCGTATATACCGGTAGCCACAAGAGAGAAGAGTAAAACAATGCCATTCAAAATAAGGAACCAAGAGGATAAGAAAAGATCCAGGAAAAAGAACAGCGTGGACCTACCGCGTGAACAAAAAAGCTTTGGGTTTCATTTTGTTGCTTAATTTTCAGGTCTCACTATTTAGCTCTGTAGCCATCAGTGTTCTTAGCCTTGACTCAGTAAAATGTTTCTCCTTTAGAATTTATTTTGTACTGTCATTCCTCCTAGAGGTTGGATTTGGAACACGACCATTCCTGTACATTTCAAATTTTCTTCTGTTAACACAGGGAGCTTTACAATGAACCACAGATATTGTTTTTGATAATAAGAGCATTAGCACAATATAACAACAACGGTTCCACCTGGAACTTTAGGAGGTTGATTCTCCATCCCTGCTGCTTGTTTTACAAATCAAACTGGGGCTGATGGATAATAGCTCCAATTCTGGTTCTCTCCTTGGGGTACGTCTAGAAGCTACTGAATAAAATCTGGTCATTGATAGCTCTGTCAGTAAAGAATCTGCCTGCAGTGCAGGAGACCCAGGTTCGATCCCTGGATTGGGAAGATCCCCTTGAAAAGAAAATGGCAACTCACTCCAGTACCCTTGCCTGGAAAATCCCATGGGCAGAGGAGCCTGGTGGACTGCAGTTCCTGGCATTGCAAGAGTTGGACATGACGACCACCACCACGTTGCTTTAGCAATTTTTACCACAAGTTCTATCGCTCTTTCCATCAAGAAATGATCCTCTGTTTGTCACCTCGAGTCACGATGTGGGAGCCACCAAGATCAGTAGTGAGTTTATGGGGTACACAGCAGAAAATCAAAAAAATGCAAACCCAGCAGAACAAATAATCTCATGACCCCTCTGTGGGAGAAGTATATTTCCTGTCATTAAAGGACCGAGGAACTCAGAAATTAATTCAACGGCCTGAGGCCTTCCAGTGTACGAGCGATCGAGCCTGAATTCAAGTCCGTGCCTGACTGACGTCAGAGTAAAGTCCTTGCCGACCCCGCTGCCCCGTGTCCTGCCTCCCCCCAGTGGGGGAATGCAAACTCTTAAACTGCCTTTTCTGATGTGTCTACCATTCTTTCAATTCTGCCTTTCCCCTACAATTTAAGCAAAGAAAAAAAGAAAACAAAATATTTTTTTTTAAAGGGAGGGTTTGCTAAGAAAAAGAAAATCCAAGAAAAGCAAACCTTCAAACTGTTTAAATATTTACCATTATTTTAAATTTATTTTCTGAAAACGATTTAGTGAGGAAAAAAAGGCTATAAAATGTTGTCTTTTGGTGATACTGCTTAAAGAAATGCCCTCCTGTTCACTAGAAGAAGATACTACATAGTTTTTTCACTATTCTCCTCCCTTGCTGCTGCTGCTGCTAAGTCGCTTCAGTCGTGTCCGACTCTGTGCAGCTCCACAGATGGCAGCCCATTGGGCTCCGCCATCCCTGGGATTCTCCAGCAAGAACACTGAGGTGGGTTGCCATTTCCTTCTCCACTGCATGAAAGTGAAAAGGGAAAGTGAAGTCGACCCCATGGACGGCAGCCCACCAGGCTCCCCCGTCCCTGGGATTCTCCAGGCAAGAACACTGGAGTGGGTTGCCATTTCCTTCTCCACTGCATGAAAGTGAAAAGTGAAAGTGAAGTTGCTCAGCCGTGTCCGACTCTTAGCGACCCCATGGACTGCAGCTCCTCCGTCCATGGGATTTTCCAAGCAAGAGTACTGGAGTGGGGTGCCATCGCCTTCTCCGTCTCCTCCCTTAGAATTACAGTATAAGGATCCCATTCTGTAACATAAAGCTTAGAATTCCTAGACTATAAGAAGCCTAGAGATAGCTTAGGGAGGATTGCTGACAATTTGTTTGGAAAAACCCTGACGATAATAAATAAAAGGACTTGGAGTATAAACACATGTATGTGGGGGAGGGAGCTGGAACCCAAAGCTCCCTAAAGTGGTCAGGGAAGCAATTTGCCCTTTATCAGGTTGATCAAAAACTTGTCTTAAAAAACAAACAACAACAACAAAAAATTCTGTCACAATTACTCAGAATTGTGGCTAATTGGCTATGTACTTATTAAAACCTAGAAATCCAGTCAGCAAAGTTGAAGCAGGCTAAATGGGCTTAGAAAAAAAAAAAAAAAAAAAAGTACGGCTTTCATTCTTTAAAAAAGAAAAGCCTTTTGGATAATAGCTCTCTTTAGGGTCACATAGCATTTCCTAAGGAAAATGATAAATTTTTTTTAGCATTTTTTAGCAGATTTTTTTCCTAAATTTATTTTAGAATGATACATCTTATTTCTGTTGTTGGTTTTATCATTGTCATTATCATCATCATCTTTGCCATCCTATTGCTTTTTCAATTGTCTTTTTTTTCCAGCTGAACTAGAACATGTTCAAAGGGATGTTAAGTACGTATTCCCTTTGAACATGTTATGGTTAAGTACATTCATGTATATGATCATTTGGGTTGTTGCAACAACAGTGTTTATATCCTCAGTGATTTTCAGAGTTATATAGTATCAAGATTAGAGAAAGTAAGAAGTCCTATTTTTCTGAAAAAAGTGACAGAAATAGTATAGAACTTCGAATATTAATTTTATACATATATGATTATGTTCTGTGTTTTTGTCTGTCTTTAAAGATCTTTCAACACCAATTTGAGTATGTTTGAGTCATTCTAAACTATATTACTTACATTTTACAGATTGCGTTTATAGTTCCTTCACTCCCCCTCCCCCAAAAAAGTGTCACGGTCTGTGTTTATTAGAAAGAATTTCTTACATTTTCCTGCTCCAAGAAATTACAAAACAAATTACTTATACAGTAGTATATCCAAGAGTGTTTGCACAGGAAAAATAAAGATTTATATTATTTCTTGTTTACAATTCCTTAAGCCTACTCATGCAAACAGACGTGACCCTCTAGTACATCTTAATCTGGAGCACTTATATATATATATATATATTTGTTTTTAATTTGTTAGATGTGTGCCTATTTAAGACAGTTAAATCTCAATGACTAGCTCACTGAGCGAACAGACTGAAGACTTATTCATAAGGAAATGCATTACGTATATTCTCCACACAGTGATGGCAATAGCAGGCAGACTGCGGATATGACTTGTGTTACAAAGAACCCTTGGTGTGTAAATGGAATACATCATTCAGCCAATGTAAGGAAAACATATCTGAAACAATATGCTCTCCATGAACATCTTTTTTCTAATATTGGAAATGTAATTAACATATATGCAACATGTCCTATACTTATTCTGTTAAATTGCCAGAACTTGAACACAATTAAAGCAATAAGGCTGAATCACAGAGCAATATGAGATGAGGGATGCTAAAAGCGGTACTGTGCTCCAAAATCTGTGTAGAAAAATTACACAACAAACAGAACACTTCCAAGTTAGACTGATGCACACGCTTTTAGCTTTCTCAATTCTCAACTAATCAAGTGCAGCTATTTTTTCCCTACAAGCTTCTAATGGCTCATGCATAGATCTTGGTGGTGGTGGTGGAGCAGCTGAGTCATGGCTGACTCTGTGCAACCCCATGGACTAAAGCTCGCCAGTCCCTTCTGTCCATGGGACTCTCCAGGCAAGAATACTAGAGTGAATTGCCACTTCTTTCTCCAGGGAATCTTCCCCACTCATGGATCGAACCTGTGTTTCTTGCAGGGCAGGAGGAGTCTTTACTCCTGAGGCACTAGGGAAGCCCGTGCATAGATCTTTCAGTTTACCAAAACCATTGTTCATAAATAGACACATATGTCTAAACACACAATTCCAAGGTGAGTTAGAGAAGATGCCAAGTGAAACAATGAACAGCCCAGACGGTCCACCAACAGTTAATTAAGTAGCAGGCCCTGAAACAGTGATGAAGCTGCAAATCCAAAAGCTATAGTTAGTATAGACATCTGTAAAGAAAAAATGCAAATATTGGAGGAGCAGACCTCAAGGTCTGAGATATCATTGGCCAAACCAGATAGGAAAGCACGCACCTTCACACATAACACACACAACCTGCAGTACCGGCGAGGAGATTAACAACAGCAGTAAGAGACAGTGTGACGTGGGATCTGGGTAGAGACAGGCAGTCATCAACACAGATCCTTAGTCCTTGTTGGCATCTTCAATCTTGTTTAACACAACTGGGACTAAAAGTCATTAGCCTCCCCCATCTGTTCACATAATTATATAAAACAGAAGTGGGGTCCACATGCCTGGATATTCCCATCTACACACATGGGCCTCTTGGGACCCCCAAAACCTTTAAACTGTGAATATGAGGAACAATACTGTTAATAACTCAGGCAATATTTCATAATAACTAAGGCAAACCATTTTTTTGATAGTCTGAAATTGTGCAAATTACCTAAGCTCTTGGAATCTTGAGTTCCTCCTCTGTAATATGGAGATCCTGGTGCTGTGATATAAATAGAAATGAGATAATCCATGTGAAAATAGAGGCATAGTGGGACGTTTATTACAATTGTAGAAAAATATATTAGCTGCTGCAATGATGATGATGATGATGATAAATGTCTTAATTTCAACATTTTTTAAGTAAGAAGTTTATTAATTTTTGGCAACATAGCATGTGGGATCTTAGTTCCCCAACCAGCAATCTAATCTATACCTCTTTCATTGAAAGTTCAGAGTCTTAACTGCTGGACCATCAGGCAAGTCCCTTAATTTTTTCTAATACAGTAGATAAAAACAAAACACCAACAAAGGTCCGTCTGGTCAAGGCTGTGGTTTTTCCAGTAGTCTTGTATAGATGTGAGAGTTGGACCTTAAAGAAAGCTGGGCACCAAAGGCATTGATGCTTTTGAACTGTGGTGTTGGAGAAGACTCTTGAGAGTCCCTTGGACTGCAAGGAGATCCAACCAGTCAATCCTAAAGGAAATTAACCCTGAATATTCATAGGAAAGACTGATACTGAAGCTGAAGCTCCAATACTTTAGCCACCTGATGAGAAGAACCGACTCATCTGAAAAGACCCTGATGCTGGGAAAGATTGAAGGCAGGGGAGAAGGGGAGGACAGAGGATGAGATGGTTGGATGGTGTCACCGACTCGATAGACATGAGTTTGAGCAAGCTCTGGGAGATAGTGAAGGACAGGGAAGCCTGGCATGCTGCAGTCCAAGGGGTCGCAAAGAGTCAGACACAACTAAGTGAACCGAGCTGAACTGAAGACAGTAGGTTATTATTTAAGCATATAAACCTGTACCTTGCACATGAACAGGCATTCAATTAATATATATGTTGAAAGAATCAGTGAGTATAACAGTATGTCCTTATGGGATGGACAAGATGCCAGCCTGTCACAAAGAATACAGGTCACTCTCAGAGGGGCTAAATGAGTAATCTCATCCAGCTAGTAACCAGTCTAAGTGGGTGAGCAGAGATGCCTTCCCTGTATCCCACTGTTTGACAGTAAGGTCAATCCATTGTCACTGCTGTGGGTCCCACTTGATCAGCACAGCACACCTGTGAGTCAGGGAGACCAAGTATTTTAACCTCAAATGCAGGTGAGCTAATGGATATCCAAAGAGGTTGAGTATTTTGCCCAAGATCTTTTGTACATCATAAGCAGATGGATTTTAAGCTGATTTTAGTAGCCAGAGGAATTTTTCTCTGGCCCCAATATTTCCATGTTCTAGGTGATGAGTCAAACCCATGGACATCTCTGGGCAAACAGGAATGAGAGACCTGATGTGTTATATTCCCGTACTTCATCACAGCTGTCATTTGACCTCTCAGCTGGTGACACAATGGGCCAGCTACAAGAGACTTCTTATTCCTCCCCACTGACTACCACCGTTTTGCACTTAAAGAGTACACCAGTGTATACTTATATACAGCTTCTTTTCCTTTTATGTATATTTTACATTCCATTCAAAGAGTAGTCTAAGATGTGACAGGCATTACGAATGTTGATTTCCCAGTGAAAACCTTTTTCAACAGTATCTTTGAAGCAATAGAACCTGATTGTTCAAAACGCTGTGATTACCAGATGTGGGAGGGAACAAAAAAAGAGCTGTCTACTTGGTCACAGATTCTTTTTCACTAGGATGCTTTTGCAGACACAGAATATCTCTGGTTTTGAAAGCACATGCTGATAATAATGCTAACAGATAAAATAATAATGTCTAACTTGTCTTAATGCACTTCATATGCATCAGACAGGCTCTAAGCAATTTACTCCTCGTAGGAAGACGCTGGGTAATAGCCTGCCCTGCCTGGGGTCATGCAGGAGCAGAGCTGGGGTTGAATTCAGGTAGTCTGATTCAGAGCCCATGTCCTCATCAATGATTACAGCAGAGGCTGCGCTTCACACGTGCCTGAAGACGCCGATCACTCTCTTAGGTGTTGACAGCTGAGCAGATAAAGTACCGTCACGCCTTCATGAAGCCAAACAATGTCTGCTAGAAGCTTTTCGAAAAGATGGATGTGAGTTATAGCCATAGGTGGAACATCATTTTGTGTGTGTGTGTGGTTTTTTCATTTTGGTAAAGCTGTTTTTAAAGACAGCTTTCCCCATGACATTCAATATTCCATAAAAAAACACATGTGAGAAAACTCAGATTAGACAAAAAGTTGCTCAACTGTCTAATTCACATACTTCTTTTTAGAAAAGGAGCACTCTGGACCCTCTGCCTTTCCGTTTGCTCTGGCGAGCAGGAAGCTATGACTGAGGCTTTGGGTTAATCGCAGGAGCCTTACAAAGCCGAAGGCTTTGGCTCTGATTATTCTCTTATTAATTCTTTCTACTCCTTGACTCTGTTATTTTCATTTTTACTCAGTGTAAGTTAACGAAATGCTGTTGACTTAATGTGAACATTTTTAGTTTTATTTTGTATGTTTTAGTTTTCCCACCTTGAAATAGATCTGGACTTTTAGAAAAGCGACCAAACTAGACTTCAGTGGGCAATTTTTTTTCTACGACTTTGGTTGAGTGAATTCTGGAGTTTTATGCTTTGCATTATTCACTGTCCAAGATAGACTTACTGTTGTTCAGAACTCTGATAGGTATAAATGCAGTTGAGAAAAAATATATAATTTTCTTTGTCATCTTTCAACAGACTTCTCTTATGTTACATGAAACCCACAGACTACTATAAATTAATGAAAGTCACACACATAAATCCATCACATTTGATTATAATTATAACCTTTATTCACATCAGACTAATAAAAGAGCTGATCTTTGACACATAGCTCTTGGCAAAATCGATCCAAAGTCCTCACTGCAATATAAAGGCTTTTTGAATAAAAATACAACATATAAATTGGTTCTTAAGGAACCATGGAGAATTATTTGGCAGACTTCATCAAGATCAAAGCATACTCTATGAAACTTTCAAAAACCAGAACCCTTTACTCATTTAAATATTAACATAACAAATGACATTTAGCATCATATTTCTAAATATCAATTTGAAAAGTTCTCCACAAGTAGCTATTAGGTACTTTTGGATTTAGATTCTGTGGATATTCTTCCTAGTTTAATTGGGCCCCCAGTTATTAGAATATGAGCTATAAAAGTACTTGGTTGTATAATTTATTCTATTATGTAATCTGAGAGAAACCCATTTTTAAAGGGGAAAAAAGAAATAAAAGACATTTCACCAACATTTTTAAATGTGAAAAAAGAAATAAAAGACATTTCACCAGACATCTATTATTTTTTCTTCATATTCTTTCTTCTTAGTGTTATTATTTTATTTCTATTATTTTTGTTTTCTTATTATGTTTTCTTACAATTTTTGTTTCTCATTGTGAAAAATAAAATATCTAATTCATGAAATTAAAAACACCAACTTTATTTTTTTCAATAATATATAGTGCAGTTGAAAATGTAGAAACTGTAAAATTCTGATATATAAACCCCTTTATTATGATAAAGCAGAAAGACTTACTTCAGAGTCCTAGATTGACAGAAAAGGAGCATCTGAATTTATAGTGATGGCTCAGAGTATTCTACTGCTACCCAACGTACTATAATACTTACAAGCCATGATAATTGTAGGACATCAACAATAAATGCAGAGAAAATCCAGGTAACATATGGGAAAGGAATATAATGTACTTTTTTTTTTTTCTCCTCCTTTTATTTAACATTAAAACATTAGCAAAGAGGCAGACACGACTGAGCGACTTCACTTTCACTTTTCACTTTCATGCGTTGGAGAAGGAAACGGCAACCCACTCCAGCGTTCTTGCCTGGAGAATCCCAGGGACGGGGAGCCTAGTGGGCTGCCGTCTATGTGGTCGCACAGAGTCAGACACGACTGAAGCGACTTAGCAGCAGCAGCAGCACATTAGCACACAGCCCCGTTTGCACTTCAGACTGATTGGTATAAAATTCTTGTGTGTGATCTCAGGAGGCAAAGGCAGAAGGAAGCCTTCAAAATAGTGATTTGCCTACTTCCTTCGACATGAGTGATCCTCCTGAGAAGTGAGGAGAACAGACAGGTGATCTCTTCCCATGGCCTGGAATGGGTGCTTTTTGGAGGCTATGAAAGAGACAAGTACATGGTAGAACAATGGTAACCTTTTTACTACAGGGGGGAAAAAAAGACTCATAGATTGTACGTTGAAAGTACTTGTACTGAATAAAATACCAAAAATTGTTCTAAAATTATTTTAAAGTAGTGATTGGCAGTATTGTACAATCTATTTCTTGCAAAAGAAAATGTGGGCATGCACAGATTAAAAAAAAGGAAGATGAAAGTTTTATTCATATTAGCCCATTCAACTTCGAGTTTCTCTTGAAAGTAGAGTTCTTAGACAAGTGAATATTTAAAAGGTCAGTTTTCCAAGTAAGCATTTATCTTCCAATAGTGTATTCTAAGGCGGCTCAGTGGTAAGGAATCTGTATGCAAATGCAGGAGACGCTGGGGGACATGGGTTCAATCCTTGGCACGGGAAGATCCCCTGGAGGGATCTCCTCCCCTGGAGGAGGAAATGGCAACCCACCCCAGTATTCTTGCCTGGAAAATTCCGTAGACAGATGAACCTGGTGTGCTACAGTCCATGGAGTCACAAGAAGTCAGATACAATTTAGCTACTAAACAATGGTAGTAAGAGCATATTCTAAAAACACCAGGCTCTTTTTCTTTCATTTGCCTTCTTGGGATTGGAACCAGTATGTTGTGTCTCATAAAGAGGTGAATTTGTATCTTTCTGGGGCAACTAATTCCTCCAGGAAGCTTCCAAGGAACATTCTGGCACAGCCCTGTGTTAACACTCCAGTTGCGTCTATGTTCTGCATCTAGAGTTTGTGTCTCCCATCACTGATGATGCTACAGCCATTAGGAATGTAAGGGAATGTTTTTGGTGGGGGTGGTTGGGCTGGGTCTCCAGTGTTGTGCGAGGTCGTTCTCTAGTTGCAACGAACAAGGCTACTCTCTAGCTGTGGTGCATGGGCTTCTCACCGTGGAGGCTTCCCTGGGTGGAAAGCATGGGCTCCAGCCTCATGGGCTTTAGCAGTTGCAGCATATAGGCTCAGCAGTTGTACCTCACAGGCTTGTTGCTCCGCAACATGTGGGATCTTCCTGGACCAGAGATCCAACCCGTATCCCCTGCATTGGCAGGTGGACTCCGAACCACTAGTCCACCAGGGACGTTCAGGAATGTGAGATGTTATTATTCATTTATTTTTTCAGGAACAACATCAGTTTTAAAGCCAGGTTAAGACTGCCTCTGAGCTAAACAGGAACTGAAAACTGAAAGCTGTGGACTCTGGTGTCAGTTTTTAAGGAGTGACTCAAAGTGTCATCTCAGACTAATCGCCTAACCTTTATTGAAAGTGTTAGCCACTCAGTCATGTCTGACCCCATGGACTGTAGCCCACCAGGCTCCCTCTGTCCATGGAATTTTCCAGGCAAGAATACTGGAGTGGGTCGCCGTTTCCTTCTCCAGGGATTCTTCCTGACCCAGGGATCAAACCTGGGTCTCCTACATTGCTGGCAGACTCTTTACCATCTGAGGCACCAAGGAAGCTCAAAAACCTTGCAAGTGTGAGTTGCTCAGTCGTGTCATGTGTGATCCCATGGACTGTGGAATGCCAGGCTCCTCTGTCCATGGGATTTCCCGTGGACATTGGGAATTATTGGAATGGGTTGCCATTTCCTCCTCCAGGGAATCTTCTCAACCCAGGGAATGAACCAGTGTCTCCTATGTCAACTGCACTGGAGTTGGATTCTTTTCTGCTTGAGCCACCTCGGAAGCCCCTGCAATTCATTTGTCCAGAAGTGAAACAGGAAGTGAGATGTAACTTCAGAAAGAAAATTATGAACCCAGATCTATTTGAAGAGGCATTTAGGCAATATTCTTGAAAGTGACTAAGAGACTGTACCTCTAGCTGCTTTTTAATGTCTCTGGGATGTAAAAGAATCTAAAATTGATTCAGTTGTATCTCTCTCCAGTGCTTCATCTGAGTGATATATAATAATATCTTGGTAAATCAGATTTTTTTTGCTTTCGATTGAGGATAAATTTTAGTATTTTTTAAAAATATCTTAAGTAAGCCTTACTTTTCAATTAAGAACATAGTTTGTCCAGTTCTCCATTCATATATCCACAAGATTTTGGCAGACCCTTGCTATAGGAACACACAGAGTAATTTTTTTTTTAATTAAAAGATTATTCAAGGTGAGTTTTATTGTTGAGTTTGAGCAAACTCTGGGAGATAGTGATGGACAGGGAAGTCCGGCTGCTGCAGGTCATAGGGTCACAGAGTCAGACTCGACTTAGTGACTGAAGGAGAATAGCGTTAAAGGCGAGGAGCTCGGCATGAGCTAGATACGACAATCGCCGCCAGGTCTCTAAGTTAAACTGACAGGCTTCCTGTTTATCTACAACTAGGGTAGATAGATAAAGTACAGAATGCCAGTTACAGCTGAGTTTATGATAAACTTTGGATTATTTTATTACGTTAAGTATGCCTCTTGCAAAGTTAGAATATACTTATACTAAAAACAAGGATTCTTTGTTTATGTGACATTCCAATTTAGCTGGGCAGCCTGTACTTTTATTTCCTAACCTGGCCCTCCATTGAAAGTGCAGTTTCACCTTCATCCTGTCTAATCGCTGTGTCCTGAGAAGACCTTAGGCCCTCTGGGGCCCCAGGGTATCAACAATCCCCTCTGTTAGAGCCCCTGACAAAACACAAAGGAACATTGTGCTTAGTTATCCTCCCCTCTCATATGGAAATGTGTTCTCTCTGGCAAAGAACACACTGTATTTTTGCCATTTCATTGAAACACAGCAAGAACCCTACTAGGTCCGAAAAAATCTTAGTCATGACCCATAAAGCCTAGGCCGTCTTTGGGGCATTTCATCTGCTCTCTCTGGTGTCAGCTTTCTTTTTCTCCACAGATGAATTATAGGGATTTACCATAAAAACAGGCAGTACTAACAGGCAAATTTGGCCTTGGAATGCGGAATAAAGCAGGGCAAAGACTAATAGAGTTTTGACAAGAAAATGCACTGGTCATAGCAAACACCATCTTCCAACAACACAAGAGAAGACTGTACACATGGACATCACCAGATGGTCAACACCAGATTCAGATTGATTATATTCTTTGCAGCCAAAAATGGAGAAGCTCTAGACAGTCAACAAAAACAAGGCCAGGAGCTGACTGTGGCTCAGATCGTGAACTCCTTATTACCAAATTCAGACCTAAATTGAAGAAAGTAGGGAAAACGGCTAGACCATTCAGGTATGACCTAAATCAAATCCCTTATGACTATACAGTGGAAGTGAGAAATAGATTTAAGGGCCTAGATCTGATAGATAGAGTGGCTGATGAACTATGGAATGAGGTTTGTGACATTGTACAGGAGACAGTGATCAAGACCATCCCCATGGAAAAGAAATGCAAAAAGGCCCATGGCTGTCTGGAGAGGCCTTACAAATAGCTGTGAAAAGAAGAGAGGAAAAAAGCAAAGGAGAAAAGGAAAGATATAAGCATCTGAATGCAGAGTTCCAGAGAATAGCAAGAAGAGATAAGAAAGCCTTCTTCAGCGATCAGTGCAAAGAAATAGAGGAAAACAACAGAATGGGAAAGACTAGAGATCTCTTCAAGAAAATTAGAGATACCAAGGGAACATTTCATGCAAACATGGGTTCGATAAAAGACAGAAATGGTATGGACCTAACAGAAGCAGAAGATAATAAGAAGAGGTGGCAAGAATACACAGAAGTACTAACCTTCTTTCTTCATGCTGAAGGCTATTTTTATTCCTACAATATTTATTACTAATTGGCACACATACACTTTTATGCCACTACTAACTTTTCTGGTCTGCCCTTTATTTACCCTCTGTTTCTCCTAGAAACATTCCTTCCTCTTTGGTAATACTTGAATTTAGTTCTTAGGAGGGGCAGTACACTGTTCATTTTCCTTGAACATAGTTTGTGATCTTGCTCTTCATTTATTAATAATACTTTATGCTTCTAAAATGGTTGCCACTGTCCCTTCCTCCTACTTTTTTTTTCCAAAGAAATATCATCGCCAAGCCTTGTAACCAGAACCCTAGGCTCTTGGTTGCTATCTATCTGTTGTTGCTATCTGTCTATCTATCTGTTGCTACTTGGTTTTGATGCTTTTTCTTTTACCATTTAAATATTTTGCACTTCTCATTCTGGCCTTGAAACAGAGAATTTGTGGCTTTGGACAGACAGCACCATTTATACCACTTCCCTAGGCAGCATATTAAAAAGCAGAGACATTACTTTGCCAACAAAGGTCTGTCTAGTCACAACTATGGTTTTTCCAGTAGTCATGTATGGATGTGAGAGTTGGACCATAAAGAAAGCTGAGCACCGAAGAACTGATGTTTTTGAACTATAGTGTTGAAGACTCTTGAGAGTCTCTTGGACTCCAGGGAGATGGAATTCCGGTCGGTCTTGAAGGAAGTCAATCTTGGGTGTTCACTGAGACTGATGCTGAAGCTGAAGCTCTAATACTTTGGCCACCTGATGTGAAGAGCTGACTCATTGAAACTGGGGGGGTTTGAAGGCGGGAGGGGAGGGGGATCAACAGAGGATGAGATGGGATGGTTGGATGGCATCACTAACTTGATGGACATGAGTTTGAGTAAGCTCTGGGAGTTGGTGATGGGCAGGGAGGCCTAGGGTGCTGCAGGCCATGGGGTTGCAGAGAGTCGGACATGACTAAGTAACTGAACTGAACTGTACATTTGCAGCCAGTCTCAAAAATCTATCTTGTTTCAAGTTTAGGCTGCCAATCACTTCTTCCTCTGTGTAGACACTGGACTTCTGCATGGTACTGGTCACATTGTCAGAAATATATAAGAAATTAACGTGTTATATGTGCATCACCAGAATATGCCCCTCTAAAAACTGTAAAACTCTTAAATATCTATACTTTATTAAACTGCAGATACATATTAAATGCAAATATATCAGACAATACAGATCAGAAAATAAAAATAAAGCTATCTGTGTTACCCCTAAAAAAAAAAAAAGATCTTCACGACCCAGATAATCATGGTGGTGTGATTACTCATCTAGAGCCAGACATCCTGGAATGTGAAGTCAAGTGGGCCTTAGAAAGCATAACTATGAACAAAGCTAGTGGAGGTGATGGAATTCCAGTTGAGCTGCTTCAAATCCTGAAAGGTGATGCTGTGAAAGTGCTGCACTCAATCTGCCAGCAAATTTGGAAAACTCATCAGTGGCCACAGGACTGGAAAAGGTCAGTTTTCATTACAATCCCAAAGAAAGGCAATGCCAAAGACCACTCAAACTAACGCACAATTGCACTCATCTCACATGCTAGTAAAGTAATACTCAAAATTCTCCAAGTCAGGCTTCAGCAATACATGAACCGTGAACTTCCTGATGTTCAAGCTGGTTTTAGAAAAGGCAACCAGCATCAGGGTCTTTTCAAATGAGTCAGCTCTTTGCATCAAATGGACAAAGTATTGAAGTTTCAGCTTCAGCATCAGTCCTTCCAATGAATATTCAGGACTGATCTCATTTAGGATGGACTGGTTGGATCTCCTTGCAGTCCAAGGGACTCTCAAGAGTCTTCTCCAACACCACAGTTCAAAAGCATCCGTTCTTTGGTGCTCAGCTTTCTTTATTGTCCAACTCTCACATCCATACCTGACCACTGGAAAAACCATAGCCTGAGTAGACAAATCTTTGTTGACAAAGTAATGTCTCTGCTTTTCAATATGCTGTCTAGGTTGGTCATAACTTTCCTTCCAAGGAGTAAGCATCTTTTAATTTCATGGCTGCAATCATGGCTCTCAATATGCCAGCAAATTTGGAAAACTCCTCAGTGGCCACAGGACTGGAAAATGTCAGTTTTCATTCCAATCCCTAAGATAGGCAATGCCAAAGAATGCTCAAACTACCACACAATTGCACTCATCTCACATGCTAGCAGACTTCCCTGGTGGCTCAGACGGTAAAGCATCTGCCTACAATGCAGGAGACACGGGTTCAATCCCTGGGTTGGAAAGATCTCTTGGAGAAGGAAATGGCAACCCACTCCAGTATTCTTGCCTGGAAAATCCTGTAGATGGAGGAGCCTGGTAGGCTACAGTCCATGGGATCACAAAGAGTTGGACACGAGTGAGGGCTTGAACTGAACTGAACTGAATTTAAAAAGTATATAGCTTTTTTGCTAAGACTAGTGGGGCACTCTCCACTTCCTTCTGATGTCTATGTCAGAAGCTTTCTCTCTCTCTTTTCCCTGTAATAAAACTTTTGCCAACAGATCCCTGAGTGGTCAAGCCTGGTCTCTGGTCCCAAAGCTAAATCTTTGGAGATCACTGAAATGGTAACCCATTCCAGTATTCTTGCCCAGGAAATCCCATGGACAGAGGAGCCTGGTGGGCTACAGTGCATGGGGTCACAAGAGTTGGATACAACTGAGCATGCATGTAAGCATGCAGACCAAAATTCAGTCAATAATTCCAACTCATTGGGTTCAGCAAGTACTGTGCAACTGATTGATCAAGAAAGTAGGGAATTAGGGAATGAGGGAAGGTAATCAGAAATAAAGGAAGAAAAAGAGCTTCATTAAAACCCCCCAGCATCCCTTCAGTTCAGTTCAGTTCAGTTCAGCCACTCAGTTGTGTCCAACTCTTTGCGACCCCATGAATCGCAGCACGCCAGGCCTCCCTGTTCATCACCATCTCCCGGAGTTCACTCAGACTCATGTCCATCGAGTCCGTGATGCCATCCAGCCATCTCATCCTCGGTCATCCCCTTCTCCTCCTGCCCCCAATCCCTCCCAGCATCAGAGTCTTTTCCAATGAGTCAACTCTTCGCATGAGGTGGCCAAAGTACTGGAGTTTCAACTTTAGCATCATTCCTTCCAAAGAAATCCCAGGGTTGATCTCCTTCAGAATGGACTGGTTGGACCTCCTTGCAGTCCAAGGGACTCTCAAGAGTCTTCTCCAACACCACAGTTCAAAAGCATCAATTCTTCGGTGCTCAGACTTCTTCACAGTCCAACTCTCACCCGTTCACTTACCTGTAATTATTACAGTGGATACATTCATTGGCCCAAACTTTGGTCTCACTGTCAGCCAAGTGCCCAGTGCAGTCCTGAGGGCTGAAGATAGAAACAAATGCCCTGTTCATTCTCCTTAATGGAACTTGGGGCCGAAAGGGAGCACTAGCTACAGGCAGCATTTTTTAAAGGATGGGAAGACCTCATTTTTCCGAAGAGATCCTAAATTCAGAATCTTTTGAATCTATCTCTTCAGATAGACTATTCAAATGGCAAGTAATATGTGCCTTGGCCCAGAAAGGGCAGACTCTAGAGGGCAGGAAGGAATGACAAGGAGATGTGAGCCACAAGCCACAGGACAGTGCTTTCCAGGAGGAAATGCTCACTGTTGGGAAGACACAGGCTGTAGCCAACAGTTCAGCAATATGGAAGCAAGGTGAATGGCACCAGTCACTTAAATGTAATGCTTCTCCCTAAGAATGATAACAAACTTTTTTGCAAAAAACAATTTGGCTTTCCACATTCATTTGTTCATAAATAATGTTCTGTTTCCACATTCATAACTGTTTCATCTAAATGATATTGCTCAAAGTATCTGGCTGAGACAATGTGCAGAATACTGGTGACTATTTGGTTCCCTTTTTCCATGTGCATACATGCAGGACCAATGACTTACATCTGTGACCCGTAAAGTTCTAAAACCTCACACTCTTCATAGTTTGACTGCACAAATAGGTCAACGATTATTGTTCAGCTTTCTATGAACTAACCACTTGAAAATGGCATTGTTTTTTTGTCTTGGAAAATTAATGTTTAAGATCATACTTTTGGAAATAGAAAGGTCAAGGACTTTCATAGTTTACTTTTTGTATTTTTTTTATAAAATGCAAAAGTTATAGTCAAAGACTCATTATGCTTCATATATGTATTCGTTTACTAAGGTCGATATTCAACATACCATAAACTGGGTGTCTTAAGACCACAGAAGTGTATTCTCCCACAGTTCTAGAGGCCAGAAGTGTTGGCATGGCTATGTTTTTCGGAAGCTTCTAAGGGAGAAACTGTCTCACATCTCTTGACTTCTGGTGGCTGCCAGCAACTCTTGCTGTTCCTTGACTTGCTGCTGGATCGGTCAACCTCTCTCCAGCTTCACGTCACATGGCTTTCTTCCTATCTCTTCCTACAAGGACACAGGTCCTATTGAATTAGGGGCCACCGTGATGATCTCATTTGATCTTGATTACAGGTGCAAAGACCCCATTTCCAAATAGGATCACATCCTGAAGCCCTGGGGGTTACTATTTCAATATATCTCTTTGGAGAACAAATTCAGAACAATCTGGAATGCTGATGTCATTGTTCTCTTGAGATTGATTCACTGAGAGAATAGGATACCCACATTAGCAAGTAGCTTCAGAAGAAACCACCGCCCAATAGACAGGACAATGCGGGATGTTTAGAGCATAAAACGCTGAGCAGAGATAGAGGACCCACTTTAGAGGTGTTGTGTCAAATGGCAGAAATTTCACACCTGAAATTTTGAAGTGTTGAAATTTAAAATTAATCTGGAGCCTATAAGCCACCAATCTCCAAGAGAGAAAGGCTTAATGAATTGAATATAGCATTAAGAGTTCTGTTGATAGGAGAACGGCAAATGAACTCTCAGTTATATTGCTGGTGTTCAAAATTTGCATAATATTGTTCTATGCATTCTGAAAGGGCTGCCAAGATGGCTCGGCAGGTAAGGAACCCACCTGCCCAGGCAGGAGATGGAAGATGCAGATTCGATCCCCAGGTCAGGAAGATCCCCTGGAGGAGGAATGGCAACCCACTCCCGTATCCTTGCCTGGGAAATCCCATAGAAAGAGGAGCCTGGCGGGCTACAGTCGATGGAGTCACAAAGAGTCCCACACGACTGAATGACCAAGCGCGTACGCACGCAGGGCTGATGTAACAAACGGCCCCAAACTGGCTTGAAGCATCAGAAATACATTCTCCTACGATTCTGGAGGATAGACATCCAAAATCAAGAGGTCAGAAGCACCATGATCCCCCTGAGACCCTGGTGGAGCCTCCCTCTGCCTTTTCTTCACACCAGTCCTTGGCCTTCCTTGCGTTGCCTCCATCCCTCCAGTCTCTGCTTCCGTCATCGCAGCCTAACCTCTCTCTTGTCTGTACTCTTCTCTTCTAAGGACACAGATATTGTTGGATTAGGGTCCACCCTAATTCCTAATCTGAACTTGATTATATCTGCAAAGACCTATTTCCAAATAAGGTCTTATTCACAGGTCCTGTGGGTTGGATCATCATCATATCCCTTGAAGGACAAAACTCAAGCTTCCACACGCTGTCATCATTATTGATTTAATATAAAACTAATGTGGATTGCTTGAAAGTTGATTACTTGGCAATTTGATTGATTTGGGGGGCTTTAATCAGGTATTTTCAAAATGTATTTTTAAAACATTTTTAAAATAAATAATACGAAATAACTCCTAGACTGTTTGGCACTGGGAGCCCTTCTGGGTTCCGCTGGTTTGGAGGAAATGTAGCTCTCAGTGGTCCTCTCCATCAGCCCAGAGGGTCGTGAGCTAAGTGCTCATTTGGGGGGTAATAGAGAATTACACTGAGCTTCATTTAATAAATTATTTTGATGATGTCTTTTCTTTGAAATAATGGGAGATGCCATAAGCACCCCAAACTACAGCTCAGAATCATTGATACCAAAAATATCTTTTTACAGGGATAAATATCTGAATGTGCATTAAAAATGAAATAATTCAAGTCTGCTACTTTTCTCCTGATAAACTCTATGATTGATTCTTCCTTTTGCTTCAACTGTCTATTTTATAAAATGCTTTTATTAATAACTCTAAGGCAGAATTACCTGTTCAAAATGGCACAATGAGAAATTGTTTTTATTAGTAAAGGTGACCTTGGGCTCCCCAGGTGACTCAGATGGTAAGGAATCTGTCTGCAATGCAGGAGACCTGGATTTAATTCCTGGGTTGAGAAGGGCATGGCAATCCGCTCTAGTATTCTTGCCTGGAGAATTCCATGGACAGAGGAGCCTAGTGGGCTTGGAAAGAATTGGACACAAATAAGTGAAAAACATTTTCACTTTCAAAGGTGACCTTAAATCTCTCTAAGTAATTTTAACATAGTGAAGACTCTGTCTCCAATGCAGCAAACCCTGGTTTTATTCCTGGGTTGGGGAGATCTCCTGGAGAAGGGATAGGTTACCCATTCCAGTATTCTTGGGCTTTCCTGGTGGCTCAGATGGTAAAGCATCTGCCTGCAGTGGGAGAGACCTGGGTTCAATCCGTGGGTTGGGAAGATCCCCTGGAGGAGGGCATGACAATCCACTCCAGTATTCTTGCCTGGAGAATCCCCAGGGAGAGAGGAGCCTGGCAGGCTACAGTCCATGGGGTCACAAAGAGTCAGACATGACTGAGCGACTAAGCACAATTATTTTTAAAAAGAAACGTACAGGATGTTCTGAATAAATTCTAAAATTTTGAGCTCTTGTTTTTAAATCATTTTAGACATATTTGAATAATGTTTGGTAAGGTTTCCATTTATGTATACATTAATTACTCAGCAAAATATATATGTATATAAACAGCTTCCCTCAAGAATTTGAACTTTTCTTCTTATGAATTTGAGTCTTTTATATGTAGATATACATAGATAGGGCTTCCCTTGTGGCTCAGATGGTAAAGAATCTTCCTGCAATGCAGGAGACCCAGGTTAGAACCCTGGGTGGAGAAGATCCCCTGAAGAAGGGAATGGCAACCTACTGTAATATTCTTGCCTGGGAAATCCTACGGACAGAGGAGTCTGACAGGCTACAGTCCGTGAGGTGGCAAAGAGTCAGACAGGGCTGAGTACTAACCCTTTCACTTTCATATGTAGATAATGACATAAGTCTTTTCTTTCCTTTCATTCCTCAGTGCCCCAAGCTTCCCTCACTAAGAAGATCAGTCTCAGCAGACACCAGAAGCTCTGATTTGGGACAACTTTCTTTAGCTTCTCAGTGTCTCTCCTTCCATGTTTGTAAACTAAGGAGAACTGGATTAGGTTCTTTGCAAGCCAAGAAATGCCGAGACACTAACTGAATCAGTTTTGAAATATTTGTGGAGAGTCTTGCTTGATAATAACACACTTGGACAGTTAAGTATTTAGACAAAGCTTAATGAAGAGGGTGTGAAAACAGCAGAGGCAGGGTAGGCTGATTCAGGCATGAAAAATCATACAGCGAACCAAAGTGGCACACCTGCCTTCATCCTGGGGACAAAAAAATGTGTGTGACTAACCGATAATCCACCCCAACAGTTACAAGGGAGATTAATTAACTGGGAATGCATGGCTCTTGACTGCAAACTTGTTCTTATTCAGCGTGAGTCATGCCATACAAATTAATGTTGTCTCCTAGACGTGCAATTCTGGGTAGTCGATGTCAAAGGCTCTTTTCTAAAAGGAGCAAAAGGAGCAGATTATACTTCAAGAAATCTCATCAGGTCATGTCAAACTCAACTCAAGCTACAACCGACCCAGCCCTGTGCCACATTTTATCATTATCATATATCCCAGCTCAATCATTATGCTCTTAGGTGCCCAAAGGTACTTAGAAAACAATAAGACAACTTCATTAAGATTGGCACACTGCCAGAAATCCAGATGCTGAATGCAGCGTGCGCAAAAGGGCTGGCTGACACGTGTATCTGGTTCATGAGACCTCCGGGGCGATCAGCAGTCAGGAGGCATGAAGGACACGTATCAGGAATCCAGTGTCTGTGATGGAGGAGGGGACAGACTGACAGCAGAGAGGAGATGGCTGTTCAGCAAGCTGCATGATGGACAAGTGATGTCCATCACTTGAGAGAGCCCGGCTCTCTCAAGTCCTTTCTTACGTATCGCCTACCTGCCCTTCATCACAATGCGTGCTAGGTCGCTTCAGGCATGTCTGACTCCAGGCCACCCCATGGACTGTAGGCCTCCAGGCTCCTCTGTCCCTAGGATTTCCCAGGCAGGAATAGTGCAATGGGTCGCCATGTCGTCTTGGCATCAACCTCAGGTAGCCAGGACCAGAATTCATACTAGGACCTGATCTTTTGATCCAGAGCCTACACTTCCCAGACTGTTTGAGCAAGCAGTGCACAGATAAATAGTATAATACTTTCTTTAGTTTATATTGTTATTGAAAAATTGCTTCAATTCTCAAAATTCTGTATTGAACAACAATGAGAATTAGCAAAGAGGAGTGAAATATGATTAGACATTTATGCATAATATGCTGCTCAGTCGCTTCAGTCGTGTCCAACTCTGCAACCCCGGGGACTGATGATACCCACCAGGCTCCTCTGTCCATGGGATTCTCCAGGCAAGAATTCTGGAGGGGGTTGCCATGCCCTCCTCCAGGGGAACTTCCTGACCCAGCGATCAAACTCACATCTCTTGCATCTCCATCATTGGCGGGCAGGTTCTTTAAGACTAGTGCCACCTGGGGAAAGCCCAGATTAGACATTCAGGTGGCCTAAACCTACCCAGATAAGTAAGGTGGAGTTACTATAACAAATCATTGACTGAATATCTTCTTTGGATATATTTGGAGTGACTAGATACCATCCAAAAATATAATAAACTCAAAAATATAATGAAAAGCAGAGGGTAAAGATGTAACTTCCCAGGTGTTTATCACCCAAAGCATCTTGTCACATAGTCACCTCCAAATGTCAGTGGCAGAGGTCTGCACCAGCTGGACGCTACACTGGCTACTTTAAAAAACTCAGAAAGGAAACCTTTCTGAGCCTTGGTTTTTGCATCTGTAAGAAGAGGCTTCCCCGGTGGCTCAGTGGTAAAGATTGTGCCAAACTATGCAGGAGATGCAAGAGATGGGGGTTGGATTCCTGGGTCGGGAAGATCCCCTGGAGAAGGGAATGGCAACCCACTCCAGTATTCTGGAGAATCCCATGGACAGAGGAGACTGGTGGTCTATAGTCCCGGCGTGTGTGCTAAGTTGCTTCAGTGGTGTCCAACTCTCTGCGACCCCATGCCCAGGAGCCCACCTGGAAAAGCTTTGGTCCAGGGATTGCAAGAGAGGAGGACACAGCTTAGCCACTAAACAACAACAAAGAAGACAGAAGTGGAAAGAATTTGCACAGAGACATAAATAAGACAATGCTCAGGAAAGAGCCTGATCTGGGCACGTGCTTATTAACATGAGTCACGGAGTGATGGTGTTTGGAAGTCCGTGGCTTGCAGCTGGTAAGACACAAAGATGCTCCCTCTTCTGAGCATGAAGCCTTTCCTGGGGACACGGTCATGCCTGCCTGGATCTATAAAGAGCCCCTTCCCCACCCACAGTGTTCTTGGCTGAGCTCTGGGCGCTAATGTCCACACTGCCTCCTCGGCATTTTCCTATCCCTGCAGAATTGGCTGCAATCAGTGGCTGACTGTAATATGTGCTAAATAAACTTCTGTTGTATGGAGCCAGAAGTTTTTAAGCACAGCTTTCAACAGCAGGCTTCCCAGGTGGCGCCCATCTGCCAATGCAGGAGACATAAGAGACGCAGGTTCGATCCCTGGGTCAAGAAGGTCTCCAGGAGGAGGAAATGGCAACTCACTCCAGTATTTTTTTCTAGAGAATTCCATGGACAGAGGAGCCTGGTGGGCTACAGTCCATGAGATCACAAAGAGTTGGACACAACTTAGCAACTTAGCTTTCTTGCTCACTTCAACAGCTGGATCATGTGAAATGACTCAATTGGAATGAATTTGAACGTTGTAAGTTTCTCTCACCATTCAGAATGAGTTTTGTTTGAGTGAAAATGGAAACCTTTGGAGAATGCCATCAGAACTAGGGATAGGGACTTCCCTGGTGGTCCAGTGGCTACGACCCTGCCTTCCCAATGCAGGGGGCCTGGGTTCAGTCCCTAATCAGGGAACTAGATCTCACATGTTGCAACTAAAGATCCCACATGCAGCAACTAAGACCCAGCCAAATAAAATTTTGAAATATCTAAGAAGATTGGATAGTTTCATCACAAATTATCAGTATCTGATCCTAGGGTTTCAAAATATAGTGCCTAAAAGCTGCAGCAGGTTTTGCACAAATAGAGTTAAAGATCTGTTCACTTCCCTTAGGACCTTCAGGTAATTTGCCAGTGTTATCAGAATCTAACATGGCCCGAGAAGAAAGGGAAGGTCGATGGATGTCCTGAGGCAGTTTTCATTTATTATTTAAGGAAATTAACTGATTTTCCATCCTTTCGTGTTGACACAGAATATTGCTTTTCCAAATAATTGCTTATAAAATCTACTATTATGCATAAATGGCATAGGCTAAGTCTTAAGGATTTTTGAACCACAGGGCAAGAACGTATTTTTCCCCATGGCTCCTGAATATAAAGCAACGAGGAATTGATCTGAAGATTAGAGGACAAACAGGTGAAAACACAAGCATGCCCTTGACATTCAGCGTTTGTGCCAGACGCTGGCAGCTCCAGGGAGATTGTAAGTTCACGCATGAGTGTAGGATGGCTGGAGACATTGCATAAATCAGGTTTTTTAAATCTCTGTGTCTCCTTCATCCATCAGTCTCTTTATCTTTCTGGAAAATTGACTCGCATCACGACCCCTTCTGGAATCCCTTCCCATCCCTATGTCGTTCTCTGGGCCCTAAGAACCAGAGACCTCCCCTCCAGCTTTATGACAATTCTGCTTCTGATAGTGACCCAAACTGGAACAAACAGTATACCACCAGCCTGAAATGGAAATGATTATTTAGACCTCATTTTGAACCTCACTAAGCACAGGGACTTGGCTCAGCTTTAAGTTATGCAAATAAAATTAAAAAATAAAAACCCCAAAGCTGCAGACCTGACTTTCTTTGAACTTCAGGTCCTACCTGAACGCAGCTGCTAGTTCCCATAGTCACAGACAGGTCAGGAATTTGATTGTCTCGCATTCCTCAGAATTTATGGCCTTCATCATCATGAATGAGATCATTCAAAGGAGCACTCCTCCAGCAAGAGTTTCAAGAATTATTACATGGCATCTGTTCGGGCTAATGGCTGGAGAATGCCTGTAGCCATGCAAGATGCTCCTGTATGCATCAACGTATAAAAAGCAAGGCAAGATCCTTCTTAAACTTGACCCGGACATATCCCTCGATAAACAATCCCAATAACTGGAGCAAAACTGAAGAATTATCAGAACGCACGTGCTCTCAGTTATCCTGTCCTGCTGAGGTTTGAGCAGCAGGTGGAGAAGGAAGGCTGGTAGGAGTCCGGGTCGGGGGCGTGTTCGGAGGCCTGAGCACTAGGCCAGGTGTTGCCATCCTCAGCTCCTCCCACCACCAGAAAGACTCGCCTTCTCCCTGCAGGTTGAGCCTTGCCCAGCCTCAAAGGCAATGGCCCAGCCTGGCTCATGAGAGCAACCACAAGACCTGGGCAGGAGGCCATTACATTCGATACGTGTGCCTCGCAGCGTGTGGGTTAGAGCCCAGGGTTCACATGGATACCCAGGAGGTCCACGGAAGCCTGTTCAAGTTCACAGGGAAGTTCCCCTACGAAGCGTCTGTCTCTGCGTGATGTTTACCCTTCCACCTCTTTCTCTTTCATGCTCACACACACACACACACATACGAGCTCTTAGCAGAAGAACACTGGATCTCAAATGAGGTAGGCCAAGCATTCTCACAGCAGGCCAGATGTAGCATCCCCAGAATTCAAGGAAGGCCAGGGGCAGATGAGTGGGCGCCCAGGACTGGAGAGGTGGGACCAGACCTCGGGTGTGAGTCATGACAGAGGCTCGACCACAGAGTCCCTCGCTGGGGATCAAGAGTCCTGGGGGACGTGCTGAGAGACTCCCCAGCAGCATCTAAACACGTAGGAGGGCTTGGGGCATAGACGCACCAGCAGAAGAACACAGGTAGAGAAGGAGAAGGCAATCATGCGGACAGACCCTTAGCCCTCAGCTTTGCTACTTTATGATTCCTTCGTATATTAAGTTGTTTCTCTCAGTCAGCTGCTGCTTCTAATAATGGAGCAGACTGTATCCAAATTGCTGAGGACTCACCTAGGTAGTGACTGCAGCCATGAAATTAAAAGACGCTTACTCCTTGGAAGGAAAGTTATGACCAACCTAGATAGCATGTTAAAAAGCAGAGACATTACTTTGCCAGCAAAGGTCCGTCTAGTCAAGGCTACGGTTTTTCCGGTAGCCATGTATGGATGTGAGAGTTGGACTGTGAAGAAAGCTGAGCACAGAAGAATTGATGCTTTTGAAGTGTGGTGTTGGAGAAGACTCTTGAGAGTCCCTCGGACTGCAAAGAGATCCAACCAGTCCATTCTGAAGGAGATTAGCCCTGGGATTTCTTTGGAAGGAATGATGCTAAAGCTGAAACTCCAGTACTTTGGCCACCTCATGCGAAGAGTTGACTCATTGGAAAAGACCCTAATGCTGGGAGGGATTGGGGGCAGGAGGAGAAAGGGATGACAGAGGATGAGATGGCTGGATGGCATCACTGACTTGATGGATGTGGGTTTGAGTAAACTCTGGGAGTTGGTGATGGACAGGGAGGCCTGACGTGGTGCAATTCATGGGGTCGCAAATAGTCGGATATGACTGAGCAGCTGAACTTAATTGAACTGAACCTAGGCAGTGCATAGCATAACACCTAGTGAATAACAGGTCCTTAGCGGACACCAGTCCATCATCCTCAACCCACATCCTTTGCTTGTGCTGTAATCCCTGGTTTCAAGTAGGACTGGTACCTGGGTGTGAAAGTGCCTAAGACCTCTGATGGATCAGCGGGATAAAACCGGAAGACACCCACGGCTCTCACAGGTACATAGGTAACTCATTAACATAACTACTAAACACAAGTACCCCTCCCTCCTAAAGTCCAGTAATTTCTGGTGTAAGATGAAAACGTAACTTCACATAAAATGGAATTCACAGCTAAGATGAAAAATTCAGTTGGGTGTCATTTTAAACACCAAGACGTCATGGCCCCTGGAGTTATGAGATAGCTTGGACATTCTGGTGGAAGATGAAGAAACCTCAGAGGCCAGGGGACCCAGTCCCGATCCTATAACATTACATATGGTTTTAACATCTGTGCCAAACACTTTCCACAATGTCCTCCCCTCCACTGTATGCTCACGTATCTGGGCATTCTTCCAGAAAGTTCTCCTAGGAAACTTCCAGAAAATCTCTTACTGTTAGGTTGAGATTTAAAAGATATTCAGATCTTCTTGGCTTGCATAGCCACGAATGAACATGAAGTATCATCTGAGATAGAGATCTTTATAAAAATTATACACATGGAGACAACACGTTTTCTTTCTCACTGGTGAAAGGGAAGGACCAGGCTTTTAGCCTCAGAGGAAAATATCCCTTTAGCCTGAAATCCTGTAGTGAAAGCATTTTAAGCCTAGAAGACTCAGAAGCTGTACTCTTCTAATGAGTTTGTCCAGAGAACATCTGCTTCAGGATCTTGCAATACAATAATTGACCTTCATTGTATCTCTAGACCTTGGTCAACAAATCTTAACTCTGAAGGTTTGAATGGGTCATAAAAACATCTTCTGACACTAAAGATTTTTTAAATCTCTAGATTTTATTTTGAAGTTTTTAAACTTGCTGTACAGATGTACCTGTTTTTAAAACATGAAGATATCATTATATTATCTTAAAATATCAAGAGCAAAGTATATGTTCACATATAAAATATGACTTTGTCCACTAAAAACTGCTACAGAAGAATAGTCACTGGATCCTATATAATAGGACTTGGAGTTTTCTGATACAAAGACTAGGGTTGTCCAGAGAACATGGTATTAATTGCTCTTTATCTGCGCGGAATCTGAGTCAATAGCATCCCAATTTATGCAAATTATTACATTTCTTTCTCATTCAGAGTAATATGTTTCAGACACATGTTCCACCCTGGGACAATACTTGTCTGAGAGCTCTCAGCCTGTCAGGAGATGTTAGTAACTATTGCTGATCATACGTTATGCCTCCATCACCCTGGGCTGGGATGGGGGCTGTTTGTTCACAGGAAGAAAGGAAGAGAAATATACCAGAGCTGAGAACAAATATATGTGTGAACTAATCTTAAAAGCCTATCCTCATAGAATGAAGCTGGAAATGGAACCTTATATTAGAAAATGCAATCCTGAAAATTGGGTTTGCAAAGTCTGGTTTCTGTTTATTCAGTGAAGCAAGCCACCTAACAAACCAGGTGTAGAACTAACAGATGGCTTGCTGCTTTTTGTTCTTCAGCTGTTGTGTCTGACTCTTAGTGACCCCAGGGACTGTAGCCCACCAGGTTCCTCTGTCTGTGAGATTTCCCAGGCAAGAATACTGGAATAGGTTGCTATTTCCTTCTCTAGGAGATCTTCCTGATCCAGGGATCAAACCTGCATCTTCTGCATTGGCAGGCGGATTTTTTACCGCTGAGCCACAGGGAAGCCCAATAGGTGGCTAGAGGCTAAAAAGCCATCCTGAGTCAGATTTCCAGGGTTCCTATCCAGATGATCATGTCAATTTCTTAAATATTCAGAGCCCAGTTCCTCCATGTGTGACATGGAGATTTTTATCCTACTGATCTTGCAGCGTTGTTTGGAAAACATCTGAAATAATCCATGTCAAATGCTTAGCCTAATCCACCGCGAATCTCGTTTGCTCTCAGCAACTCTTAACTATCATTATTACTGTCTTATTGATTTACTTTGGTGAACAGGAGAAGTGCTGACATGCCATGTACTCTCTGTAATCAACATCATATTATTTTTCCATTTGGGTGCTGTCTTAACATTGAAAGGGTACCTTGCCAGCATAAGCTCATTTAAGCTTCACATAAACTCTGCAGAGTAGATAGACATCAAGTCTAATTTAGGAGACTCTAAGTGTCCTTTCCCTGACGATCTTAAGCTAGAAAAAATGGGAAAGATGACATCCTGGAAAATTAAGGAGCTCTCTCAAAACAGCAAATCAATGGCATTGGCATGGATATGAAAGATACAGAGTGACTTGCCGACATGGCTTCCCCTATGTAACAGAAGACTCCTACTGACCCAAGAGGGAGGCCACTGGAACCATAAGGTGGGAATCAACTGGGGATCGGGTTTTATTCACCCAGTTTCTCAGAGCCCTCTATGCATCCCAAATCTCACATGAGGACAGGCAAACAGGGAAATACAGGAGTCCATCCAGGAGCCAAGCAGTCGAGTCTTCCTTCTTTCTCCTGCCAGTTTTGAGCTGTGTGACCTCGAAACAGTGACTTGACACTCCCTCAAAATTCAAGCTTTCCCTTGTGGGAAAATCTGAAAGGTGGATGGCATTACTAATCTCATGAGTTTCTTGCAAAGACTACGCAATATGACTTGTATAAGGGGCTTAGCGTACCATGTAGAACACATTAAATGCTCCTGTACTGCTAGCTCTCACGGTATTGTTACTATTTCAGAACTCAACTAGGAGCATTGTCGTTGTTCAGCCGCTAAGTTGTGTCTGACTCTTAAAGACCCCATGAACTGCAGCACACCAGGCTCCCCTATCCTTTATTATCTCCCAGAGTTTGCTCAAACTCATGTCCATTGAGTCAGTGATGCCATCCAACCATTTGATCTTCTGTCGCTCCCTGCTCCTCCTGCCCTAAATCTTTGCCAGCATCAGGGTCTTTTACGCCGACTCGGCTCTTCACATCAGGTGGCCAAAGCATTGGAGCTTCGTGTCAGCATCAGTCTTTCCAATGAATATACAGGGTTGGTTTCCTTTAGGATTAACTGATTTTAATCTCCTTTCTGTCCAACATGCTCTCAAGTCTTCTCCAGCACAATTAGAAAGCATCAGTTCTTTGGCCCTCAGCCTTCTTTATAGAAGTGAAAGTCACCCAGTCATGTCCAACTCTTTGCAACCCCATGGACTATACAGCCCACAGAATTCTCCAGGCCAGAACACTTGAGTGGGGAGCCTTTCCCTCCTCTAGATCATCCCAACCCAGGGATTGAACTCAGAGCCTTTCCCTCCTCTAGATCATCCCAACCCAGGGATTGAACTCAGGTCGATCTGCAGGCAGATTCTTTACCTGCTGAACCACAAGAGTTTTAAAAACCTGAAAATCCCTAGTCAACAAATGACTACACGAACCAAGATATTTATGCCTCCTGGAAGCTCCATGTTATGACATCTTCATGTTATGAGAGCACCAAAGACCTCAGAAGACCTGAATTCTTCCCTGACCTCCTTAATACAGGTCCCAGTGTCAAGAAGGGATCTTTCAAACTCCCAAGGCCATAGCCTTGACCTTCTGTTTTAGAGGCAGTGAGTATTTCAGGCTGAGTTAGGAGACTGATGTAATAAACTCTAGATTCTATATTATGTCAAAGGTAGCTGGAGGTCATGGAGACAGGCGGGAGGAAGGAATGAAACACCTGAGTGTTGTGTGACTGTGCTGGCTGTGTTCCAGGCTCTGGGTTAGCGCTCATCAACGATCTCCTTGAATGCTCCACCCTCTGGGATAGCTCATGATCTTGCTCAGGAGGAAACTCGGGCCCTAAAATTAAGTAGCAAGGTAACCTGCTATTAGAAGGAGGAGTGGAGATCTGACTACTGGTTTCTGAAGCACAGCCTTTATAGAAAAGTGAGTAATCTCTTACTTCTTTCTGGTCCCAGGTAATAATCAAGAGATGTAAAGTGTGTGGTTTCAAGCTGGATCTTAAAGAAGCAAGATGAGTGGGATTTATGCACACAGCAGAGCTCTGGTCCATCGTGTCGACCAGGATACCTCATCTGTGGTTCTCTCCCCACATCTCTAACTTTCCACTGCTCCTCTTCCTCCTCACCTGGGGGGCCTCAGGATGCTGGGGGGTAGGCTGGACTGGCCATCATTGCCCCAAGCCTCTCATAGCAGCACATCTGGGTGTAAACACACACTACGACCCAGGGGAAAGCTAAGAGTCAGAACATCCCTTTAGAGGGCAGGGGGGTGGGAGTGGGGGTGGGGTGGGGGACTTAGAGAGCTCCAGCCTCTGCTTCTGGGCTTCCCAGGTAGTGCTAGTGGCAAAGAACCAGCCTGCCAATGTAGGAGACGCAGGAGACATGGGTTCTATCCCTGGGTCAGGAAGATGCCCTGGAGAAATGAATGGCAGCCCACCTCAGTATTCTTGCCTGGAGAATCCCACAGAGAGAGGCGACTTCTGGGCTATGGTCCATGGGGTCTCAAATAGTTGGACACAACTGAAACGCCTTAGCACGCAAGCACACAGCCTCTGCTTCTACCTCAACAAACCCTCCGCCTAAGCTCTGCGGCAGCTGCTGCTGCTAAGTTGCTTCAGTCATGTCCGACTCCGTGCAACCCCATAGATGGCAGCCCACCAGGCTCCCCCATCCCTGGGATTCTCCAGGCAAGAACACTGGAGTGGGTTGCCATTTCCTTCTCCAATGCATGAAAGTGAAAAGTGAAAGTGAAGTCGCTCAGTTGTGTCCAACTTCTAGCGACCCCACGGACTGCAGCCCACCAGGCTCCTCCGTCCATGGGATTTGTCAGGCAAGAGTACTGGAGTGGGTTGCCACTGGGTCTCCCAAATACGCCATGACCTCCCATGCACTTGACTTTGAATAAGCAAAGTTCTGTACCTGGGGCTCCTTTTTAATGATATTATTGTATGTTGTTTATCAGACATTGTGCTCAGTCCTTGACATACTGTCTTTCTTAATTTAGACAATGATCCTCCAGAGTACCTGCTATAATTATCTCCCTTTCTCACAAATGAACACACGGAGACAGAAGAATTAAGTGGATTCCACAAGGTCACAGTGCTAGTAAGAAGTGGTGGTCAGTTTACCCTGGCTATCCAGGTTAAGGACATTTTTAACCCTATACTGTCCCCTTTTGTGCAACTGGCAAACTCTTCTTTACCCTTCTAGGCTCACATCCAGTGCCATCTCTGTGGAGCTTTCATCTAGTCTACAGATGAAATGATGAATTCCATCTTACGCTTTCAAAACATTTTGTCCCTTCTCCTGTTACATTTACCATATGACATCATAGTTATTCGTTTGTGTGTATTGTTCCCCTATCAGAAGGATTTCAACCTTCCAGGTCTTCCTGGAAATTGTCCAGATCTCCTGGCATAGAATAGAAAATCAATAAATATCTATTAAAGTGAGTAAGTGGGTAGCTGAACTACGACGAGAAAATAGAAAAAGGATGTCTCACTCATTTCAATGACTTCCCTAGATCTGCTGTGCAAACTGTTGTTTAGAAATTTGATGACTTTTTTCTCTTTATTTCCTATTCTCTACCCCTGCACACCAGTCTCTGGCTCTGCCTTTTCATAGATGCTCTTTTTCATAGATCATAGCTTTTTATTTACTCTTTGAAGTCAATGAAAGATTCTATCATAATAACATATATATGTGTGTGTGTATACATAAATGTATACACATTTATATACATACATGTATGTATGCATGTGTGTTAAGTTGCTTCATCCATGTCCAACTCTTTGCAACCATATGGAATGTAGCCCACCAGGCTCCCTGCCCATGGGATTTCCCAGGCAAGGATCCTGGAGCAGGTTGCCATTTTCTCCTCCAGGGGATCTTCCCGACCCGGGGATCGAGCCCACGTCTCCCGTGGCTCCTGCATTGCAGGCGGATTCTTTACTGGTGAGCCACCAGGGAAGTCCTATATGTATGTATGTGTGTATGTATGTATATATGTATGTATGCAAATGCATAAAATTATATGTATGCAAATGCATAAAATTGACTATTCTTCAGTTTCGGGTGGGGAGTTGGGAGCTTCCCTGCACCGCTTCCTGGATCTTAGTTTCCAACCAGGGATGAGCCCTGGACCACAGCAATGAAGGCACTGAACCTAACCCCTGGACTGCCAGGGAACTCCCTATTCTTCAATTTTTAAACATGACTTTAAAAAAAAAAAGAAAGAAATCCTGATCTGAGTGCGGTTGGTGTAGTGACCAAGCAAAATCACTAAACTGGCAGAAAGCGTCAGCAAACCTGCTCCGCCCTCCTCATGTTCTACCTCCCATCCTCCCCACTCCCTGCCTCCCGGCGTCACTCCCCACACTCAGAATGTCCCTCTTTCCCAGGGTCATAAAACACACTCCCTTCTGCTTCACAGAACTTGAGAAGGTCCCTCTCTTTCGCCCTGAAACGCATTCCCATGGAGACCTCAGATGGCAACTCCCAGGCCGCTTCACACGGAGAAATGATTCATGCTTGGGAGCCAGAGAATTCACTCCTCACAAAACCCCAAGTGAGAGCTGCTCTCTTTGGTCTAAAATAATAACTTGTTTCTTCATCCAGTTGACTCCCAGATAGATAGTACCTTGGGGCATCCACGTTCTCCTCTGTAGCTAACTCTGGTTTTATTTTTTATTTCAATTTTTTTTAAGCCAAGTATAGTTGATTTACAATATTGTGTTAGTTTCAGGGGTACAGCAAAGTAAATCAGTTATGCATATACATATACATATACCCACACTCTTTTGGATTCTTTTCCCTTATAGGTTATTACAAAATACTGAGTAAGAGTTCTCTGTGCTACACAGTAGGTCCTTATTGGTTATCTATTCTATATATAGCAGTGGGCTTCCCTGGTGGCTCAGATGGAAAAGAATCTACCTGCCATGGGGGAGACCTGTGTTTGATCCCTAGGTTGAAAAGATCCCCTGGAGAAGGAAATGGCCACCCACTCCAGTATTCTTGCCTGGAGAATCCCATGGACAAGGAAGCTTGGTGGGCTGCAGTTCATGGAGTCACAAGGAGATGGGCATGACTGAGCGACGAACACTTCCACTTTCATATACAGTAGTGTGCATGTGTTAATCCCAACCTCCTACTTCATCCCCCCCACCCCTTCCTCCTTAGTAACCATAAGATTGTTGTCTATGTCTGTGCTAAATCTGGTTTTCATTTCTGCTTGGACTGAAAGCTGCAAGTGGGCAAGGATGAAATTTGTTAAGAAACCACTTATCTCCGCTGATTGATTAGCTGCTAGGATTGCCTGAGCTCTCCTGTGCCCTTACCTTCCCCTCCTGCTGCAGGGGGTTTATCGGAGAGACAGGAGTTGAAGCCCATGTGATGGGATACCCTATGTTATTTACCCCAAAATATTTAAGCCGTGGGTTCTGGGAAGAATTTTCTACCCACCCATTAGATTATCTTAAAAAGCAATGGTTTACTGAGTGACAAGTTTGTTATTCTGTATATGCTAACCAAGACATGAGTTCCTAAAGTCTGTTTGGGTTTTTTTTTTTTTTTTTTAACGAAGAGAATCGAAATCACAGAACCATTTCTCACACCAATGTGAAGTGGATGTCTGTCTGTAATGCGAGGTAATGGAGAGATGAGTACACAGTCTGCCAGGTTCATTTAGTCCCCTCTTGCTTTTAAAGAGCAGGTGTGAGGCCAGGTGGCTCCTGCCAACACCTGTCTAACACATGATCGCAGGGATGATGGAGTGCCTATCTTAATAACCCACAGATAGTGGTAGTAAAGTCAAAGTAATTGATGATAAACATCTTAAGGGCTTGGATTCTTGTTCTTTGTCCCTGAAATGCTGCTGACAGAGACAAAATTTACCCAGGATGCTTGAATCCTGACATCCTCATTAGGGACAGGCAGCTCTTGAAAAGGAAGATTTGCTCTTTCAAGATGCACATTTCTTCCAAAAAGCTCTGGTTCCAGGGTTTCCAACCACCAAGGATTCCATGGTGATTCAGGCTCTCCTCTATCCATACACTGCTGCCTGGACCAAAGTTCACCACAGCATCATTTATTCGGAACTGGAATTTTGGATTAACACACACTACTAATGTAAGTGCTTGTTTGCTTAGTCGTGTCTGACTCTGTGACCTCCTGACCTGTAGCCTACCAGGCTCCTCTGTCCACGGACTTTTTTCCAGGCTACTGGAGTAGCCTGCCATTTCCTACCCCAAGGGATCTTCCCAACGCAGGGATCAAAGGGTGCCCCTTGTGTCTCCTGCACTGGCAGGCAGATTCTTTCCACTAGTGCTGCCTGGGGAGCATTACTTATAGTGTTGCTAGAATTCATTACTCTAACCTGGATTTTTTTTTTTTTCCATTAGTATTAATTGCTTTTATCTTCACAATATCTCTGTAAGTTGGATGGATATTAACAGCATCCACATTTTTCACTCTTTTTTAAAACCTTTGTTTTATTTTAGAGTATAGTAGATTAGGCTTCCCAGGTGGCACTGGTGGTAAAGAAGCCACTTGCCAATGCAGGAGGCAGACGTAAGAGAAGTGAGTTCAATCCCTGGGTCAGGAAGATCTGTAGGAGGGCATGGCAACCCACTCCAGTATTCTTGTCTGCAGAATCCCATGGACAGAGGAGCCTGGCGGGCTGTGGTCCATTGGGTCACAAAGAGTCAGACACTACTGACGTGACTTAGCACTAGCTCATCAGTTCAGTTCAGTTGCTCAGTCGTGTCGGACTCTTTGCAACCCCATGAATCGCAGCACGCCAGGCCTCCCTGTTCATCACCACCTCTCGGAGTTCACTCAGACTCACGTCCATTGAGTCCGTGATGCCATCCAGCCATCTCATCCTCAGTCGTCCCCTTCTCCTCCTGCCCCCAATCCCTCCCAGCGTCAGAGTCTTTTCCAATGAGTCAACTCTTCGCATGAGGTGGCCAAAGTACTGGAGTTTCAGCTTTAGCATCATTCCTTCCAAAGAAATCCCAGGACTGATCTCCTTCAGAATGGACTGGTTGGATCCTTGCAGTCCAAGGGACTCTCAAGAGTCTTCTCCAACACCACAGTTCAAAAGCACCAATTCTTTGGCGCTCAGCCTTCTTCACAGTCCAACTCTCACATCCATACATGACCACAGGAAAAACCATAGCCTTGACTAGACAGACTTTAGTCGGCAAAGTAATGTCTCTGCTTTTGAAAATGCTATCTAGGTTGGACATAACTTTTCTTCCAAGGAGTAAGCGTCTTCTAATTGCATGGCTGCAGTCACCATCTGCAGTGATTTTGGAGCCTAAAAAAATAAAGTCTGGCACTGTTTCCACTGTTTCCCCATCTATTTCCCATGAAGTGATGGGACCAGATGTCATGATCTTTGTTTTCTGACTGTTGAGCTTTAAGCCAACTTTTTCGCTCTCCTCTTTCACTTTCCTCAAGAGGCTTTTTAGTTCCTCTTCACTTTCTGCCATAAGGGTGGTGTCATCTGCATATCTGAGGTTATTGATATTTCTCCCGGCAATCTTGATTCCAGCTTGTGTTTCTTCCAGTCCAGCGTTTCTCATGATGTACTCTGCATAGAAGTTAAATAAGCAAGGTGACAATATATAGCCTTGATGTACTCCTTTTCCTATTTGTAACCAGTCTGTTGTTCCATGTCCAGTTCTAACTGTTGCTTCCTGACCTGCATACAGATTTCTCAAGAGGCAGGTTAGGTGGTCTGGTATTCCCATCTCTTTCAGAGTTTTCCACAGTTTATTGTGATCCACACAGTCAAAGGCTTTAGCTGATTAATAATGTGATCGTTTCAGCTGTGCCGCAAAGTGATTCAGCTATACATATACACGTATCTATTCTTTTTCAAATTCTTTTCCCGTTTACATAATATCAAGCAGAGTTGCCATCACGTTATATTGACAGAGTTCCCTGTGCTATACCCCATATGGGTCCTTGTTGATTATCCATTTTAAATACAGCAGTATGTACACAACCATCCCACCTGCCTAACTACCCCTCCCATACGCATCCCCCCTGGTAAAGTTCTCTAAGTCTGTGAGTCTGTTTCTGTTTTGTAAATAGGTTCATTCGCATCATTATTCCGTGTAAATTATCGGAGTCCATGTGCTGATGGATGTACTGTGTTCAGGAGAGAGCATGCCGTCTCCTAGTCCAGGGGCAGAGCTGGCGGCAATGACTCTACTACTATTCCCACGTGTTCAGACAAGACACAGCGGTTAGGCTGTGAACACTGACAGAGGGCTCCTGCAGCTCGTAGCTGGCCCCGGGGCCACGGAGACGGTCCAGGAGAGACACCGCCAATGACTGCTTTACTTTCAAGATAAATCATGGAGAACGAGACCGGCTTCAACCAAATTACACTTTGTAGAAAGAAAGATGCCTGATTTTTCACTGAATTTAAGAAACATGCGCTTGACTTCACACCCACCCCTACTTAACCCCAGATCTGTATACGCTCTGGGTTCTAACCCTGACCTTGATCACCCAATTCAATTCCCATAATAAGGTTATTTATACTACTCTTCCTCTGTAACTCTGAGACATGTGCTCCTTATCAAATGCACGTTTCTTTTTATTTATTTATTGTTTTTATTGAAGGATAATTGCTTTAAAGAATTTTGCTGTTTTCTGTCAAACCTCAACATGATAAGCCACAGGTGTACATATATCCCCTCCCTTTTGAACCTTCCTCCCATCTCCCGCCCCATCGCACCCCTCTCGGTTGATACAGAGCCCGTTTGAGATTCCTTAGCCATACAGCAAATTCCCATTGGCTATCTATTTACATATGGTAATGTAAGTTTCCGTATTACTCTTTCCAGACATCTCACCCTCTCCTCCCCTCTCCCCAGTCTATAAGTCTATTCTCTATTCTCTATGTCTGTTTCTCCACTGCTGCCCTGTAAGTAAATTCTTCTGTACCATTCCGTATATATGTGTGAGAATACGGTATTTATCTTTCTATTTCTGACTTACTTCACTCTGTGTAATAGGTTCTAGGTTCATCCACCTCACTAGAACTGACTCAAAGGGTTTTTATGGCTGAGTAATATTCCTTTGTGTATATGTACCACAACTGCTTTATCCATTCATCTGTTGATGGACATCTAGGTTGCTTCCATAGTCTAGCTATTGTAAATAATGCTGCAATGAACAGTGGCATACATGTGTCTTTTTCAATTTTGGTTTCCTCAGGGTATATGCCTAGAAGTGGGATTGCTGGGTCATATGGTGGTTTTATGCCTAGTTTTTAAGGACTCTCCACTGTCTTCCACAGTGGCTGTATCCATTTACATTCCCATCAACAGCGCAAGAGCGTTCCTTTTTCTCCACACCCTCTGCAGCACATTTCTTAAACTAGCTCAGCAGGCTGATGCCCCATGTGGATGTCCAGTGTTTGGAGCCGTGAACTAGAGCAAACTGGGGAACAGAGTCGGGTCAATTGAGATGGCAGCCACATGACCACCCTGCTTCTCAAGGACAAAAGATGCTGGAAAACGAAAGCACAGTCAGAAAACTCTGACAGCACAGAAGTGTGCTGTGACCACACACCCGTCCTTCCTGGGACAGAGCGGCTGCACACAAGTCCTGGCCAAGTGACGAAAAGTGATGATGAGAGCACTTCCTGCGAATCACCAGCTAAGGGCCAAAATGGGATCAATCCCCTCTCTCAGGAAGGTAAGAGAAATATACCAAGCGTTCTTGGCCAAATCCAGCACAATCTGTTGGGCTGAAAACTGACCTAGTGATTGTATAAGCCGTGTGGGCTCAGTCACTCAGTCATGTCCAGCTCTTTACGATCCTATGGACTGTAGCTGGCCAGGCTCCTCTGTCCATGGGATTCTCCAGGCAAGAATCCTGGAGGGGGTTGCCGTGCCCTCCTCCAGGGGATCCTCCCAGTCTGGGGTTGAACCCATGTCTCTTACATCCCCTGCATTGCAGGCAGGTTTTTTTTGTTTTTGTTTTTTAACCGCTGAGTCACCAGGGAAGCCCCTGTAGAGGCCCCAGGTATCTGGAAATTTACTTAAGAAGGTCTTACACTAATGAAGTGTCGCTATAACAGCCTCCAGTTTTGCTACCACTAAAAACCATAACTGCTGACTGGAGTTCTAGATGACTGCTGTTGCTCCCTTGGTTTTAATCTGTAATTTTCTTCTCTCACGTCCCTTCCTGTCCTAACTTCTGTACCTGACCTTTTACGTGGCTGCAGACTTGACCAAATAAGACCCTTTCATATGGGGTCCTGCCTACCAGAAGGCCGGCATATTGCTGCATTTCTGTAAATGTTACATTATAATGACAAAAACACAAGTTATTTTGGAAAGAAAAGAGCCAATCTAACTTCCCATCTGGTTTCCAGGAAACATTATCCACAAGGATTTCCCTTAACAACACTAAGTGTCTTTGCTGGTGACCAGGGTTGATTTCAGCTTGATCATATTAGTTTTACTTCTTTTCCGTCACTTTTCCCATGCTTCGAGTACTTTAAATTTCCAATTAAGATAAGATTTATGGTTTGTTGAAATGTTCTTGTTCAGCTGCCTTCTCCCCACCCCATCTCATTTGAAAGGTTATATGTGGTTTAGCTTAATGCCAGTCAGAGAGGGAACTTTGCACGCGTGTTTTCACAAGCACACATCAGTGTGTTCCCCTCAGTGTTATTTTTAGTAAGCTGAGCTGGTCTGGGTCCCACCGTCCACATGCACAAGCCGATGTGCTCTTTATTGCCTGTCCCTCCCTTGGGCAATAATAATACCAACAGCAAAAATCAACATATGCTTTCAAGGATCCGATTTTTTTTAATGAAAGAAATGAGAAAATTAAGCTAAGTACTATGGGGGCAATAAACAAACAATAAAAAGAGATCAACATAATAATATCAGGCATTTTTATTGAGCCGAGAAGAACCCAGACACTTATTCCATTCAATTTTTTTTCCTCTGTGTGGTTAGTATAGTTGTCCTTATTATTATTATCATTATTGTAATTGATGTAATATTTTTATTTTAGTAGGTAAAAACAAATATTTTGATACTAGTCAGAAATGATCAGGTGATCTTATATGGTAAAGATTTTTCTTTTAGTTTTGATAAAATGGCATCAAATGTACCACCTTAAGCAGTTTTATTTTTTTGACTTTTTATTGCATACTGAAGGATAGCTGATCAACAAAGGGACTCAGCCATCCACATACGCGTGCTCATTCTCTCCCAGAGTCCCCTTCTATCCAGACTGCCACGTAACGCTGAGCGGAGGTCCCCCTGCTATGCAGTAGGTGATTGTTGGCTATCCAATTTAAATATAGCAATGTGTACCAGTCCATCCCAAACTCCCTCACTCTCCCTTCCCCCCATGCTTCCTGCCCATCAACGATAAGTTCCACCATAACCTGTACAGCTGTGTTAAGTATATTCACATTGGTGCATAATCAGACTCCAGAATTTTTCATTTTTGCAGAACTGAAACGTCATCCCCAGTAAGCAAGATCTCTTCCTTTCCTCCCCGGGAGGCTCTAATAACCACCATTTTACTCTTTGTTTCTATGAATTTGACAATTTTACACATCCCTTGGAAGTGGAATCATACAGTGTTCGTCTTTTTGTGACCAGTTTGCTTTACTTAAGCGACACCATTTTCTCCCTGATTTCCCCAGACTCGATAGCAGTGTTTGCTCTGAAAGGAAAGGGTGGACCCACGCTTTGATTCCCAGTGCATACGGATTGTTTTCCCGGATAACTGGAGGAAGTGGTTAACCCAGCGATCCAAGTCTCTGCTGCATTCTTATCCTCCTCAAGGGAGGCAGCCACTGAAGAGAGCTCAGTTTCAAAAAGGCTGGTAAAATAACATCCTTCATCCTCAAAGGAGAGCGAGGCAGGCCTTTGATCTCGGAGTTCACTGGATGAAGAAGGGTCACCACAGGACATATTGGAAGGGAGAAGAGTGATTAAAAAGAGGCAGTGGGTCCAAATATGAACGCCCATCCATAACGGGTCTTCCTGTTATGGGACGTCATAGAGATTTTAAGAGACAGGTACCAACTTTCTAAGATAACTTTCTAGGATGACTTTCATGTTTACATACTCTCCCCACTTTTATTTGCAATTAGCACAATCCAAGGTGACTTCACAGATATTACTGTGGAGTGATGCTGAAGCTTCAATATTTTGACCATCTGACATGAAGGGTGGGCTCATTGGAAAAGATCCTGATGCTGGGAAAGATTGAGGGCAGGAGGAGAAGGAGACGACAGAGGATGAGATGGTTGGCTGGCCTCACCGACTCAATGGACATGAGTTTGAGCAAACTCCAGGAGAGAGTGAAGGACAGCGAAGCCTGGCGTGCTGCAGTCGTGGGGTCACAGAGTCAGACACAGCTTAGCCACCGAACAACAATGAACAATGGTAGCATCCAGGCAGGAAATGCTGTTCACTGTAGTTAAAAGCAGTGAACTATTCTTTCTTTTTTTTTTTTTTTTGACAAAGTTTTCAGTAAAATCTCCAGGAATAAAACTTTAAAACTTTTTCAGAAACAGGCTTTGGTGGTAGTAATTTTTGGTCTTAGTTTTGCTGCTTCAACTCGGTGAGGTTTTCCCATATTCTTCCTTTTAAATAGCTTTTTATTCCTTGACTGGCTGTCATGTCGTACTAGAAAAATTCTGGGCAGCCGGTTTAGTACGGACAGCTGGTGGTAAAGCCCCTTCAACTATTCAAAGTTCCTAGGAGATACAGACTTTTTTTCCACCTAAACGGCTCTTTCCCAGACCCTTCCTTGTCTATTACTCTCGCTTTCCACAGCCCCCCTGCCAGTCTCCGAGCCAGCCAATTCCCCAGAAATATACCTTATTGAAAATGAATTAGACTGACTATTCCCTGTGTTCCCTTGCTTATTGCTTCTATTTTAAAATTTAATAATATCACTTGCATGGCTCTAACGCTTAAGATTTTCTCCTATTAGTGAAGCATGCTCCTGATTTTTCATTTATAGCAGTTCCTTATAAAACACTTGCACTTTAAGGTGCAAACTAAATTGAAGAAAAATATTAGTGACATATAAAAATATAAAATTTTATATTTTAATATATATAAATATATGCTTATATTAAATAAATATATTTAATAAATTAAATATATATAATTTAATATAAAAATAAAGTGAAAATAATGCAGGTTTAAAGATTTAGGGAAATTTGTCCAGTGGGATGCTCTAACTGAAACCTGGGAAATGTGTCTTTAAAAAAGGAACACTTACCAGGTGGAGAGAAGAGCTGAGTATCAGGAGCAAAATGGGCTGGGCGAGTTTAAGAGTAAGGGAAGCACAAGGCCACTTGGAGCAGATTCCACGTGAGTGGTTTTCAAACTGCGATCTTAAATCTGTGTTCCCCAGGCTGGTGCTGAGCAGTGTTGATGCTGTGATGCTGCATCTTTATTTATTATTTTTAAACTAGTTAAGGATGAGTCATCTCCAATGAGTTCATCAGTTTCTCACCAAAACTGGTGTCTCCCCCCGTCTCTCCTGATGGTTTTCCTTTTTGGCGAGTGGCAGGATGCCCTGTTTGGACTAAAGAAACCTGAACACTAGGGGCCAGTGAATCAGTGAATGGAGGAGACACCCACACAAAAAAACAAGTAAACAGCCTCATTTGGAAACTGCCATGAATGAAGGAAGAGAGAGAGGCTTCCAACTTATTCCAATTCAGAATTTAAAAATATTCTCACTTATTTGACATCACACTGTGAAGAAATGGCCTCAGAGGATTCACCAAACTGGTTACCTTCTAGCCTAACCTCCTTAAATTCTCCTTTCTCCCTTCCCTAACCATCTGGCCATCCTTCTCATCTCCCTGTTTTGCTTTTATTCCACTGATCTCTTACCTATTCAATGACTGACCATCTATTTGCATATTCATTCACATCATTTAATTATTTTATGTTAATTCTGCTCTCATACAAAAATCATACTTGGATTTTTCAGGCACCCAAAACTGCAATACATGTAATTGCCCACAAAATTGCTACGAAATGCAATGAATTAGAAAGCGACTGAATATTCACCAGATTCTATTAAATCCAATTATCTGAGATCCTTTGAATTACAATGGGATTGTTCATAGTTAAAAACATGGTGTCGTGCATAGTTAATTTGTTATTTTTTAAAATGCTACCAATTTTACATGATGCTGTTATTGGATTAACCAGAAGTCAATTAAACTCCCATCCTGCTACGAGGAAGACAAGCCACTCAAGGCTTCTTGTCTCAACATTTTTATGTTGTTGTTCAGTTGCCCAGTTGTGTCCAGCTCTTTGGGAGTCCATGGACTGCAGCATGCCAGGATTCCCTTCTTTCACTATCTCCCAGAGTTTAATATATTTATACTGCAGAAAAATGGTCAGAATTCAGGGAACTTCATAGGCCCCTGGGCAGGGCCTTGATTGGTCTCTGAGGATAATCAAAATTCTCACTAATGCAATCTGCATAGCAATAGATGTCAAGATATTTTTCTGAGTCATTTCTTCCTTCCAGTTAAGAGTTGCCTCTGTTATGGAGATTTATTGGGGTGAATTTCTGATCCCAGATTAATCTCTGATAATGTGTGCTGAGAAGGCTGAGCAGAGAAAAACTGATGCTTTTGAACCATAGTGTTGGAGAAGACTCTTGAGAGTTTCCTGGTCTGCAGGAGACCAAACCAGTCAATCCTAAAGGAGATCAGTCCTGGGTGTTCATTGGAAGGACTGATGCTGAAGTGAAGCTCCAGTACTTTGGCCACCTGATGCGAAGAGCTGACTCATTAGAAAAGATCCTAGTGCTGGGAAAGACTGAAGACAGGAGGAGAAGGGAACCACGGAGGATGAGATGATTGGATGACATCACCGACTCAATGGACATGAGTTTGAGCAAGCTCTGGGAGATGATATTTCACAAGAATACTGGAGTGGGTTGCCATTTCTTTCTCTAATTCTATCTCCTACATTGGCAGCTGGATTCCTTACCAGTGACCCATCAGTTCAGTTCAGTTCAGTTCAGTTCAGTCACTCAGTCAAGTCTGACTCTCTGCAACCCCATGATCGCAGCATGCCAGACTTCCCTGTCCATCATCATCTCCTGGAGTTCACTCAAACTCATATTCATCGAGTTGGTGATGCCATCCAGCCATCTCATCCTCTGTGGTCCCCTTTTCCTCCTCCCCCCAATCTCTCCCAGCATCAGTTTTTTCCAATAGGTCAACTCTTCACATGAGGTGACCAAAGTACTGGAGTTTCAGCTTTAGCATCATTCCTTCCGAAGAACACCCAGGGCTGATCTCCTTTAGAAAAGACTGGTTGGATCTCCTTGCAGTCCAAAGGACTCTCAAGAGTCTTCTCCAACACCACAGTTCAAAAGCATCAATTCTTCGGCGCTCAGCTTTCTTCACAGTCCAACTCTCACATCCGCATATGACCACTGGAAAAACCATAGCCTTGACTAGACGAACCTTTGTTGGCAAAGTAATGTCTCTGCTTTTGAATATGCTATCTAGGTTGGTCATAACTTTCCTTCCAAGGACTAAGCGTCTTTTAATTTCATGGCTACAATCACCACCTGCAGTGATTTTGGAGCCCAAAAAAATAAAGTCTGGCACTGTTTCCACTGTTTCCCCATCTATTTCCCATGAAGTGATGGGACCAGATGCCATGATCTTCATTTTCTGAATGTTGAGCTTTAAGCCAACTTTTTCACTCTCCTCTTTCACTTTCATCAAGAGGCCTTTTAGCTCCTCTTCACTTTCTGCCATAAGGGTGGTGTCATCTGCATATCTGAGGTTATTGATATTTCTCCCGGCAATCTTGATTCCAGCTTGTGTTTCTTCCAGTCCAGCGTTTCTCATGATGTACTCTGCATATAAGTTAAATAAGCAGGGTGACAATATACAGCCTTGACGCACTCCTTTTCCTATTTGGAACCAGTCTGTTGTTCCATGTCCAGTCCTAACTGTTGCTTCCTGACCTGCATACAGATTTCTCAAGAGGCAGGTTAGGTGGTCTGGTATTCCCATCTCTTTCAGAATTTTCCACAGTTTATTGTGATCCACACAGTCAAAGGCTTTGGCATAGTCGATAAAGCAGAAGTAGATGTTTTTCTGGAACTCTCTTGCTTTTTCCATGATCCAGCGGATGTTGGCAATTTGATCTCTGGTTCCTCTGCCTTTTCTAAAGCCAGCTTGAACATCAGGGAGTTCACGGTTCACGTATTGCTGAAGCCTGGCTTGGAGGATTTTGAGCATTACTTTACTAGCATGTGAGATGAGTGCAATTGTGCGGTAATTGGAGCATTCTTTTGCATTGCCTTTCTTTGGAATTGGAATGAAAACTGACCTTTTCCAGTCCTGTGGCCACTGCTGAGTTTTCCAAATTTGCTGGCAGATTGAGTGCAGCACTTTCACAGCATCATCTTTCAGGATTTGAAACAGCTCAACTGGAATTCCATCACCTCCACTAGCTTTGTTCGTAGTGATGCTTTCTAAGGCCCACTTGACTTCACATTCCAAGATGTCTGGCTCTAGATTAGTGATCACATCATCATGATTATCTGGGTCGTGAAGATCTTTTTTGTACAGTTCTTCTGTGTATTCTTGCCACCTCTTCTTAATATCTTCTGCTTCTGTTAGGTCCATACCATTTCTGTCCTTTATCGAGCCCATCCTTGCATGAAATGTTCCCTTGGTATCTCTAATTTTCTTGAAGAGATCTCTAGTCTTTCCCATTCTGTTGTTTTCCTCTATTTCTTTGCATTGATCACTGAAGAAGGCTTTCTTATCTCTTCTTGCTATTCTTTGGAACTCTGCATTCAGGTGCTTATATCTTTCCTTTTCTCCTTTGCTTTTCGCCTCTCTTCTTTTCACAGCTATTTGTAAGGCCTCCCCAGACAGCCATTTTGCTTTTTTGCATTTCTTTTCCATGGGGATGGTCTTGATCCCTGTCTCCCGTACAATGTCACGAACCTCATTCCATAGTTCTTCAGGCACTCTATCTATCAGATCTAGGCCCTTAAATCTATTCCTCACTTCCACTGTATAATCATAAGGGATTTGATTTAGGTCATACCTGAATGGTCTAGTGGTTTTCCCTACTTTCTTCAATTTGAGTCTGAATTTGGTAATAAGGAGTTCATGATCTGAGCCACAGTCAGCTCCTGGTCTTGTTTTTGTTGACTGTATAGAGCTTCTCCATCTTTGGCTGCATAGAATATAATCAATCTGATTTCGGTGTTGACCATCTGGTGATGTCCACGTGTAGAGTCTTCTCTTGTGTTGTTGGAAGAGGGTGTTTGCTATGACCAGTGCATTTTCTTGGCAAAACTCTATTAGTCTTTGCCCTGCTTCATTCCGCATTCCAAGGCCAAATTTGCCTGTTACTCCAGGTGTTTCTTGACTTCCTACTTTAGCATTCCAGTCCCCTATAATGAAAAGGACATCTTTTTTGGGTGTTAGTTCTAAAAGGTCTTGTAGGTCTTCATAGAACCGTTCAACTTCAGCTTCTTCGGCATTACTGGTTGGGACATAAGCTTGGATTACTGTGATACTGAATGGTTTGCCTTGGAAATGAACAGAGGTCATTCTGTTGTTTTTGAGATTGCATCCAGGTACTGCATTTTGGACTCTCGTTGACCATGATGGCTACTCCATTTCTTCTGAGGGATTCCTGCCCACATTAGTAGATATAATGATCATCTGAGTTAAATTCACCCATTCCAGTCTATTTTAGTTCATTGATTCCTAGAATGTCAACGTTCACTCTTGCCATCTCCTGTTTGACCACTTCCAATTGGCCTTGATTCATGGACCTGACATTCCAGGTTCCTATGCAATATTGCTCTTTACAGCATCGGACCTTGTTTCTATCACCAGTCATATCCACAAATGGGTACTGTTTTTTGCTTTGGCTCCATCCCTTCATTCTTTCTGGAGTTATTTCTCCACTGATCTCCTGTAGCATATTGGGCACCTAATGACCTGGGGAGTTCCTCTTTTGGTATCCTATCATTTTGCCTTTTCATACTGTTCATGGGGTTCTCAAGGCAAGAATACTGAAGTGGTTTGCCATTCCCTTTGCCACTGGACCACATTCTGTCAGACCTCTCCACCATGACCTGCCCGTCTTGTGTGGCCCCACATGGCATGGCTTAGTTTCATTGAGTTAGACCAGGCTGTGGTCCTAGTGTGATTAGATGGACTAGTTTTCTGTGATTATGGTTTCAGTGTGTCTGCCTTCTGATGCCTTCTTGCAACACCTACCATCTCACTTGAGAGGAGCTACCTCATGTCCCAGGTCAGGGGCAGAAGCCAGGGGGACCCCATGCCCGAGGGGCGGTGGCCAAGAGGAGCCACCCCACGTCCGAGGTCAGGGGCGGCAGCCGAGAGCTACCCCATGTCCAAGGAGCAGTGGCTGCGTGAGCACAGGAGGGCCTAGAGGAGCTACTCCACATTCAAGGTCAGGAGGAGCAGCGGTGAGGAGATATCCCTCGTCCAGGGTAAGGAGCAGCGGCTGTGCTTTGCTGGAGCAGCCGTGAAGAGATACCCCACGCCCAAGGTAAGAGTGACCGCCAGGGAAACCCAATTTTTTAAAAAAGGAAAACAGAGTGATAGGGGCATCTGCCTCTCAAGATTGTCATGGCCATCTCATGAGCCAGGAAAGAGGTAGCCCTTAGTAGCGGCTCAATAGCCTTTTTCTCACTCTTTCTCTCTCCACATTAAATTTGCTAGAACGTTACTAGTGAGATGGTAACCTAGCAACTTGTTGTTCAGTTACTAAGTTGTATCTGACTTTGCGGCTCCATGGCCTATAGCACGCCTTGCTTCCCTGTCCTTCTCTATCTCCTGGAGCTTGTTGAAACTCATGTCCATTGAGTGGGTGATGCCATCCAACCATCTCATCCTCTGTCGACCCCTTCTCCTGCCTTCAATCTTTCCCAGTATCAGGGTCTTTTCCAAAGAGTCAGCTCTTTGCATCAGGTGGCCAACCTCGCAACTAGGGCAGGCGTAAATCTGAAGTGGCCAAACACATCCAAAACAACCCAAAGGGTGATCTCATTCTCTGGAAGCATGTCTGATCCTCCCGCATCACTTTGCAGATGCGTTAAAATACACATTAGACATTCTCTGGCTCAAAACCTCTAGACTCTGGCAAGGATGCAGCTGAGACTTGGAGAGGTCTGGGGACTTGCCAAAGATGATAGTTACAAGAAACAACAGAATGGGGACTGAGATATCTCCACTCCCCCCAGAAGAGCATCTGCTGGGTAGATTGTGCTTCTTCCCCAGTTAAGGTGTATTAGTTTAGCAGAAAGGGAGAAAACCAGGAGAAAAAAGTGTATGGAAGCCAACCCCCACCCTTGCATATTGCCCTTCTCCTCATACATGCGGGCTCCTGGAGCTTCGTCTGGCTGAGGGTTGCTCCACAGCTGTCAGACAAATCAAAGACCCACATGCAAAATGCAGCGCTTTCACAAACTGTCTGTGATGTGGTTTTCCAACACTTACTAGAAGACTTGGGGGTCTCAAAAATAATGAATGGATCACACTAGGGACTAAGAATAGAGTTTACATGTGTGACAAATGCAATCCTGCAAGGAGGAAAAAGTTTTCACGCCGTTTGAAAGAAAATGTCACTTAGACTTCTAGCAAATGAGAATTTGCTACCATCTCTGAAGACCTCATATTTCTGTGATGGATATAGAGGTTCCTGTTTCTGTTTTCTGTTTGATGAAATGTGTGTTAAGAGAACACTCCAGAAGGGCTTCTCAGGTGGCGCCAGTGGTAAAGAAGCCACCTGCCAATGCAGGAGACACAAGAGATGGAGGGGGTGAAGAGTGGGACACAATTGAAGGGACCTAGCAAAGCCACCCTGTGGTCTTTATAGGGTTTCCCTGATGGCTCAGCGTCAGAAGCAGCTGAGCCACGGAACTGAACTGATGGCTCACATGGTCAAGAACCTGCTTGCAATGCAGGCCACCCCGGTCTGATCCCTGGGTCAGGAAGATGCCCTGGAGCGGGGCAAGGCAACCCACTCCAGCATTCTTGCCTGGAGAATCCCACGGACAGAGGAGCCTGTCGGACTAGAGTTCATGAAGTCAGAAAAGAGTCGGACACAACTGAGCACACACTCCACGCCACCAGCAGGGAAACAGAAGCCTGGGAGAAGCGATGGTTGTGTCTGAGGACACGGGAATGCACTCTCATTACACACTGGCCCCCTTTTGGAGGTGCTGCGGCAGAGGAGCTAGGTCACCTTGTACGTTAGAAGCCCCAGAGCACAAAAAGGGTAGTTTTCCTCTGCTGGGAAAAGAGAGGGGACTTGTAGACTTGGGATCAGAAGTGGAATAATTATCCAATTTTTTAAAAATGACTATTATTATAAGGATGTAGATTTCTATTGTGGCCAAGTCTTTTGTAATATTAATATTTCCAACAATTCCATGAGTGCTACACTGGAGTACTACTAAACAGTGATAATTCATCTGTGGAATTTGTTAAAATTTCCCCAGCCAAGTCAGAAACACGAGGAATGACTCAAAAAGTGTTATTTCCACAAAAGCACACAATGTACCCCAATTCCTCACAAGATCTGTTAGTATCTTCAGAAGAGAAGACCCTAGGCTTATTGTAGGCATCATTCTGGGACCAGCTCTGCCGTGTTACTTGGATGCAGGAATTTTCTTAGATAAACTCTGTCTAGCAATCTGTCGGCCAAAGTTTTGTCCAAATCACTTCATCTTCGAATGGCAAAATTATCATGAATTTGATTTGGAGCTATCTGAACTAGTGACATCAATCAAAGCTTATTTTCTTCTAGGACTCCAAAAAAAAATAAGAGCATTAAATGTGACTGAAAAATATCATCCTTGTGAACAATTGTGCTAAGAATAAAAGGTTATAGATTATCGATGATGCTTCTTAGGATGATAGACTTAGGAAGGCAGTGTGCAAACCTGGTCTGAAAACTTCAACGGAAGAAAGATGTGGAAAAGAAAGTACCTGAGAGAGTGACAGCCTTGGAGACACAGCCTTCATGACTTCTCTTCTCTTCAGACTATTTTTCCCTTGTTCCAATTTCACAAGAAAAAATACAACAGGGGGCAGGGGCAGCGGGGCAAAGATGGGGAGACTTTGGAACACGTGGCGGAAGCCTGGATCCTGTTCGACCCTAGGGCACCTGGTAATGGTGTGTCCTTCCTGGATTTTATTCACGGATGCACTCTTTTCTCCTGCTTTTAAAGTTTCCCCCAGCAATTCCAGGCCCTTGGACCACAGGAAGCTGCAGAGAAAAGCGCACCACCCCGCGATGCTGTCTCAGAGGTCCTGGAAGCTGTATTCACATGTGGGGAGTTATCAGTCCTCCAAATTAAGACACAAAACAAAGGTCCCCTCCTTCTTAAGAAAGTCAGGTCCCCCAGCAGAAATGGCCTGGGAGTGTTTCGAGATGCACTCGCCCAACACGATCACCCTTGAACTCAGTCAGCGCAGAGAAGCGCTCTCTGTCCGAGTCGCCTTCTGGAGGGGGAGGGGGAGTAGTGACGACCCGCACCCCGGAAATCCCACCAGCTCATTACAGAAGCCACAGAGAACACCTCTCCCAGGAATGGCCACGACCAGCAAGAAATGCTGGACTTGAAACATTCCACATTCCATTCACTGTTTCGTGTTCTCTACATGGTAAAAACACACAGTATGGCCGAGCATCCTTTGCTCTTTTTCAGTCCCAACTGCAAAGCCCATTTGCATCCACCCAGAATGGGGAGGTATTCATGCACAAGGAAAACCTGGGCTCACAAATAGGATGGTTAGACTTCAGCTGACCACAGAGTCTAAGGCAAAAGCTGTTAGGCTCAACTCTGCGGATATTTAGTCTCTTACCTAGGACCAACTCGGGGAGCGAATATATCCTATATATATATATATATACACACACACACACACGCACGCGCTTTATGGGGCTTCCCAGGTGGCACTAGTGATAAAGAACCCACCTGCAAAGGCAGGAGATGAAAGAAACATTGGTTTGATCCCTGGGTCGGGAAGATGCCCTGGAGGAGGGCATGGCAACCCACTCCAGTATTCCTGCCTGGGGAATCCCACAGACAAGAGGAGCCTGGTGGGCTACAGTCCATGAGGTTACAAAGAGTCGGACACAACCGAGCAACTTTGCTTATTGTGTTACAGTAACTCGTTGTGGTGGGCAAGGCAATGGCAACCCACTCCAGTGTTCTTGCCTGGAGAATCCCAGGGACGGGGTAGCCTGGTGGGCTGCCGCCTATGGGGCTGCACAGAGTCGGACATGACTGGAGCGACTTAGCAGCAGCAGCAACTCATTGTGGAAACAACTGATTTTTAAAGATGGCTTGTTCACTTTTGATGGGGAAGGCAGTGGCAACCCACTCCAGTATTCTTGCTTGGAGAACTCCATGGACAGAGGAGCCTTGTGGGCTACAGTCTGTGGGGTCACAAATAGCTGGACACGACTGAGTGACTGACATTGTTCACTTTTAAAGTTCTTTTAAGAAAAGGAAAATACTTTGATGATTCATTTCCAGTGATTAAAAAAAAACAAAACCACTGGCCATCGTACTAAGACTTAAAAGAAATCTGGAAAGACACAATCAGTACGTTCACTCATTCAGCCACCCCTTGAATAGTAATATATTGAACACTTACTACTGCCTGTCTCTACCCTAGAGAGCGGGGAACAGTTATGTTAAATTGTAAACATAGTTAAGTCTGTTACATATCTGTGTGGAGGTGATTGATAAAAACCAAATGAGCATAGTTAGAGGCTATTTGGAAGAATAAAACGGGGTGACATGATAGAGTCTGGAAGTGCATGGATTGGGGTAGTCCGGATATTCTCTGTAAGTAAATGGTGTTGGAGCCCAAGCTCAGTGTTGAGCAGAGTCCTGTGAAGATATGGTCAGAGGTGAGGTCTGGGGGGAGGCAGCACAGAGCTGGTTTCTTACGGATCCCCATCAACCTTGGGTCCCCCCTAGACAGAGCCAGGAAAAGATGAATGCAAGAAGTCCGTGTTGAGCAGGCTCAGAGGGCATCTTTTAAGAAGAAGCATTTCAGCCAAGACCCAAAAGACTGGATTCAAGTTTGGAAAGCAAAAGTGGGAAAGAATCTGAGAGTGGGACCCAAGCGTGTGGAAGCTGTGATAGGAAAGGACCTCATGTGTCTGGAAAACAGAAAGGAAGTGAATCGGTTTCTCAAGGCTGATTGATTCAAGTAGCACTGACCTGGGGCCTTGGAGCAACAAAAACGCATCTTCTCACCAAGTTGAAGGCTGGAAGTCGGAAGTCCAGGCATCGCCAAGGCCACGCCCCCTGCGACTCTGGGCGGAGCACTCCCCTCCCCGCTGCTGGCGTCCAGGGCTGCTTTCCATCCTCAGCTCCCACTGTGCAGCTGCGTTGGGCGCGCCTTCGCTCTTGTCATCACGCGGGGTTCTCCCCTTAGGTCTGTGTCTTCACGTGACCTGCCTCCCCCCTCATAAGAACATCAGTCATATTCCACGAGCCCCACACGAAAGACCTCATCCTTTTTCTTTTTTTTTTAATTTCTTGTGCAGCGTGCAGTATCTTAGTTCCCGGACCCGGGTTTGAACCCACACGCTCTGCAGTGGAAGTGCAGAGTCTTAACCACTGGACCACCAGGGAAGTCCATCAGTGACCTCATCTTAACTGGATGTCCACAATGTCCCTATTTTTAAATAAGGTCACATTTACAGGTTCCAGGAGTGGGCACAGTTCAACCCACAACCCACCATGGGAGAAGTTGGTGAGCAAGTTGGAGATATTTCAGCTGATGCTGGTGAGGGAGATGTTGACTGCTGCCTTGTAGCTCATGGTGAGCACTTAGGATTTTATTCCAAGTGAGAGCCCTCATATGAAGGGGCAACATGACACAGTTCACATTTTAAAATAACCTCTTCGGGGAGGGAGGTGGGAAGAGGGTTCAGGATGGGGAACATGTGTATACCCATGGTGGATTTATGTTGATGTATGCCAAAACCAATGTAATATTGTAAAGTAATTAGCCTCCAATTAAAATAAATAAATTTAAATTTTAAAAAATAAATAAAATAACCTCTAGATGCTGTGGAGGGACTAATTTGGTCGGAAGTGTGGCCTTGGAGGGAAAGCCCACAGTAGGGGTCCGGGGAAAGGGCTACAGTGGCGGTGGCCGTGGAGAATCTGATGGGCTTGACACACATCTTGGAGGAGGCAGCCACAAGACTTGGCAGTAGACTGGGCATCAGATGTGCGGATGACGGATGCAGAGGCTTCAAAGATGACGCCTAGGTTTCTGGCCTGAGCACCAAGATGGATTATAATGCCTGATACTAAGAACAGGAGGACAGATGTAAGTAGGTCTGGGGGGAGTTAGGTTGGACATGATGAACCCAGTAGGCTTATAAGACATTTGAGAATACATTTCAAGGAAGTGTCTAGACTAATGAGTCTGGGATCAAGAGAGAGATCTAAACGGAAGATAAAAAGATTTTTAGAGCATATGAAAAATATTAATGAATTCTATTTTGGTTGTTAACCATCTTGATGTGCTATTATTTCTAGATACATATAGTTGTATATACATGTTCACCACAAAAGTGGTAGGATATGGTGTCTGGTACTTTCAAAACTTGCTATATGGTTTACAAGTCTAAATCCTTGATTCTACTCTTACGGGGGATGCTCTGTATTCGGGTGTTAATTGGAAGGCATTTCAAACTGAGTAGGAAGCAAAGAGGGTACCACATTTATATGTATGACTAGGCAAGTAAAAAGGATGATGGCCTCATCCTATCCAGGTGGGTTTTGCAAAATTTTTAAATTCGTCACAAGACTACTGTGTTATGGAGCCACACCTCAATGCCCAACCCTCTCAGTGGGTGAGGACAAGACTACCTTGTAAGATGTCTTCACTTTGCACAGAAATCCTCCTGAAGCCAGGCTAAGGGGATCAGGTTACTAAGAGTTGTCTATTGAGAAAGAAGAAGTTACATGACTTTCCAATTCTGTAAACATGAATTTGAACAGCCCATCTTCTTATGCTTTCTGTCAGCCCTTGATGTCCTCGTGAGGAGCAGTTAGGGTTCAAGTGACAAAGGCTTGGGTCAGGCAAATTGTATTTTAATCCACATTTCAAAACATATCCATTTTAACCTCACAGCGTGACAAAGTAGGCAAAGTAGTTGGAGCCAGTAACATCCTTGAGCAGAATCTCCAAAATGTATATTCATTTATAAATGAATGTTACCTGTGAATGAATGAGTGTGACTGGCATTATAGCCTTTAATGTTCCCCAAAAACTTCAGGAAAAAAAATCTTACAATATGTAAAATATACATTCATAACATATTATGAAAGCATTATATGCATATATGCTTTTAAATTTAAGTGATGGTATGTTTATTTTTGCAGTAAAATGACTGCCTAGACTGAAAGTCAATCCCTAGCCTACATCATGTATTTACAGAATGGAATGTTTTCCATTTTTGTTAATCTAGAGAGACAGGAAAGTGCTTTCAAATGTTATGTATTTAAAAAATAGATTATTATCATGAATGCTTTTTAGGGAGAGGGGAGAGTGCTGAATTACTCTGTAAAATGTGGGGATTCAGAGCCAGGCTAATGTGGTTCCCATGGTTGTAGACTTTTGCCTGGATCAAACCCACAAGCGTCAAGACCAAGTAGATTTCCAAACATCACGTCGGCACAATAAATATAATTAACTACTGTCAAGAGGCCAAGTTCAGGAATCCAGGGGACTCTAAAGATATGGGAGCATATTTTACAATTATTTTCAAAGAACAGAAATTCCATGGTTCTAGAAAGCAATGCTCGTACTCAATCTGATTCCATCCATTAGATAAATATCCTGAATATCCAGTGTCTCAAGTGAGCCCATGTGGCATTCAATCTGGAAGAATTTGTTTGTTTGTTTTGGGTCTGACTTTAACACTGGGTTATATTTCATCATTAGAATCAGCTATTGTAACCAGTTGGCATACGACTGGCCATGATTGGCTTTGCCTGGTTTAGTTTAATAAAGGGATTCAGTTCCAGGATTGGCAGTGTGAATGCAATTGGATAGAACCAGGTCGGGGCGGGGGGGAGACTTGATAAAATCAAAATTTGCCAAATAGATGAGGGACAATTGCTAACTTAAAACATCTTTTGTGACTTTGTCATTGTTTTACCTAGTGCGTTACGGTAACTAAAGACTGAAAAGACGCAATACTCCAAAAAAGAAAACCAGGAAGCTGCCCTGCCGCCTCTGACTCCCGGTGTAAAAGTCACGATGCTAAACAACGCTTCCGAAGTGCAGTTTCTTCAAGTCAAACTCAGCTCAGAAACTGAGTGCTTTCAACACAGCCCTGCAAAATGAAACCCTCTGTATTTAGAAAACATGGCACAGCCTTGTTCCTTTGTACGTACTCTATGAGCACCTAAAATTTACGTATGAGTGAGAAGGCCAGATAATACATATTGGCTGGTTAATTCAGGCATCTCCTTTCAAAAACAAAGTTTATCAATTCATTCATGTCCAGAGCTAAGCTAGGCTCCCATTTTGCCTGAATTTTGCAGTTAATTTTATTTAAAATTTACATTTTGATATTTTTAATTCCTGGGACAATAACAATCAGGCCTCGTATTCTGTTACTTGTAAGAGGCTGGTTATATATACATGTTCCCAACCCAAGGACTGAACCTGGGTCTCCTGCATTGCAGGTAATTCTTTACCATCTGGGCCACCGGGGAAGCCACATATATATATATTACAGCCACTGTTTGACAAATAGGTAGATATCTGAACCTCAGCCCTCTTGTAAAGGATGCTCCTGGACCACACTTCAATGAACATGGAATTCCTTTAGTGATCTTATCAAACAGATTCTGATTCAGTAGGTCTGTGGTGGGACCCAAGATACTGCGTTCCGAACCCTAACCCTGATGATACTGGGTCAAGGTCCACTCTTTGAGTAGCAGGATCATAGAAACTGTGGTATTGAAAAGACTCTTGAGAGTCCCTTGGACTGCAAACAGATCAAACCAGTCAATCCTAAGGGAACTCAACCTTGAATACTCAATGGAAGGACTGATGTTGAAGTTGAAACTCCAGTACTTTGGCCACCTGATGGGAAGAACCAACTCACTAGAAAATACCATGATGCTGGGAGGGACTGAATGCAAAAGAAGGGGTGGCAGAGGATGAGATGGTTAGAGAGCATCACCAGTTCATGGAGAAGGAAATGGCAACCCACTCCCGTATTCTTGCCTGGAAAATTCCCTGGATGGAGGAGCCTGGCGGGCTACAGTCCATGGGGTTGCAAAGAGTCAGACATGACTGAGCAACTTCACTTCACTTCACCGACTCAATGGAGATGAATTTGAGCAAACTCTGGAAGACAGTGAAGGACAGGGAAGGCTGGTGTGCTACAGTCTGTGATGTTGCAAAGAGTTGGACACAACTTAGCAAGTAAACAGTAACAACCTTAGAAAACTCCCCCTCTTCTTCCAAAACTGATTTTTGTCCTGTGCTCCATCTTTCAGATAACAGCTTTATTACCCACCTATCAACATCCCTACACACTTCCTTTTACTTCACCACCATACACATTGCTCCTCTCCGCCTTATACCCGGCAGACAAATCCTGTTTATCACCCACTCCGTGAATCCAGATTCTAAAGATCTGGAATCATGACCTACACTTTATGTACCTTGCCGCTCTCATATCTGATCTCAGGCGATTCACTCAAACTTTCCTAACTGTTGTTTGTTGCTGTTTAGTCAGTGGTGTCTGACTCTTTGTAAACCCATGGCCTGTAGCCTGCCAAGCTCTGCTGTCCATGGGATTTCCCAGGCAAGAATGCTGGAGTGAGTTGCCATTTCCTTCTCCAGGGGATCTTCCTGACCCAGGGATTGAAACTCTGTCTCCTGCACTGCAGGTGGGTTCTTTACTGCTGAGCCGACACTCCTATACAAAGTGAGAAGTGAAAGGGAAGTCACTCAGTCATGCCCAACTCTGCGACCCGTGGACTGTAGCCCACCAGGCTCCTCTGTCCATGGGATTCTCCAGGCAGGAATATTGGAGTGGGTTGCCATTTCCTTCTCCAGGGGATCTTCCCGACCCAGGGATTGAAGTCAGGTCTCCTGCATTGCAGGCAGACGCTTTAACCTCTGAGCCACCAGGGAAGCCCTTTTTTTCTCTTCCATTTTTTTTTTTTCCTCCCTTTCAATACTTCCTACCTACTGCAACAACAACAAAATCCTACAAGTCTATCATTCCATTGCTTTAATATCATTCCCTCCATCCTCACCTCTCTCTCTCTTCCACCAAGGACAAACTCTCACTTTTCTCTTGGGGTTGCCCCAAATTTCTCTCCTCTTTCAAAGCTCATCATTTTCCATTCGTGGCAGAAAGAGCACTGTTTCTTCAAGGCTCTTGTAACATTTATTAATAACTCTTTCATGCAACCAGTAACATAATTACATATCACTGATTTTTTTTTTTTTTTCCTTTCTAGACTTTAAAATTTTGAAATATTGAGAGTGGGTCTTTCGTATTATTTTATTCTCAACACTTAGCACAGGGCTTGGCAGTGAACAGAATCATAGTAAATGTTGGTTAAAGGACAGATTTTAAAAAAATAAATATTCTATTTGATCTAAGAAAAAAAAGGGTTCTCCACATCTAATATAAATAGAAAAATTAATTTTCTATTAATTAAATTGCTGCCACTGCTAAGTTGCTTCATTCGGGTCTGACTCTGTGCGACACCACAGATGGCATCCCACCAGGCTCCCCCGTCCCTGGGATTGAGTGAGTGAAGTCACTCAGTCATGTCAAATTCTTTGTGATCCCATGGACTGTAGTCTACCAGGCTTCTCTGTCCATGGGATTTTCCAGGCAAGAGTACTGGAGTGGGTTGCCATTTCCTTCTCCAGGGGATCTTCCTGACCCAGAGATTGAACCCAGGTCTCCTGCATTGCAGGCAGATGCTTTACCCTCTGAGCCACCAGGGAAGCCCAGGAAGTCCCTGGGATTAATAGACTATAATTAATTTCAGAGCTCAAATGGTTGATTCTATCATTCGAATCTAGAACCTATTAAACACAAATGATTTGAAACAAGAATAGTCATAAGTATGAAATCCTAATTTCCCAAAAAGTACAAGCCTGAATATTTTACATTACACCTTAGATTTCCAATATCTGAGTCCTTATTACTAATGAAAGTCTACCAATGTGAAACAGTGTTAACTGCATGTGAAATAGCAACGTGTACACACACTCCGCAGTGGACTGCTTTCAGTGCCTGCCGTATTTATTTTATTTATTTTTATTACATGCTGTATTTATTTTATTCTTACTACATGCCTATTTTGAACACCAGTCTGGTGCTTTGAAAGAGCAAGAACCAGTCTCTGAATCCCTCAGAGTGCCATGGATGAAGCTTGGTGCCCAACCCTGCCCCCACCCCAAGCTTCTATTCTATCCTGCACAAAGGTTTACAAAAAGGACTGACTCATGGCCTGTATCATTTGAGCAAGAGGACAGCCATAGAAGTTTCTGGAAGGAAAGAGCCAAAGGTGGTACTAACGACACTAGGAAATCATCAGTCTCCAAACACATATCCAAACTCATGTCCACGGAGTGAGCATCCTTATTGTAATAAGCCCTGTCTCCACAGCATTCTCAAAATCACTTGCTCATTTGATCCTGCCAAGAATTCTGGGAGGGAGGGAGGGGAAATGTAATCATTTTGTTGGACAGTGGCATGGATAATTAAAACGTCGTGTCCAAGCAGAACCAAGCCCCTTAGCCCATCTGTCGGTGTCCCTTCCCTCCTCAGTAGCACCCGGGGCTCCACGTAGCAGCTCAGAGACTTTCCAAGGTGGCACCTGGAGTTTCTTCACAAAGGGACTCACCAGCCCACTGGAGAGCAGAGCGTTGCAGTCTGGTCCAGCTGGGAGGATCTCAGGCTTAAAACCATGACACCTGTGTACAATCTTGAAACTCCATTAGTTCTGTTTGGGATTTTGCCTTCCCACTTGGCTCTAACTCAGCCAATGGAAGGAATTAGAGGATCTGTAATAAGGACTTAAATGGAAATGTGAGCAAGTGAGCAAGTTTGGGAGATGGGGAAGCAAATGGAATAAGAATAGGGACTTGGGCCAAAGTAGAAATGGAAAAATTGTTGAAACTGTCAATAAGCGGTGTTAAGGACAATTTCCCTGGGTTGTTGTTGGACCTAAAAAAAAAAAAAAAAATCAGCCACCTCAAGAGGGATTCAGAGTTCTGACAGTCACCTTCAGGCAAGAGGACTCTGAAATTATAAAGTTACCAGAACAAAGATAAACCCACAGTGTCAGGCACAGACAAAACCACACGATCTCAAGGACTTTTCCTCACAATGGCAAGCCATGTTTGTTCAGGAAGCCATTCGGTCTGGAAAACTAGTGAGCTAAAATTTTTGAAAGCGATTTGGAATCTGGGCTACACATTTCTTTCGAATTCTTCTTCGCCCGTGTTTGGATTTGTTTTCAAAGTAGTAGGGCCTGCAAACCCTGCTCCTAAGGCACCGGAAAAATATGTGAAGTCCTAAAGACTGCAGCTATTATCCTGGCCTGTCTGTTTAATCACTTGGCCATCTACACACTGTATTTTGATTGTAAAAGTAGTCTCAAGAGATGTCAGGCTGAAGGTAGGTAATTTTCTTTAAAGGAGACAAGTGGCATAAACAGAATCCTGACGGGGCAGAAACCAGCGCTGTCAGCGTCCATATGCTTGTATTTTTAGAACAGGATGCAGAGAAACAGAAGGAAAGGGATCTCAGTAAATAAATGAGACACGTTTGTGACAAGCAAAGGCTTTTTTTTTTTTTTTAACCTATTGAACAAACACGAAGACTCCAATCGTCTTTGGCAGGAACTTCACAGGACAAAGCCAAGACCGTGTCATGTTATTTACGTAGCGATCCAACCCCTTTCCTTAATGCCTTTCTACAGAAAAGGCCGACCATTAACAATAGGATATTAACCAATTTAAGTGGAATCGCTTGCCCATGTGGAGAGGCTGCTGTTGAAACGTATTCCAACAATTATTCACGGGTCTCTACAGCTCTTTCTGTGAAAGAGGGGGGAGGAGGGTGCTGAGACCACAAAGACATTTTTTTTCATCTCCAATGATCCATGTTACGTATAGACATGATGATGGTCCTTGGAATCTATCTAATTGACCTGACAGTAATAAATTGCAGCTGGATAGTTTCTCTCTACGCTCCTGTAAAGCCACTCACACTTCAGATATTAGGAAGTCATCATATCGAGAAAGGTCTATCTCTGAGTGGAAGAATGGCAGACGGAGGGAACTGCAAGGGGCCTTTTTCATCACTCCTTTGCTTTCCCAGAAAGCCAGGTCTGGGCTTGGCTGTCAGCCCATACAAACCTTCCAAACCGCTATCAAGAACAAAATGGGTTTTCAAAGTCTACATAATAGAATATATAAAAGCCCTATTATTTATTTTTTAAATATGTAAAAAGCAGCTGCATACTCATCGTGGATATGGCTTTGAAAGGAAAACAAAATGACCAAAAAAAAAAAAATCCCACGATGGGCAACTAATTAGCTCTTTGTGAATAAACAGGTAAATTAGATCACTGGTATCTGGTTTTCTCAGAAAGAAAACAAGACCAACATTTTGCAATTGCTTTTTTCTTTTCTCTCCTCTCTTTCTTTCTTTCATGTCTATTTCATTTCTTAATAATTTTTGAAGTACAGTTGATTCACATACCTAACAATACTAGGGCTTCCCTGGTGACTCAGATGGTAAAAGAATTTGCTTGCAATGCAGGAAACCATGTTGGATCCCTGGGTCAGGAAGGTCTCCTGAAGAAGGAAATGGCAACCCACCCCAGTATTTTTGCCTGGAGAATCCCATGGACAAAGGAGCCTGATAGACTACATTCCATGGGGTGAAAAGAGTTGGACAATTCGCTTTATGCTTGAAACTAACACAACATATCTAATAAATAATAATGATGTTTTTTCAGATTCTTGCCTCTCACAGGTTATTATAAAATATTAAGTATAGTTCCCTGTGCTGTACAGTAGGTCCTTGTTGGTTGTTTATTTTATATACAGTAGTGTGTACGTCGGAGAAGGCAATGGCAAGCCACTCCAGTACTCTTGCCTAGAAAATCCCATGGATGGAGGAGCCTGGTGGGCTGCGGTCCATGGGGTCGCTGGGAGTCAGACGCGACTGGGCGACTTCACTTTCACTTTTCGCTTTCACACAATGGAGAAGGAAATGGCAACCCACTCCAGTGTTCTTGCCTGGAGAATCCCAGGGACAGGGGAGCCTGTTGGGCTGCTGTCTATGGGGTCACACAGAGTCGGACACGACTGAAGTGATTCAGCAGCAGCAGCAGCAGTGTGTACGTTGGGCTTTCCTGTTGGCTCAGATAGTAAAGAATCTGCCTGCGACTCGGGAGACCTGGGTTCGATCCCTGGGTTGGGAAGATCTCCTGGAGGAGGGCATGGCAACCCACTCAAGTATTCTTGCCTGGAGAATTCCCGTGGACAGAGGAGCCTGGGGACTACAGTCCACTGGGTCGAAAAGAGTTAGACACGACTGAGTGACTAAGCATCTCACACACAGTGTGTATGTTAATTTCATCCTCCTAATTTATCCCTCCCCCAACTTCCCCTTTGGTAACCCTAAGTTTGTTTTCTATGTCTGTGCATCTATTTCTGCTTTGTAAATAAGTTCGTTTGTACCTTTTTTCAGGTTCCACATGTAAGTGATATTTTTAATGTATTTTGTCTTTGTCAGGCTTACTTCACTTAGTATGATAATTAACTTTGTCTTGTATTGAAAAAAATATGAACATAAAGACAGCTAAGTAGGAAAGCAGATCTTAGGCAATAAAATTGAGCTGGGACCATAGGGTTTGGTTCAGTTTAGCCAGAAGCTCGCTGCTTGTCTGCACAGGTGCCAAACAGCACAAATTGGGACTTGCACCCAGACACATCCATCAAAACATGCCTAAGCATCCCGTCATCTGATCTGCCCGAGCCGGGAGCTCCCGGGAGCCTCCTCGGGTGTCACCAGGGAAGACGTAGGCTCAAATCTTGGAGCAATTTTAACCATAGCTGGATAGAGGAGACAATAATAATACAGGACATAGCACATGACAGGGCCATGTGGAAACACCAATATTTCTTTTAAGTCACATTCATACACAAATAGAGCTACATAGTCAATCCTAAAGGACATCAACCCTGAATATTCATTGAAAGGATTAATGCTGAAGCTGAAGCTCCAATACTTTGGCACCTAACCTGAAGAGTCGACTCAATGGAAAAGACCCTGATGCTGGGAAAGATTGAAGGCAAGAGAAGAAGGGGATGACAGGAAGAGATGATTGGATGGCGTCACCGGCTCAATGGACGTGAATGTGAACAAATTCTGGGAGATGGTGAAGGACAGGGAAGCCTGGGGCACTGCAGTCATGGGGTCAAAGAGAGTCGGACATGACTTAGCAACTGAACAACAACCGAGCTACCTGGCTATCGAATCATCTCTGAAAAACGATGGCCTGGAAGAAGTGTCCTCTGCTAGATTCAAGTGGCTGACGGCCATGTTTTGATTAAAGTTTAGTCATGTTTTCGCAGAGTTACAAAAATACCTAAGGGACAATGTGACCTGATACAGCAGCTACTGACCACAAGTAGTTAATTAACACAGCAAGTGGGGCTGGTCCAAACCAAGATGCACAGTACACATAAAGCGCGTCTAAGAGTATGGTGAATTAGTATGAACAAACAATGCAAAATATATGAGTAATAGTTCTGTATTGATTATATGCTGAAATTGTACTTTGGATGCATTGGTTTGCATGAAATATATTCAAATTAATTTCATCAGTATATATATTTTCATGTGGCTACCAACAACCTTTAAATTACATTTATGGCTTGTCATTGTGGCTCATATTATGATTCTATTGGACAGGGCCACTATAGAATATTTGACCAGTTTTCAAGCTTAAAATATTCATTTCTTAATTCTCACCAGCCATGACAAATGCAATGGCTTTTTCAGCTGAATCAGAAATTATTTCAGAATTTTATATGATCTCAAAATACATTTTAGGCTGCTGTATTATAGATTCATCGCTTTTAATCTACATCAGATAAGATACGTAGCTTTTGCATGGGTTTGACATTCTCTGGGAAAAAAGTATAACACTCTACAGACTAATTAAATACAGCGTGGGAGCTCAGCTGTGTTCAACTCTTTGTGACCCCATGGACTGTACCCACCAAGCTCCTCTGTCCATGGGATTTCCCAGGCAAGAATACTGGAGTGGGTTGCCATTTCCTTCTCCAGGGGATCGTCTCAACCCAGGGTTTGAACCTGGGTCTTATTTCCTGCTGATTACAAGTGAAGAGACTGGCTCCTCTCCCTGGAGATCCCAGTTTCCCTTCCTCTTAACTCCATCCTGTCACCAGCAAACTCAAAAACTGCCCTCCACATCACTCCCTGGACTCCAGGTCACTCCCTGGACTTCAGATTACTCCAGGACCAGTGGGTTCCTCCAATCCCTGCTTTAGTGTTGCTCGTTTACAACCCGGGAAGAGACAAGAAAGAAAAGCACTGCCTCATTAACTGTATTTACCCTCACAGAGGGAGGAGAGGGCCGGAAGAGAAGCAAAAGGAAACGGAAGAAGGCAAACCCATCCTTGCCTTCTCTCCTTCCCACACTCAGCACTCCTTCATGCCAGCAATGCTGGAGACCCAGGTTCCATCCCTGGATCAGGAAGATCCCCTGGAGGAGGGCATGCAACCCACTCCAGTATTCTGGCCTGGAGAATCCCATGGGCAGAGGAGCCTGGCGGGCTGCAGTCCATAGGCCTGCCAAGAGTGGGACACGACTGAAGTGACTGAGCAGGCTCACACTGCTTTCTCTCTAACTTTACATGTTCATTGCAGACAACTAGAAATACAGAAAAATATAAAGAAAAAGAAAAAAATGATGATCACCTAAAATATCCAACCCCCAGAGATAACCATCAGCATCTTGATGTATTTCCTCTATTTTTTTTTTAATAATTGAAGTGTAATTGACCTACAGCTTAATTCCAGGTATACAATAGTAATTCAATATTTCTATACATTACAAAATGATCAGAAAATTAAATTTTCATGGCTCTACACATTGGCATTTTTAAAATACCATTTTAATTTTATTTGTTCATAGGTAAGAGTTGTTTCAAATACAAAAGAGTTTACATTCGAAAGCCAGGAAACTTTGATGGTTAATACTAGTTGATTGCTCTGGTGTATTATCACTTGTGGAAAAGTTAACTGTGATAATGTTACCATCTCTTGCCAACCTGTCATTAGGAAGGGGGTTAGGAGAAAGATTTTCAGACCAATTATCATTCCAGCTGCTTGTCAGTGTCAGTTGTATTAACACAGCTGAGACTTAGCATTAAACCTGAGCTACAATCAAATGATTATGTAGTCTTTTCCTATTAATCAGACAATTGTTTTCCCCACATGCAGTACTATGTGAATTCTCTTCATTGACTAAAAACTAAAAAGATGGGGTCATACTCAACATATCAAGGGGCACTGTCTCACTTACTGAAATTAATCAGTTATATCAAGGCTTATATGAATGGTTTCTATTAATGGAGAGAATGAAGAAGCATTCCAGGATAATCCAAAATGAATTATCCAAATAAACAGTCCAGAAAAGGAATTTATATTTTGCTTTATGATTTGGCTGAAAAATTGCAAAAGCTCAGCAGTGGCATTTCTATGCATGGGAAGAAACTGGAAGAGTGTTACAATCACTAGGCCTGCTTGGTTTAGGTTCATCGGGGCGATTTGGATCGCCAGCAACCACAGAACCATGTGGTGTATGATCACTTTCCTCGCATCTGAATATGAATATCTGAAAATCTGAGAATCCATTTCAAAAATGTTGACGTTCCGATTCAGTCTTCTGATACCAACAAACTGGCCCACCAGCGGCTGAAATGCTTAAGTCTCTGACAAAACCTGGGGCCTCAAATTATGTGGATTGAAACAAACTTCTAAGCTCTGAGCCTTGAACACTGGTATTGCCACCACACTTTCTGCCAAACTGTAGCCTCCTCGGTCCTGAGGATGTGTGGGGAATATGTATTCCAGAGTGTAGGCATTGGATCCATGAAGTAGGGGAACAAAATCTCAGAATATCTACTTATGCTTTTTAATGTACAAAAGAAAAAATAAGTTTTATCTGAAGTATGTACCAACTCAGATAGCCTTGCTCTCTTCATGCATGGGTGCCATAATTTTGAGAGATCATAAGATCTAGTGCTAACAAATTAACCCTTACAAAATAGACAATGCCTTAGCAGTAATGCTCCCCAGAAAACAAAAACAAAACCTCCAAATTCTGCATCTTCCACATCTAAAGTAGTACTACAAATCCAAACACACGTGAATGATAAGAAACAGCAAAGCAGAGGGGAAAGCTGACCCTTCCTGTGGGAGGAGCCACAGGCGTCTTCTGCTCCTTAGAACTACTTTTCCCGCTGCTCCTTCAAAGTGACTTTTCAATGTTTTCTTTAAAAAAAAAAAAAAAGCTTGCCAGGGGATAGAATTTTGAAAGCAATACTTTTCATACCTGTTTAGAGATGTAACAGGACTACATGATGATTTTGCTGGAAACAAAGTGTCAGTTGTAAAGAACAAAGGGTCCCTTTCTTTTTTGCATACTTAAAAATATTGCATATAGATTTTGTTTTCCCTCTAACCTGTTCAAATAAATCTTCCAAATGACAAGTTTCAGTGAATCTTGAAATTGTTGAAAGTAAAAAAGTGCAAATAGCAACGACTTCCAACATATTTGAAGGAAAACTGATGGACTTCAGGACAGATAACGATTAACCAGCCTCATTTCAGTGAAAGCCTTGATGTTAGGGGAAGCCAGCACTCTGCATCTCCTCCTCCCAACTCTGTGAGGCCTGATGCACACCACTTCTGATGTCTTAAAAACCAAGAAGGGAGCCAGGCCAGGTAAGTGAAAGGATCTACATACCGATCTGTCCAACTCATATTCTTCACCAAACTGCTCTTGCTGTTCCTAAAATCCTGTGGTGAGTGAGGTGGAGCGCCTACTACTTGAATTTGCAAGGCATGCTTACAATACAGAATGAATAGGTGCAGTTGGTGAATCATTCAGGTGCAGATGAAGATGAATAGCTGCTTGAAATACTAAACGTTGAAGCTGTGAATACAGGGATGGTTCACTAAGGGACGTGCTTCCAGGAGATCAGAAGCAAGTCCTGTTGGAATATGTCCCACCACTGTGTTCTGAGCAAGGCAACAGAGGTTGGCTGCATATATGCCTACAAGTATCTGATCTCCTCCACATTTCTGCCATTTCTGGTCTATAATAGCAATAGCATACTTTAATGTAGAGATCTACATTTATAAACACTTTCATCATCACAGACTTTTTGATATAATCCACAGGGAGGATTGTCTCCATTTGTTCTGAGAGGTGATATTGACTAGGTTGGGTTGGTATCTCCAGAGATTAAAAAAAAAAAAAAGGTCATTAAGGGTTTGTCAAAGTGATATCATCTAACTCCTAACAGAATGGTTTTCCACATCTGAAATCATAAGGACACTTTGTAATTATATACACACGAGTAATGAGTGCCTGAAAATACCTTTAAGGCAAAAGAATCAGAGAACATACAGTTTAATTTCAAAATGGCCATTATAAGGAAATATGATGAATTCCTCAGGCTAATATAAATTATCTGCAATTCTTTTAGAATAGTATTGGCAGGTAGTCAGTAACTTTAATCTTGAATGTTGCTGTTGGAAATATATTGAAATGTATTTATGTGCACTTCCGAGATACATTTTATATATGAATCTTATTTAATAAATACATTAACATTCATAAATGTCAATATATTGGCAAAATGAATGTTAATTAATGTACAATCAGACATGCTTGCAGTAACGCAAAGACTGATAAGATGAAGCACTCTGTACATGTTCCCAAAGCTCTAACTGATGAAAATGAAAATGCAGAAAACCAGTGAATTAAAGCACATTATCATTTAGAAGACAGTCTTAGTAACTCTGCTGTAAATGAAGACTAAAGCCATATATGTTATTTAAAAAGACAATTGCTTCATCCTGGAATATATAAAAAAATTTATACTTTTTTTCCAAAGGTAACCATTATATAAATTGTCATAAAAATGCCTGGTCCTCATTTTCAAAGGATGCATGATCCGGGGTGGGTCTCAAATGTGACTGTCCTTCGGATGAGTGCTTCACATCTGCCCTCATCTGAGCGGCAGCACTTGACTGAGAACAGCTAGGGGAAAGGGTGTGACGCACACAATCATCTCCCCAAACCTGCTCCTGCACCCACTTTGTCCCTGTTGGTGCAGCCAGTGAGCTATAGTTAGTAGAGTCGTCCACCCTATGGCTATCAGCATCTTCCCCCTCACCACGTCTTTCTTGCTCATTTTCATATCTCTAACACTCAGCAAGTACCTGGCATCTTGTAGATGTCACCAAACTAATGTTTGTGAATGCATGAGCAAAAAGGTAGCGCTCGGGATAAAAAACCCACCTGCCAATGCAGGAGATAATAAGAGACTCAGGTTTGATCCCTGGGTCTAGAAGATCCCCGTGGAGGAGGAAAATGGCAGCCCACTCCAGTATTCTTGCCTGGAGAATCCCATGGACAGAGGAGCCTGGTTGGCTACAGTCTATAGAGTGGCAAAGATTCAGACAAGACTGAAGCAGCTTCAGTTCAGTTCAGTTCAGTCGCTCAGTCGTGTCCGACTCTTTGCGACCCCATGAATCGCAGCACACCAGGCCTCCCTGTCCATCACCATCTCCCGGAGGTCACTCAGACGCACGTCCATCGAGTCCGTGATGCCATCCAGCCATCTCATCCTCGGTCGTCCCCTTCTCCTCCTGCCCCCAATCCCTCCCAGCATCAGAGTCTTTTCCAATGAGTCAGCTCTTCCCATCAGGTGGCCAAAGTACTGGAGTTTCAGCTTTAGCATCATTCCTTCCAAAGAAATCCCAGGGTTGATCTCCTTCAGAATGGACTGGTTGGATCTCCTTGCAGTCCAAGGGACTCTCAAGAGTCTTCTCCAACATCAAAAAAAAAAAAAAAAAAGTTAAAAGCTGGACAAGTCCTTCAATTTCAGAGGTTTCAAGATTATCCTTTGTCAAGAATGGGGAAGGAGTGAAATATTTGTGTTCTAACAGGGTGCTGACTAGGAGCCGGGCAATAACTCAGAAGCAGCTATTGGTTAAAAGGACAGACACACCAGCTGGAGCAAGAAAGACCTGGAAGATATTTGTATATGATCAACACAGAAAACACATTTTTCCCCCCTCTATCAACAACAGAAAAGCAAAAAGAAAACCTTCCTTTAGATCCCTCATATACAATACTCATGTGCAGCTCCCCACTATTGTGTGTGTGTGCCTATGGGTATGCTCCTTTCAAGACTCAGTATTAATTTTGTTTATAAAATTATTAAGGAATCAAAATTAAACATCTAAAATCATGAGGACTGATGCATAAAAACAACAGGGAAAGGGCAGGACATAATGAAATCGTAAGCCAAATGACTCCTAAGGACATCTTTAAGACAATAATCTAACCATCTGGGATTGTCAATAAACTGGCATGTTCGTCTTGAAACCTCCTAACACTTGCAGGTTCTCTAGCTACTTGGTAGAACTTGTGCAAGTCTGTCTCTATTATCTAGTTTCCTTTGAAAAAAACAAGGTTGATTTCAGCATATGTAAATTCCAAAGGATTCTATGCTTCTGGCTTTATTCTCCCCTTGGGCTCCATTATCTCAAGTTATAAGAAAATAGGCAGAGGCATGTAGCGGGGAGGGATGAAAGTCGACAGAATCTAGTTTTACAGGATGCTATCCACAATAGCAAAGGGGAGGGCTAAGATTTTCAAACAACTTCTACCTTCTATATTTAGCATTACTGCCTGAGAGTCAGCTCCAGTTGCAGCCACAAGGAAGAAAAAAAAAAAAAAAAAAACACGCAGGAGATCTTTTCCTTTGAGCCTCTTTTACTGCATGAAAGAAGGAAATAAAGGAGTCCATGATGGTGAATTATGGCTGACAGAAAGGAGAGGAACTTTGAACCTGATAATAAACAAAAAGTCCCTTTCAAAAATGGATGTGTAAGATCTCCTATTACAATAGGGGAAAAAAAAAAAAAAAAAAAAAACAGAAAATGGCGAGAGGGGGGAGCGGTTTCAGTAAAAATGTAGACGCTTTTGGTGGAGGGGGAGAAACCTAAGGACCATCTCAACCAGAAAGCATAGGCTAATATTGTTAACTACAGACAATAGAATACCTAGCTTTCTTACTAGGTCATGCATAATGGAATTTATCAAAGACTGTCTGATGCCTCAAAAAATCTCTGGGAGGCTTAGAAAAACTAGACTTGGATGTAATCATGGACACTGAGCTTGAATGGATCCTCAGTTGCACCTTCTTGCTGGGAGGCCAATGTGCTGTGAGCTGGTGGTCATCACCTGTGCTGTCTGGGACAGTGCTGTGGAGGAGACGTATACTTGATCACAAGCTTGAAAATATGGTGCCTGCCCCCATGGGCACACTGCCTTATAATTTCCACCTTCACACCCCAAACAGCAGCATCTATGTGCAGAAACCAGGTCAAAGTCGTGTTTTCAATTTTCCCTTCTCAAAGCCACATGAGAGCAGGCTGGATGGTGTTGAGTATGTTGGGTGAGCCTGTTCTGGAGTCTTGGGGTCCTTGAGGGAATAAGATGGAACAATGCTAATTACTTGACTGAGGTCATCTTTGCGTGCATGCTAAGTCACTTCAGTCGTGTCTGACTCTTTGTGACCCCATGGACTGTAGCCCGCCAGGCTCCTCTGTCAATGGGATTCTCCAGGCAAGAATACTAGAGTGGGTTGCCATTTCCTCCTCCAGGGGATCTTCCTGACTCAGGGACTGAGCCTGAGTCTCTTGCATCTCCTGCATTGGCAGGCAGGTTCTTGACACTAGCGCCACCTGGGAAGCCTGAGAGCGTCAGTAGGCTTTATCAAGAGAGTGCCAAACATAAACTTGACACAGAGACTTGGCTTCCAGCTTTGATTCCATCCTCAACTCCCTTGAAGTCTCCTACTTCCTCATGCTTTAACTTCCCCATGAACAAAATCCACGGCTAATAAAATATGCTCGATTTTGTTGGCCACAGTACACATAGGAAATAGAATTCACCGTAGATCGGTAGGAGGAAGATGGAGATAAAGCACTACTCACAAACGTGTGGGCAGATACAAAACGTAGTGAAAGTATTAACAGAAGGAAATTGTCACCAACCATGGCACTGACGTGGGCTTCCCGGGGGGCTCAGTGGTAAAGACTCTGCCTGCCAACGCAGGAGACGCAGTTCAGTCCCTGGGCCGGGAAGATCCCCTGGAGAAGGGAATGGCAACCCATTCGTGTATTCTTGCCTGAGAAATCCTATGGACAGAGGAGCCTGGTGGGCTGCAGTCCACGGGGTGACAAAGAGTCGGACACAACAGAGCGCCTCACCGTGGCACTGAAGGCAGAAACGGGGAAACCCTGTAAGTTGACACATGGATCCCTGGAGCAGTCTAGAACCAAGAGCACGGTGGGAACCTGGCTGAGGGAAGCCACGCCCAGAATATCACTTAACCCCCCTCTCCCCATGCTCCTTGGGCCTCCTCCTGGTGATAACCTGAAGACCAGACCCAGAAAGCCAGCTGTAAGGAAAGCGTGGTGCAGACCAAGCACCCAGGAGGAAAGCCACCCCGAATGGACGGTGCAGAAGACCAATGGGGAATAACCAACGCGCCCAAATATTCCGCAGGCGCGTTAGGAGCACTCCAGGAGACAGTGTACAGAGCCACACTTCAGAAAGCCTCTGAAGCGCGGCTTCTAAAGTTGGGTAATATTTGTCCTATGGATCCTCTCTCTTCTGGACATGTTATTCTTCATTCTGTTCTTACCAAGGGATTTTTGGGCTTGCTAATTAGTTCATGAGACACGAAAAGCAGTTGGAATAAGTTCAAAGAAAGTAAAGAAGGAATGAGCTTGAGGAGGGTTGAAGAGTCCTGGCAGGGGGGGCCAGGGGCAGGGTCTTGAAGGGAAAGTTGTAAAACAAAGGTTGTTGTAGCCAAATGGATAGAAGACGAAGGCAATGGAATTTAGCCATGTGTTAGAAAAGATCATTGCAATAAATCGTCTTGATTCCCGCTTTAAAGTAAATATTATTCTCAGGATTTAATGTAAATAATAGAGCAGTAATGGAAGAGTAATGACAAGCACGGCAATCAGGTCATCGACTTGCACTCTCCCTCTATTTCATATAAGGGATATATTTATTCATTGTGAAAATAAGTCTATTTTCAATGAATAGCATTTCTTCATGAATTTAAAAAAAAAAAAAAAAGAAAATCTAACTTCCTTAGTTTGGGAGATATAAATGTTACCAACTTAAAAATGAGCTGAAGAAACATTTTTCTAAAGCTACAAATATCCTGAACAAAATCCTTCAGAGATGAAAGATCAGCAGATGTGAGTGGTGACAGAAATCACAATGATTGGAATTCTGGCTTAAAGAAGGCACATTTTATGTTTCTGACTGATGATCCTGTTTTCCATAGTTATATTCTTTTGCTGAAGGAGAGTTAAAAGTGAAAATGAGACATTGAAAACCATGCGGAAAGGAAAACCTGAGATCTACCGTGTTTGTTCAGACTTTGCCCGGATATCGTATTGGAATCTGCAGTTGGAAATTTTAGACTAGAAATCAGACAGGAATAAGACACCCCATCATGTCTTAGTAGTTTCTATTGGCAGTGGGGTCTGAAACTTAAATAAAATCCTTTGTTATCGTGGCACTTCTATAAGAAATAAAGGAGTGAAACTAAGCTTTAAAAATCCTCTCTAAGTCTGCCTTTTCAAGGCTGTGACTTTGGGAGGGTAAGCTAGCTCAAGGCACAGGGGCCTCAAGGCTGCACACGTAAACCTCAGCGGATGGTAGCCACAAACACAGAGAGTGACTGGATGATGTCAAGAAGGCACCAAGGGGATGTTAGCAGCCTAGCTAAACCTCAGTGCAACCAGGTATGTTTGCTAATCCGCAGCGAACAAGAACTCCAGAAGAGATCCAGGCTAGGCAAAACTGAAACTAAAGGTAAAAACTCTGCCTCCGCAGAAGTCTGAATTAGTCTGATATGGTGCACTAGTGTATCAGCTAAAGTAGGGGTTGGGGGTTAACAGATGCATATCCCTGCATATAAAATAAGTGAGCACCAAGGACTTACTGTATGCGTAGGGGATTGCATTCAGTATCTTGATAACCTATAATGGAAGCCAAGCTGGAAAAGACTATATGTATATTCTATGTGACTGTATGTATATGCTGTGTGACTGTATGTATATGCTGTGTGACTGTATGTATATGCTGTGTGACTGTATGTATATGCTGTGTGCTATGCTTAGTCACGTCTGACTCTGCAACCCCATGGGCTGTAGGCCCCTAGACTCCTCTCTCCATGGGATTTCCCAGGCGAGAATACTGGAGTGGGTTGCCATTTCCTTCTCCGGGGGGTCTTCCTGACCCAGGGATCGAACCTGCACCCTCGCCTCTCCTGCACTGCAGGTGGAGTGCTTCCACCAGTGCCACCTGAGATGTATATCTGAAGCACTTTGCTATACACTTGAAACTAATGCAACATTTTAAACTAACCATATGTCAATCAAATAAATACATAAATAAACGTGTTTTCCTTTTGACAAACTAAAGCTTGTGTCTATCACACCATGGGTTTTCCCAAAACTCACTAGTCCCCCACACTTACTTCTGTAGATATGAAGTCAGTTTCCCACCAACCGGCAGACCTGCTTCAGGTCAGCCTTATGAATGGACACTCTTTGTGCCATTCACCCAGTCCCTTGCCTTTCTGGAGCAGAATGAAATATGAATCCTCATTGTATTACACTCTGAAGGTAAAAGCTGTGGCTGGATTGACGAAATAATTATGTAAATAGTGGCAGACGTCTGAGGAAGACTAATGGCTGAAAAAGCTGAATAACATTAAAAAGTTAATATATTTAATGTTAACCTTTGTCGCTTTTGGTAATAATTCAAAGATAGGAAAATTGTTGCAGAAAGCATAGTAATATTGAAGCAAAGAGAAGAATGTCATGGTAATAAATGAGTCCCTCAGTTTTCCGGGAAACTAGCAGGATATTATTATTCTACTTTAACACTAAAAGCTAAACCCACAATTTTATTAATACTGAGTGCCATTCTTCTTTGTTGTTTTGGACTTACCTGGAAAATGGGGACTGTTTCTTTCTAATCATCGATTTCAGTCAAAAACCTGAAACATTCTCAATGTCGAAGCCTAAAAACAAAAACTGCTACCGTATAGAAGAGAAATAATAATTTAAAAATCAAAACATGAAAGATTTAGCTGAGTTTTCCATTAACACATAGTGAGTAATGTATTAAAACTTCCCAGGAGTGAATATTATATAATTACAAGTAAATTATATTTTTCCTTCTGCAAAATATCAGGTACCAGTTGGAACACAAAGACAGAATTAGATGATGATTTTTCTTTTAATTTCACAGGTGAGAGAGAATTTGGGAAGAGAGGAAAAGAGGTAAGCAATATAATTAAGGAAGGTAGCAAATCCCAGAAAAATTCTGGGTTATTTGAATAACTGGGTCAACCTTGACATGGAACAAAGGTTTTGTCTCCCATTAGGTTCCTTCCTACAGATGAGACATGAGATCATCTCACGGTGAGGGGGAAAATTTGAAAAGGTGTTTAGGAGGAGAAGTTTGTTATCATATGGGAAGATGTTGAATCCTGAAAATAAAGAGGTAAACTTGAGACTCTAAAAATGGGCCTCCTGACACTTCTCTGCTTTTCTGCATACGTCTCCTCTCCTGACCAAGTTCGATATAGAAGGCACGTGTGGTGCTGTGTTTTTCTATTCCATGAACAAAATAATAAAGACAGCAGTCACTGGACAAGCCTGTTCATCGCTAAAATTCTAAGACAGTAAGATTTTTTGAGATCTCCCTAAATTGCCTAGCATTTGATTAAAATCAAGCTGTTGCCTGTGACTCAAATAGACTTAAAATACATATCTCACGTTCCATGGTAAATGATAAAATATTTGTGGGATTAGTGAAATCGTGGATTCATCTGTTACCGTTTAGTTGCTAAGTCATGTCTAACTCTTTTGAGACTTCATGGACTGTAGCCCACCACAATTCTCTATCCATGGGCTTGTCCAGGCAAGAATACTGGAGTGGGTTGCCATTTTCTCCTCCAGGGGATCTTCCCAACTTGAACCTGAGTCTCTAGCATCTCCACATTGGCAGATGGATTCTTTACCACTCAGCCACCAGGAAAGACTGTAGATTCGTTTTAGGCTTCATGTATTAGAAGGTAAAGTGAATGGAAACTCATCTGCACACCACCAAAACCCATGGAACTGAGTGGAGTCCATGGACTTCTAAAATTTGAGAGACACATTTTTTCTCTTTAAGAACATCAGAAAATAAGCACATGATGGGAGAAAGCAGATATCTGAGACCATACTTGACTTGCTTAATATGGAGGATTCTGAACAAATAAAATATGAATGTCATGCCTTTGCAATGACATTAGGAAACTGGAAATCTACGACTTACTGAGACCGCCTCTCCAGCCAGGAGCCGTACTGTAATTCAGACCCTAGGAGGAGTGTGTTCAGTTATTACTCCCCAAACACATTACTCTGCTCGGTTCTAGTCTGCTAGCTTGAATGCATATTGCTCCCTGGAAAGAACTTACAATTCCCTTTACAATGCATTTACAGTTGATTAAAGAATGGATTTGCAATTCAGAGTCTATAATTAGAGCGAAGGGTCTCTATAATTTTAGTTACCCTCATCCAGTAATGATGATGTTATGGAGATTAGCCTCTATTATAAGGACCCATGGCCACTGAAATGATTACTGGAAAGCATGTGTTGAGGTTTACTAGCCCATTCTTCTACGACGGGAAGCCTATTATAGACAGTGTTATACACGGCTACCAGACAGGAAAAATGGGATTAACAATTAACACCTTGCTCAAAGGATTAGTATATCTCTTATGCTGTGATGATTTGGATTCTAATTAAAATTCTCAGAGATGCGTGTGGTATGTGGTGTGTGTGGGGTGTGTGTGTGTGTGTGTGTGTGTGTGCATCCATGCCTACACGTGTAAGTGTCCTTTTTCAGGTGTATGCTGTCTTCTTGGAGTTTTTTAAAAATGCGTGACTTAGGCTGTCGCCTAAGCTGGTAGCCAACCTTTTTATTGAGAGAGCTTTCTCATTGATCTTGAACCAGAAACCAGGGAGAGTCTTCTAAGGAAAATCTCACTGTAAAGTATTTCAATTTCCTGTATACATACTTGGCCACTTTTTTCATGTCTGATGCAATTTCACCATTGATTTATGCAGTCATTTCTATGGGATTCTGTAGTTGAGTAGACTTACTAGAATTTTCGGTAGCAAACAGTCTACAGTTTTTTCAGAAGGCAAAATCTGCCGACTCTGGAATTAGGGGCTGTGAAGCTAACACAGGGGTGTGGTTAAAAAAAAGTAAATTTTCTGTTTTCATTCAATTCATTCTTTTCTAATTTCTATTTGTGCTTTTCTAAAGTGCATGTATAATGAATATAGTAGCACATGCTATTATATAATTCGTAAATAATTTACGTATATTAAATGTGTGCAGGATTTCTTTTAACTGAAACTTGCTAAGATTAGTCCGAAGTACTCAGGCTACCATTCTTTAGCCTTTTTTGAATTTAAATTGGTGGGAAAATATGGAAATTTAAATTCATTTTCTCCTCAAATTCCTGGATATTCTTGCTTTAACTGACTTCCAATTATTCATGGGATGGTTAAGCAATTTCATTGCTGGGGTGAAAATGGTAATGAGAAAAAAATGTTTAATAAATAGAATACATTAGATGATTCACTGCAGTGTTTCAGGGGACTAGAGAAAATGTGATGGGTGGAATGAAGCTTCACTTTAGGCTTCATTAAAAGTGCTAATAACAGAATATTGAATATAATCTCAGTTAATGAGAAAAGGGCGAGGTCATCAGCCAGAAGAGGCCAGAATAAAGCTTTCTTCAACACAGAGAAACAAATCAAGCAGATTCAAATCTGAGGCTGGGGTTTGACCGTCATGTCAATTCTTGGCTTAGCACAGTGTCTGTTGAATAAATGAATGAACAAATTTATGGTATCATTGAAAACAATTCAAATATTTAAACATTTAGGAAGATTAGCAATAATGCTCAATGATTTTTTAAGTTGAAGAAGATATATAAGATGCTGAATACGTGTGTGTATGTGTGTTTATGTGTGTTCATGTGTGTATGTGTGTGCATTTGTGTATGTGTGTGTCTGTAGGTGTGTGTGTGTATATGTGTATGTGTGTGTGCATGTGTGTGAATGTGTGTATGTGTGTGTGCATGGGTATATGTGTGTGTCTATGTGTGCATATATGTGTGTATGTGCATGCATGTGTGTGTATATGTGTATGTGTGTGTGCGTATGTGTATGTGTGTGCATGTGCATGTGTGTATGTGTGCACGTGTGCGTGTGTGTGTGCGTGTGTGTGTGCATGTGTGTGTGTGTGTCTGTGTGTGTGTGTATTATTGAACCATAGTGCTGCACACCTGAAATTGACATGGTTTTGTAAATTGACTATACTTTAATTTTAAAAAAAAAGGAAAACTGACAAATACAGAGTAGAAAAAATGTAGATAATGAACTACATCCTGACAAGAGTAACGCATTCCAGTATTCTTGCCTGGGAAGTCTCATAGACGAGGAGCCTGGCAGACCACAGTCCATGGGGTCGCAAAAGAGTTAGCCACGATGGAGGGACTAAACAACAACAAAGAGTAACTACAATCTGACCCCCCTGAGCAACCAGACAAGATTCCACAGCAGTGCATGCTGTGCGGTCTATAACACACACACACTCAAAAGCCACTTTCGCCTATAATTTTACAGGGGAATTTTTTTTTTAATAGTAAAAGTAATGATTTGAATGACAAAGAAATAACAGAAATTTGTTGGTTTTCACTTCTTTTATTTACTGTAGATATTCAGCATGTCATTTTGTTCAGGAGTTTTACAAAATATATGTGCTAATGGTATTGCAGCTAAGCAAATGACTATTTGATGAAGGGAACATGAGCAAAAAGTAATTAAAGGAGTTTGTTAGTAATAAAGCAGATTGGGTAATTAAGCAAGATATGGATCAGTTAACATCTCTGATGATAGTAAGGTGGAAAAGATCATTTTAAATGACTTTTATGATTGATGGAAGAATGAGAATTCCAAACCTATTGTTGCAATTGTAGGGAAAAATGAGCCATAGGTTGATCTCTAGAGGTTTAGAAAAAAGAAAAATAAAGATCTCAAGCAGAAGAAGAGTATAAGTTGGTCTCATAGGAATAATAATTAGATATTTTCATTACAAGTAATGCAGTATTTCAGTGAAGGCCGTTCAGTTGGGTCCAACTCTTTGTGACCCCATGGACTATAGCCCTCCGGGTCCTCTCTCCATGGGGTTCTCCAGGCAAGAATACTGGATTGGGTAGCCATTCCCTTCTCCAGGGGATCTTCCTGATCCGGGGATTGAACCCAGGTCTTCTTCATTGAGGCAGATTCTTTACAGTCGGAGCCACCAGGGAAGGCCTTAATTATACATAAAAGAATATTAATTAAAGTTAATTAAATGGGGTAAAAATTATGTAAAAAAGGATGCTTACCTTGCTAAAGAAATGGTATTTAGTAGAATATGATATTGAAGATGAAATTACTCCACTTGTCCATATGTTAAAGCTTTCATCCTTACATAATATGTAATTCAAACATGAACTAATCAACAGAGGTCATATGAAAATTTGAACAGATAAAAGTCTGGAATACTGTGTGATTTTATAAATATTAGAAAGCTAGACAAGTTCAGTCTACAGAGCCTAAATAAGGAAAAGATGAGGTGACTATCTGAAAAACCTTTTACAAACGTGATGCAGTAAATGAGTCAGATCAATTATTCCTCTTGAAGGACAAAGCCGGTTACAGTATTGAAAGGAAGCAGAAATAATGCTGTTTAAATGCACCATCATGTTTCTCTGATAGGAACGTGTGAATGAGAATTGATCTTTGGATGGCTTTAAGATGATATTGGCATTCTGAACATTCAAAAATAAGGAGGAATAACTTTCAAAAATGTGTTCGATTTTTCCATGCTTCTACAGTGTTTTAGATTATGTTGCAGAAAACAAAAGTCGTTTGTCAATTTTGTAAGACAAAAGAAAAGAAACATTCCATTTTTAAAAGATTTTCAATTTTTTTTAATGTGAATTTTTTAATTGACTTACAATCAATAATTATTGTATTGTTTGCAATACAATATTGTATAGTTGACTTACAATCTTGTGTTAGGGTGAGGAGTACAGCAAAATGATTCAGTTATACATACATATATATTTATTTTTTCAGATTCTTTTTCTTTATAGCTTATTACAAAATATAGTGTATAGTTCCCTGTGCTATACAGTAGATCCTTGTTGATTATCTATTTTATATATAATAAAGTATATATACTACTAATCAAAGCTGTACAGCAGAAATTAATACAACTTATAAATTAGTTTCAATAAAATGAATCTTTAAAAAGTAATTTTAATACCAAATAGTGGTGTTGATGAGCTTCCCTCGTGACTCACTGGTAAAGAATTTGCCTACCAATGTAGGAGATGCGGGTTTGATCCCTGAGTCAGAAAGATCCCCTGGAGGAGTAAATGGCAGCCCCCTCCAGTATTCTAGACTGGGAAATACCATGGAAAGTGGAATCTGGTGGACTACAGTCCATAGGGTCATAAATAGACAGGACTGAGAACTGAGCACACGCTCAAGACCCTGCAACAGGGAGACAGACATTACAACACTTTTGGCAGAAAGAACAGCTTCTCTTTCTAACCCTAAGGGGAGACAGAGGGTGAGATGGTTGGGTGGCATCACCAGCTTGATGGACCTGAGTTTGAGTAAACTCCGGGAGTTGGTAATGGACAGGGAAGCCTGGCATGCTGCAGTCCATGGGGTCGCAAAGAGTCGGACACGACTGAACTGAACTGCAGCGTCTCTTAGGGATATCAGACTGAAAACAGATTTTCCTAGAAGATTGAATCAATTTGCATGATCTTTCCCATGAAACACCGTTAAACATGCCACCTGTCTGCAGCAGCTCATTTGTCAAACCTTGAACGTTTTCATGACTATTAGTTTTTGCCTGAGCTTTGTTGTCAGGGAGTTATACAGAAAGAACATGGAAGTCTACACCAAAGGCCCCTAGCTTAGCTTGTGGCTCTTGGAAGACTTCTTGGGGTAAGTCATGCTGAAGCATTGATTTCCATTTTCCTTCCTCATTCATCTGACTACCATGAATGCTGCTGCTACAGCTTACCTTCAGCCTATAAGGCAGTGGTTCCTAACCTTAAACCACACAGGGAATTTCACAGTTCCCAATATTGAGGTTATATCTCACAGCAACTAAGCCAGCATCTCTAGGAATGGGTCCAAGACACTTTTTCAGCTCCCAGGTCATTGCAAGATACAACCAAGTTTGAGCAATGGCACTCTAGTTACCCAACAAGATGCATTTGATACTTATAACAAATGAGGGTATCTCTTGTTTCAACAACCGCCTCTCCAGTTAGTTATTCACAGTAATTCTTCAACTCTTGCTTATTTCTTTCTATAATTTTGTTTTCTGTTGATTCTTGAATTTATTCTTCATTTCTAAAATTGGCATTTGAATGTGGTCTCTCCAGATTGACTCCCAATGATCTCTCAAGAACTTGGCTTAAATTCACCTCTAAGGCTTTCTCTCTCCAAGTACCTGGATATTTCCTCCTAGTCAACCCATCAAGACTCCCTGCAGGTAGCAAGATCATGCCACCATGTAAGTGGTCTCCCCAGGCTCTGTGTACAGAAGAATGTTCGCATTTCTATCCTACACATCAGTAATATCCATTCTGTGGCTGCTTCCTGAGCACTGATATGTACTTTTTCTGACTAATTACAGGAAAGATTTAAGCCCTATTCACCCCTCTGAAGATTCCAGCTCCAAGAACTCCTGGTCATGGGTGCTCAAACTGAACAATTAAATCTACAGATTTGTTGTTGTTATTGTTCAGATACTCAATCATGTCCAACCCCATGGACTGCAGCACACCAGGCTTCCCTGTCCTTCACTATCTCATGAAACTTGCTCAAATTCATGTTCATTGAGTCAGTGATGCCATCCAACCATCTCATCCTCTGTTGCCCCCTTCTCCTTCTGCCCTCAATCTTTACCAGCATCAGGTTCTTTTCCAGTGAGCCAACTCTTGCCATCAGATGGCCGAAGTATTGGAGCTTCAGTTTCAGCTTCAGTCCTTCCAATGAATATGCAATGTTGGTTTCCTTCAGGATTGACCACTTTGATCTTGAAGTACAAGGGACTCTTGCGAGTCTGCTCCAGCACCACAATTTGAAAGCATCATTTCTATAGTGCTCAGCCTTCCTTATGGTCCAACTCTCAGATACAAACATGACTACTGGAAAAACCATACCTTTGACTATATGGATCATTATCAACAAAGTGATGTCTTTGCTTTTTAATATGCTATCTAGGTTTGTCATAGCTTTTCTTCCAAGGAACAAGCGTCTTTTAATTTCATGTTTGCAGTCATCTTCTGCAGTGACAAATTGACATTATTTCATATACCATTTCTAGAAGAGAAAAGTATGTAGAAAACGATAAATAATTGCTGCAACAGCTTTCAGATGGATGACAAAAGAAAAAGAGAGAGAGAGAGAACAAAACAAAGAGCAAAATTTCAGTTGCTTGTCTTTTTAACGCTTGATTTTGGAGAAGTCATAAAACACATGTCTCTCTTAAATGAATTTTACCATGTATGGATTCTCAGATGCAGTGACTAATGCTCACATTTCTGAGAATTATTCTTGGCAGTGAAGCTATTTAGATACTCCTTTTAAGCCAAGAGAAACACTCACCATCATAGGCCTTTCTAGATATTGTACACAGAAACACTGACAGGCATACCATGAAATGTGTACCATTTCACATAAATGCTATCTTGTTTTAAAAATCTAAAAGACTACTTTTGAATTACATTTACTTCTCCATAATTTTATATAAAAAATGTTCCTCTGTAGGTAAGAAATAATAATCCTTTGCTCCTATATGTCACTATTTCTCCAAAGAAACTTCACAAATTAAAAAAGAAAAATCCACTGCCAGTTACTTTACACACATGTATGAAAAGAAAACAGAATTAATACAAGCTAGAAGCATGTCCATATCCTGAAATGCCATTAGTCAAAGAATGGAGTGATTTTTGACTATTTATTTTCACCTGTATGGCTAAGAAAACATAATATTGCATGTATGTTTAAACAAAACTTGCTCTATGGTGGACCATACACACATATATATTCAAGGTTTAATTCAAGGTGTTGACATCATCCTTTACACCACTTGATACCGTCTGGATCTTGGTTTCCTCAGGGATTACTTCAGTAATAGCTAGCAAGATAACTTGGCTCGGGACACTCACTGCCTCTAGTTGAAGAATTTATCCTAAGAATCAAGGCATAAGTGTCTTAAATTCGGTTCCAACAGGGACACACACTTAAGACAAATGATCAGCTTCCTGAACTTGTTTTCTCAAAAGGATGTCCTACCCCTTTCTATAAAGTCTTTGCTTTATAGAACCTGTCTGCTAGTTCTAACCTAGGGACAAAGTTACTTTGTGAACTTAACTGAAGACCCATCCCTTATGACTTACTGTGCAAAATGTCAGAAGTCCACCTGGGATGATGTCTAAGAGGCAGATATGAGTCTGTGCCCTCAGCCAAGTCCTCCGAATCCACTGTAGAAATAAAGAGGCTTCTGACCTTGGCTTATCACCTATATCTTCATTCTTGTATCTCAAAGGGACTGAACATCTACAATATCTTAGTGTGTGTACCACGCCCTGGGGACACTCCTCTGCCATTTTAAGATTTACAATCTAGCATCTTCCTATGTCAGTGTTAACTAAGTGATGAGTAAAGGGTAGGTTTTTGGAATCCATGTGCTTGTGCTAAAAGAAATATAATGGAGTTACCAAGAAGCTTTTATATATTATAAAATATATAATATTTTAAAAGTTTGTAGGGGACTTCCCTGATGATCCAGTAGCTTAGGCTCTGAGCTCCCAAAGCAGTGGACCCGGGTTCGATCCAGGTCAGAGAACTGGATCTGGCTTGCCACAACTAAGACCCGGCACAGCCAAATAAACAACCAAATAAGTAGTAAAATACTAATAATAATAAAAGAGAGAAGCTAATGGCCATTTTCAAAGCAATATTGGATTGATATGAAATGGTGGCTTGAGTCAAACCCCAGCTTAGCTCATCCCAAATGATAGAATCCCACTCTGGCTGCTCCTTATTACCAAATTCAGACTCAAACTGAAGAAAGTAGGGAAAACCGATAGATCATTCAGGTATGACCTAAATCAAATGCCTTATGATTATACAGTGGAAGTGAGGAATAGATTTAAGGGCCTAGATCTGATAGATAGAGTGCCTGATGAACTATGGAATGAGGTTCGTGACATTGTATGGGAGACAGAGATCAAGACCATCCCCATGGAAAAGAAATGCAAAAAAGCAAAATGGCTGTCTGGGGAGGCCTTACAAATAGTTGCGAAAAGAAGAGAAGTGAAAAGCAAAGGAGAAAAGGAAAGATATAAGCACCTGAATGCAGAGTTCCAAAGAATAGCAAGAAGAGATAAGAAAGCCTTCTTCAGCGATCAATGCAAAGAAATAGAGGAAAAGAACAGAATGGGAAAGACTAGAGATCTCTTCAAGAAAATTAGAGATACCAAGGGAACATTTCATGCAAAGATGGGCTCGATAAAGGACAGAAATGGTATGGACCTAACAGAAGCAGAAGATATTAAGAAGAGGTGGCAAGAATACAACAGATGTGTATAAGAGACAGCTTTTGAACTGTGGTGTTGGAGAAGACTCTTGAGAGTCCCTTGGACTGCAAGGAGATCCAACCAGTCCATTCTGAAGGAGATCAACCCTGGGATTTCTCTGGAAGGAATGATGCTGAAGCTGAAACTCCAGTACTTTGGCCACCTCATGCGAAGAGTTGACTCATTGGAAAAGACTCTGATGCTGGGAGGGATTGGGGGCAGGAGAAGAAGGGGACGACCGAGGATGAGATGGCTGGATGGCATCACGGACTCGATGGACGTGAGTCTGAGTGAACTCCGAGAGATGGTGATGAAAAGGGAGGCCTGGCATGCTGCGATTCATGGGGTCGCAAAGAGTCGGAGACGACTGAGCGACTGAACTGAACTGGCTGCAAGGACGTTTGGTCTCATTTGGGAATTGACACATGAAAGTCTCCAGAGTCTCTGGGTTATGGCATGTTTATGGAGCGTGAGAATGTGACCCTTTATCTGAAAGCGGCCTTCAGTTTAAGTGCCTGATGCCCAATTCCTCTTAAAAGATAAAGCGACATTGTTTGACTAGCATGCATAGAGATTTCAAAATGTCTGTAACTGAGAAGATGGTGCTCTACACAATGCTTGCCCTTCAGGCAGGCTTCACACAGCCAACACCTAGTACGTTGTCAGTAAACCTCAGCCAGTACTGGCTTTGAACCCTGGATCATCTTCACTCTGATCAATCCACCAGAAAAGATTTTCCTACTGACTCCGCCCTATAGCCCAGTATGAGTGAACAGATAAGATACCTCTTTTAAAATTCAGAACTTGTGTGGATGAGGTAACAGTATCTTGGCAGAAAAGAAATGGCAAATCGGATCACCATCTTTTCCCTGGAGTAGAAGAAATAGGTGAAGCTAAGCAGGGGAGATCGTCCAGAATGGCAGAATAAACGGGAGCTAACAGGGGCAAGAAACGGAAAAGGCATGATTCGGCAGATAAACTCACAGAAGGTAGCAGCTTTGTCAGGGACTGGGGAAAACATCCACTTAGCATCTTTCAAGGAAAAGTGGTGGCTCAGTGCTAAAGAATACACTTGCCAATGCGGGAGACACAGGTTTGATCCCTGGGTCGGGAAGATCCCCTGGAGAAGGAAATGACAACCTCCTCCAGTATTCTTGCCTGGAGTATCCCATGGACATGGACGGAGGAGCCTGGCGGGCTACGGTCCACGGGGAAGCAAAGAACTGGACACAAGTTGGCGACTAAACATCAGCATCAAAGCTAAATGAGGCGTTATCCTTGGTTCAGCTGGTTTTTCTTTTCTTGAAAATTGAACTCAGTAAGTATCACACTGTTGCTTTTAGCCAATTACTCTATGGCTTGAGCCAAATAGGTCACACTTAGCTATTCCCCATAACTTAGAGTAGCATCTGTTTTTAAAACCAAAAAGATCAAGATCTCAGCCAGGAGTTCTGAGGCGAGACACTCAAGATGATGGCTACCGCGGCCGAGACCTGGTGTCTGCTCCTGGGGGTTCCTTCACTGTCCAAGGTCCTCACATTGCGGTCACCCTGCTCCCACCAGACATCTTGTTCTCATCATGCAATGCCTCTGTCCCTTTAAAATTTGTTTCTAAAACTGGATCAAGAAATTTCTTAGGACTGCAAGAGAGGCTGGCATTTCAAAACTATTTTTATTGAATAACAAGAGCCTAGAAAAAGGAAACGAAAATTGTGGGAGAGTTCCTGAGTACCAGCTCGGAATCAGACAATAACTGTCCATTTCCATAAGGAGGACACAGTTTCCCTAGATACATACAATGTTTAGAAGCTTCTGGCTCTTGCCTTGCCTGCTGTTTCCATCAGACAAAAGCTCCTTTTTTCTCCTTCTTCAAACAACCTGTTTTAGCCTAAAGGAATTCCCAATTCCTAATATTTGACTGTAAGATGCAGGTGTGATCCTATGGTGAATATTACAGGCTGTGCAAATGCCTGTGTGAGCTTCTGGAATCTACCTGACTGTGATCCCTAAAAGCTTTGTTTAAGGAAGCTGAACACCTAATATTCAGGAGGGTCAAGGGAGGGGCTGTATTACTTGGAATCCCTTCCGATGAAGACAGATATGTATATGTTGCCCTGACTTTGCTGTTGAGGTCATCGCCCAAGCAATGTGTCATCTTTTTTGGATTTCCTGCTATAGAATAGACAATTGGCACAAAGGTATTGGATCCAACATGACAATTTGAGTCAGTAAAAATAAATAGACTGGCTATGTTTAAGCTTTGTATTTAAATGAGAAATAAATCCTTTGTTACTTTATAATACTGTTAGTAGGGGCTTCCCAGGCGGCGCTAGTGGTAATGAACCTGCCTGCCGATGCAGGAGACACAGCAGATGAGGGCTTTATCCCTGAGTCAGGACGATCCCCTGGAGGAGGGCGCAGCAACCCACTCCAGAACTCCAAAGACAGAGGAGCTCGGTGGGCCTCAGTCTGTGGGGTTGCAAAGAGTCAGACAAGATTGAAGCAACTTAGCAGCAGCAGCATTGTTAGTAGCTGCTCAATAATTACCTTTTGTTCAGGAAAAAACCCCTGATTATAGATGCTTGCATAGCACCCCAAGGGTCTAAAGTCAATGCTACCAATTTAGCAATGGAAAGAAAATAACAATATTTTCATCTACTCCAGAGGTGATTTACTTTGAAGAACCTGTTACAGAAGTAGTTTTTATGTTTTCTCAAGAAGACTAAAAATGGCTGAAAACAGATTTACAGTCATTAGCAAAGGGAATCGCAGTTGGTTGGTGATGTCACATTTCAACACACAAAAGTATATACAGTTAAATAATCATCTGCCATCACGTTTCCTATTTCAGCCACTAGTGTTACATGAGGATATGGGAATAGTCTGCATTTCCGTTCATTATTTGCTTTATGTTCTGTGAACTTCCCTTCTTACTGTAGCATTTGCCGGGGAAACAATGGTGTACATGAAAGCTTAGCATAGTCCGCTCCTTTCCTGTATTCACAGCCTTTACACAAAACAATATCCTTGTTGAGATTAAATTTCAAGAGTTGGTCTCAATCCAAAGGTAAATTGCCTTGGAGAAGTTGAAGAAAATATAACAAGATGTATTTGATTTACATGATTTTTAGAAACCCCTTGTTGATTTAAAAACAATCAAAAGCATAAATACTCTAGAACATTAGTAATTTAGAAATGAGTACATATACTTTCATCAAATTATGAGAATTATAATTTAAATAGCGTCAAGACAAGAAAAAATGTTTCCAAATTTTGTGATTTCTCAACTGTAAGCAAAACAGAAAGAGTTACATGGTCCCTAGATAGCACTCTGTTCTTCCAGATTCTAAGAAAGGAAATTAAAGAACAAAATTAATATTAAGAAGATATAATAGGGTTTTCTTTTATAAACAGTAGGTAGGTTAATCAGCTCAGTTCAGTTGCTCAGTCGTGTCCGACTGTTTGCGACCCCATGGACCGCAGCACGCCAGGCCACCCTGTCCTTCACCAACTCCTAGAGTTTACTCAAACTCATGTCCTTTGAGTCAGTGATGCCATCCAGCCATCTCATCCTCTGTCATCCCCTTCTCCTCCTGCCTTCAATCTTTCCCAGCATCAGGGTCTTTTCCAATGAGTCAGTTTTTCGCATCAGGTGGCCAAAGTATTGGAGTTTCAACTTCAGCATCAGTTCTTCCAATGAATATTGGTTAATATGAACCATATATTTTAATATTAATGGATTTTATTAATCATTGGCTAATCTTAGAACAAAGATAAAGAAAATTTTGGAAAAACTATGATAAAATAATACCTCTAAAGCTATGATAATACTAATAATACTCTGATAAAATAAAATAATGACAAATATAAAAAGCAAGTACAAAAGATTGAATGGCAGATTTGTAGTTTACACTGACCGATAGTACAAGACCTATGTGGACAACCAAGCTGGCAGGCAGTGATGTCATTTAAAAGAATACATTTTCTCTTATTGAATTTAGAAGAGCAAAAATTGAAACATTTTCCCCCAAAGTCTGTTTTTCTACATACTTCTCTTTATTAAAAAAAAAAAAAAAAAAGGCAGGATAGTGCCTGCTCAAAAGAAGTCATGAATGGGAAACTCATGCTCTGAATTCTTATTTTAATAAAATGTATATATGAGACTAGCTGGTTCATGCAAGAGATGTTAGTAAACCTGTTCTTGGAGTAATTTGTATTCTTCCTTTTACAAATGAAGCCCATTATCTGGAAAAGTTGTTAATTTTACATTTCCCCTCTTATTAGCATATTTTCAGGAAAACAGTGGTATTCATGAAAGCATGTCCTATCACACTCTGTTTTCACTTATTCATAACTTTCCCACAAAAAGCTCTCTTTTAGATTAACTTTCTAGGCTTGATTTCAACACAAAGCTAAATTACTCCAGAGAAGCAACATTCTTTCCAAGCTCAACTGTTCACTTTAGCAGGTGGGTAAGGACAAAAAAGTTCCAGCCCTTAGTACACATCTTCCATCCAGTCTTTTGGATTAGATTTAAGCCTCAGTGACTTGAGAGCTGAAAGCCAGCTGCTCCAGGGGCCATTTTCAGGAGAGAATGGGGTTTCATGGACCAAATAATTCTGCTCAAAAAAAAAAAAAAAATGAAATGGAGCAGTGAATTGGCGAGAAGACCCATTGCCTCATTTCTGTGTAAAACTCACAGGCATTAGTTGTGAGTTATTATCCAGTTATTAAATGAGTTATTATCCAGTTAGGATAGATTGCATTATGCTGTGATGAACTCAAGCAATCCCAAAAGGGTTTTGCTATTGTTGCTCATTTGTTTGGCTGACTGTTGGCCCTTCTTTTTGCTCTCTAGCCCACTATTGCGGATCACCTGGGGTCTCTGGTTCCCCTCGTCTTCACTTTAGCACCAATGCTGATGGAACGGCTTGTCTGGGATATTGCTGTCCATGGACCAAGGAAAGAGAGGTGGTAATTCACAACACTGATAGCCTCTGCCAAGCTTGTGCATCCGTTCCACTGGCCAAAGAAGTCAGAACACCAAGCCTCATGTCAATAGGAAGAAGAAACATAGCGTCCCCTTGATGAGGTAATTTTCTTAAGCAATAATGCAGTCTGCCGCATGGATGTTGCTGAAACAGACAATGTGTGAATCTCTTCAGAGGTATCAAAGGGACAAATACTACTCTTAGACAAGTCGAGCCCTTCCTCCAAAATTCAGAGACTCCCCTAATCTGGGATCTGTCCTGATGAGGCAAAGAATTCAGAGGGCCAAAGAGAAAATTAATAAATCTGAATGCTGTTTCAGTAAAAAAAAAAAAAAAGCACAGTTTTTGAAAACTGAGACAGTGTTAGCAGTATTGAAGAAGAATAATGAGAGAAAACGCTAATAATAATATCAGAATACAAAGAGAAAATGGTGACAGATCCTAGAGACATTAAAATGATAATACGGGAGCATAACTAACTTGCCATTCAATATGCAACACAGATAGAGAACAGATTCCTTGAAGGACAAATCTTATCACAGTTGACTAATGAAGAAACAGAAAATCTAAATAAATGGAGAAATACTCTATGTTCATGGGTTGAAGACTCAGTATTAATGTGTCACCTCTCCCCAAACAAATTTGTAGAGTCAGTGCAATTCCAATCAAAATGCCAACTGCTTTTTAAGAAGAAAAAAAAAAAAAAATTACTGTAAAATACAAAGAAAAGCAAGAGATCTATATCAGCCTAAACAAGCCTAGACTTAGGACAAAATTGGAAGACTCACAAATACAATTGTTTCTACGACTTACTATAAAGCTTCAGTAATCAAAAGAGAATGGTATTTTGGCAAGGATAGAGAAATAGATCAATGGAAAAGAAGAGATACAAAACAGAACATCTACGAAAATATGTTCAGTTGATTGTCATCAAAGGCACCAAGAGTACTCAAGAGGGGAAAAGTATTTTCCCAAAATAACTGGATAAATGGATTTTTGCTTGCTTTATTTTGTTTTGGATAGATGCATGTTAACGAATGGGTCTCAACGCCTAAACTAGCATCAATACATAATGATAGTTTGAAATAGGTCAGGGACTTAAATGTAAAAATTAAATGTGTAACACTGAGAAGAAAACAGTAAATTATGTGCAAATCTTCCTGGTAGGCATTATTTTCTCAAAGAATACACAAAACATATTTTAAATGTTTTTATACTTATGTATTGTTTCTCCGTTTAAATGTTTTATGCTTTTAAACATGCAGAAAAATATCGATATATTGAACATCAAAGTAAAGAGAATACCTCTATTTATAAATAGAAGACATTAGGAAAATGTAAAAGTAAGTCACCGAGTCACAGAAAATATCTTGTATGCTCACGGTGGTGGTTTCATAGCTAAACTGTGTCCAACTCTTGCGATCCCATGGACTAGAGCCTGCCAGGCCCTTCTGTTCATGGGATTCTGAGGCAAGAATACTGGAGTGGGTTGCCATTTCATTCTCCAACATATTTTACATATACATATATGCACATATCTGACATAGGACTTGCATCCAAAATAGAAAATGATCTACAATTTAATAGCGAAAGATAAATAACTCAATAAAAAATTGGCAAAAGATGAGCAGTTACTTTTAAAAAACAGAGAGAGATGTACAAAAAGCACATAACAGCACTCAAGTCATCAGGGAAATTCATGTGAAATCCACAATGAGGTATCATTTCTCACTTACTAGAGTTGCTAAGACAAAATAGAAAAACACATGAAGACATTAAAGTTGTGAGGATGCAGAGCTAATGGAACTCTCATGCATTTCCTTGTGGGAGCATAAAAGAGTACAATAACTTCAGAAGAATGTTTGGCAGAGCCTTGTGAAATTAAGATGTACCTACACTCTGAATCAGCAAGTTCTCTTCTTTACATTTATCCCAGAGAAATAAAAATGGGTGTGTATGAAAGATGTGTACAAGTATGCTTCTGTCAGCTCTAGTCACAAAGCACCAAAAGAACAGCAAGAGAATGGACAAGCAAATTGTGGTAAGTTCAGTGAAAAACTTCTCAACAAGGAAAAGAAATAAAATAGAGATTCACACACCAATATGGATGAATCTCAAAAACATTGAGTGCCAAAAAGTCCAGACACAAGAGTGTATACATTATGAGTTCATATATTTAAGGCACATAAGCAAGCAAAGCTGAAATATGGTGTTAATAGCAGAAATCAGGGGCTTCCCAGGTGGCACTAGTGGTAAAAATTCCACCTGCCAAAGGAGGAGACATAAGAGATACAGGTTCGATCCTTGGGTCGGGAAGATCTCCTGGAGGAAGGCATGGCAACCCACTCCAGTACTCAACTGGAGAATCCCACGGACAGAGGAGCCTGGCAGGCTGCAGTCCATGGGGTTGCAGAGTTAGACATGACTGAAGCACACAGTAGAAATCAGAATGAGGATTACATATCAGTGGTACATTTGTCCCAGAAGAAAGCACAAGGAAACTTTCAGAGCTGATGGTATATCTTGATTTAGGTGATTGTTACTCAAGTGTGTACATTTATCAAAAGGTATTGAAATATATACTCGAGATTTGGACACTTTATCATTTAACTATACAAAAATTTGTCTCAAATTGTACATACATCATCTCAGTGCACATGAAACATTCTCCAGGATAGACTACAAGCTAAATTACATTAAAAAAATCTCTAAAATTTGAAAGGATTGAAATCATACAAAGTACATTCACTGACCACAATGGAATGAGATTAGAAATCAATATAGAAAGAAAATTGGAAAATTCACAAATGTGGAAATCAAACAACATTTTATTCCTAAATAACCAAAAATTCTAAAGGGATAATTAGAAAATACTTTGAGAAGAACAAAGATGAAGACCCAACATACTGTATTTTTAAGATACAGCATTTTGCCAACAAAGGTCTGTCTAGTCAAGGCTATGATTTTTCCAGTGGTCATGTATGGATGTGAGAGTTGGACTGTGAAGAAAGCTGAGCACTGAAGAATTGATGCTTTTAAACTGTGGTGTTAGCGAAGACTCTTGAGAGTCCCTTGGACTGCAAGGAGATCCAACCAGTCCATTCTGAAGGAGATCAGTCTTGGGTGTTCTTTGGAAGGAATGATGCTAAAGCTGAAAGTCCAGTACTTTGGCCACCTCACGTGAAGAGTTGACTCATTGGAAAAGACTCTGATGCTGGGAGGGATTGGGGGCAGGAGGAGAAGGGGACGCCAGAGGATGAGATGGCTGGATGGCATCACGGACTCGATGGACGTGAGTCTGAGTGAACTCCGGATGTTGGTGATGGACAGGGAGGCCTGGCGTGCTGCGATTCATGGGGTCGCAAAGAGTCAGACATGACTGAGCGACTGAACTGAACTGAACTGAACTGAAGTAGTATTTAGCTGTAAACATCTACATTTAAATTTTTATATAAGCATTGTTCATAGTAGCCAAAGGTAGCAAAACTGCAAACAGCCAGCAGGTAATGTGAGGATAGTTAAGAAGTGATATAGTCATAGGATGAAATATTAGTCAGCAATGAAAAGGAATGAAGCACAAACACATACCACAGCATGGATGAACCTTGAAAACTATGCTAAGTGAAAGAAGCCACCCACAAATGATTAGATATTGTATTATTCCTTTTATATGAAATGTCCAGAGCAAACACTGATGCAGAGACAGAAAATAGATTAATGATCACTAGGGCTGCAGGGGAGGAGAATGGGAAATAACTGATGTGTGTATGAGTTTCTTTGAGGGATGATAAAATACCCTAAAATTAATTGTGACGGTGGCACACCATTAGTGAATATATTGTACGAGAAAGCACTGACGTGTACGCTTAAAATGGGTGAATTGTATGGAATGTGAATTACATCTCAATAAGAGTTTTGCACATGCGCGTGCACATATGTAGGCACAAATAGCAAAAGCAAAATTACTGTTCCAAGCTCGGTTAAGTAGAAATTCCCTAATTGGGAGTGAATGTTTTCTGAGATAACAGTGTTGTGTAAATCTGAGTTACTCAGGGTGTTACCATGTAGCACAGAAAAATCAGTCAAAATGAGAACGTTGACAGAAAACACAGCAGAGCCGGGAGTCTTGGTTTGCAGTCGTGTTTAGCTCTCAGCTCCTCTGGTGGCTCAGATGGTAAAGAATCCGCCTGCAAAATGGGAGACCCAGGTTCTATCCCTGGGTTGGGAAGATCCCCCGGAGAAGGGAATGGAAACCCACTCCAGTATTCCTGCCTGGGTACAATCTGTGGGGTTGCAAAGAGTTGGACACAAGTGAGCAACTAACACTTTCACTTTCCACTTGGGAAAGTTGTCTAATGTCTATGAACTTTGATGATCTCACCTGTAATATGAGGGTCTGAATCACAGAACCTCTGAGCTTCCCTCTGTCTCCAAAACTGTGCTTTTTTTGTGTGTGTGTGGTTATTGAATAACTGGATTTACACTTTCCCTACCAAAATAGTATCTTTCTGTTCAACATGTCTCCTAAATTTTTTTTCCATTTAATACCAAGCTATCTGAAGCCTTTTTCCTAAACTGATATAGATGATGTCTTGCTTCTGAATCAGAACAAACAGCGATCTGTTATTTGAATGCCCACTCTGGTTATTTGCTCTCTACCAATTTTCTTGGAATGGTGTCCACTTAGAAAGAAAACACTGAGGGGATGAAATGTACATAAGGCTTCGTTTTTACAGCCACAGAGGTGTTAATTTTGGATTTAGCTCTGTTTTGGAGAAATCAATCCCAAAGCATATGATATTTGCTCAGATTTTAAAACATCTGAATACCAGTTGGCCAGTAACAGAGAGATTTGTTATTCACGCTCTTCTTGACACATAATGCATTTCCAAACATAAAATAGCAACCTCCAACCATGCAGAATAAAGTGGTTCCAATGCATTGCTAAGAAATTGAACACTGCATCAGTGGGGTAGAGAATGGACTTCGAATGGAGGGTACATTAAATTGTGCGTAGTTGTCCATAATGTTGAGTCTCAGGGAGGGATGGGGCCAAACTGTTTAAAATCTTCTCACTCCGGCAAAGGTCAGTGCCTCCATAAAGTGGGAGAAGATGCATTTCAAACCCTTTATTACTAATAGGAGAGTCCATTATTATGTGAGTTATTGATGCTTATGGTGGAAAGTCTGGAAATTGAATTCCTACGTTTCACACATAACCACAGAAACTCACACCAGATATTTTTGTATATTGGTTTTTAAAAAGTTTCTTTTAGAATTATGTCTAAACTCTTTACATTCCTTTTCTTTTCCAATTATTGAATGGCAACAAGAATAGCTAGTATTTTGCTTAAGGACCCTTCTTTCCCAGTGCAGATTTCACAGTAATGACGTGTGTTTTACCTGCGAAGCACGTATTATCAATGCTTCTGCAGTAGAGTTCCTTTCTGAAATATCTGACTATATGACCTGCAAGGGAGAGGTGAGGCTGCTATAAACCATGAGAGAGAGAAACACTCTGAAGTTCCCTAGGGGCTGACAATAAAGACATCCTCAGTAGGGAATGAGGTGTCCTTTGGGAGCCCAGGACACTTGAAGACATCACGCTATGAGTTCTTTCTGCCTCACCCTCCAGTCTGAATAATTATACACAAATCAAACCAAATCAGAAGGCCTAGGTGGAGAAATGTTGTAAGAGGAAGCCTCACTCTTGAGGCAAGAAAAGTAGGAGGAGAGACCTGGACTCTCCTTTAGACAATGTTTACGAGCTGATTGCAAATGGTTTTTCTTCTCCACCAGGAAAACTTGCTTGAATGAAACTCTCTCTCTTTTCCTCTCTTCCTTCTTTCCTCCCTACCTCTCTCTCACTTCTATCTTGTGTGTGTGTGTGTGTGTGTGTGTGTGTGTGTGTGTGTGTGTGCTTAGTCATGTCTGACTCTTTGCAACCCCATGGACCGTGGCCCACCAGTCTCCTCTGTCCATGGGATTTCCCAGGCAGGAAGATGGGAGTGGGTAGCCCTCCCTCCTCCAAGGGATCTTCCCGACCCGGGGATCAAGCCCACATCTCTTGCGTGTCCTGCATTGGCCGGCGGATTCCTTAGCACTGTGCCACCTGGAAAGCCCCTTGAGCATTCCATCTTTTGTACCAAAACACACACAAAATCAACTTAATCCTAAAGAACATTTCAAATATTTGAAGACAAACATCATATCTATTAAGGATTGAATTGTGTCCCCATAAAATGTATATGTTAAAATCCTCAACCACCCCAGCCCAGTGCCTCAGAATGTGATGTTTTTGGAAAGAGGGCCGTTGCAGATGTATTCTGTTTGTGGTTACACAATAGTGCCTGTATGCTAAGTAGCTTCAGTCGTGTCCAACTCTTTGTGACCCCATGGACTGTAGCCTACCAGGCTCCTCTGTCCATGGGATTCTCCAGGCAAGAATACTGGAGTGGGTAGCCATTCCCTTCTCCAGAGCATCTTTTCAACTCAGAGACTAAACCCAGGTCTCCTGCATTGCAGGCAGATTCTTTACCATCTGAGCTACCAGAGTGTTAGTGTTATTTGCTCAGTCATGTCCAACTCTTTGTGACCCCATGGACTGTAGCCCATCAGGCTCCTCTGTCCCATGGAATTCTCCAGAGCAAGTACACTGGAGTGAGTTGCCATTCCCTTCTCCTGGGGATTTTCCCAATCCAGGGATCGAACCTGGGTCTCCTGCATTGCAGGCAGATTCTTTACCATCTGAGCCACCAGGGAAGCCCAGTATTTTCATCTGTCCCTCCCCCCATCCCATACATGTCCCATGCCTCCTCTTCTTCCAATGGCAGAGATTCTAGAACCTTCTCTGCACCTAGAAACTACAGAAATGGTTTGCATTCTTTCTCAGTTAAAAAAGGAAACAACACATCTTGCCCTTTGTAGTTGTCTCATCTTCTCAGCCCCAATAACACAGATCACCTCATCTCATGACTGAGCTCATCGTGTTTTTCATAAGAAACATCTCATGAAGCAATTTGATAATTTATGACTGGGTGCAAATATTTAGTGTTACTTATGCCAGATTTTGTATTCCATGTTGAAACTTCAAACTTAATGACAGACTTTAATTAGAACAATCTAGGGTTCACACAGCTTAAATTAAAGTGAGGTATAAGAAGCATACCAGCTAAACTATTTTTCCTATTTCAGAGAGAAAATATTTTCCTAAAATCATTTTCTGGGCAGACACTTAGATCACCTGCCTTTAAAGCCTTTCAAGATTGCTTTTCTCATAACCCAGTTCCCTAGTTACAAATCACCATTGTCAGTGGTTTGCAAGGAGTCCGGGGCCTTGGGGGTTAGCAGTTTTATGCTCAGGAATTGTTTTGTCTGGGCCTCCCAGCCCTCCAGGGGTTAAGGCAGCACTGACCTGTTCTGACTCATTTCTACCCTCTCTTCTGAATCTCTCTTGCCAACCCACAGATGGTGCCGAATGTCAGTGTGTTTTGTGAGGAAGCGTCAGCTCCGTCCCTTTGATGCTGAAACGCCCACCTCCCCATGTGTTAAGGACTTGCTTGTTGCAGTTTGGGCTTCCTGGCAGCTCATCTGGTAAAGAGTCTGCCTGGAATATGAGAGACCTGGGTTCGATCCCTGGATTAGGAGGGTCCCCTGGAGAAGGTAACGGCTACCCACTCCAGCATTCTGATCGGGAAAATTCCATGGACTGTATCGTCCATGGGGTCGCAAAGAGTCGGACACGACTAAGTGACTTTCACACTTGTTGTTTTGTCCCTGAGTCATGTCCGGCTCTCTGTGATCCCGTGGACTGTAGCCCGCCAGGCTCCCCTGTCTGTGGGATTCTCCAGGCAAGAATACTGGAGCGGGTTGCCATTTCCTTCTCCAGGGGATCTTCCCAACCCAGGGATCAAACCCAGGTCTCCTGTATTGCAGGCAGGTTCTTTACCATCTGAACCACCAAGGAAGCCCCATTTAGTAACTAAGTCATTTCATTTAATATTTTAAGTATTATTATTCCTCTCCATTTATAGTGAGAAATCTTCAACTTGAAAAGCTAGATTGTTTGCACATTCATGTTCATAGCAATATTTTATAACTATTATTCTTAATAGTCAAAATGTAGAGGTGAGCCAAGTGTCCACTGACAGATAAATGGATAAGCAAAATGTACTATACGCATGCCATGGTCTATTACTCAACCTTTCAAAGGGAGGGAATTCTGACATACGCTGCAACATGGATAAACCTTGAGGATATTTTGCTAAGTAGAATAAGCCAGTCAAAACAAGACAGACAGTGAAAACAGCAAGGAGGACTTACTGTATCCCCCAGGGCGGGGAAGGTCCCCTGGAGGAGGGCATGGCAGCCCACCCCAGGATTCTTGCCTGGAGAGTCCTCATAGACAGAGGAGCCTGGGGGGCTGTGGCCCATGGGGTCACAAAGAGTCGGACACGACTGCGAGACCAAGCACATATACACATACGTACATACATATATATATACACGCCTGAATCTCTTTGCTGTGTACCTGAAAACTAACACAACATTGCAAAGTAACTATACATCAATCAATCAATCAATCAATAGCCTTACCTATGCAAGGTAATAAAATTACAACACCTTTCAAAGCAATGTTTACCTAAAAGCTTTTAGAAATTGAAAAACAAAACCACTTGGCATTAAAGAAAAAAATCTTGGGCGTAATAGGGCTGCTTGACAGAAGTTGACTTTGCAACAGACTCTGCTGCAAACCACTTCCTTAAGAAATAGCTTAAACTGTTTAAATTAAATTATTTTATGGAGAATACCTATGGCATATATTCTCTCTCTAGAATTAGAAAACCTAATTTATATATTAAATGATTCATAGTTTATAGTAATCTGAGATGTGTATAAGAGACAGGTCCATTATGACTGAAACTTACAGGCACTCAGTTCATATCTACTGAGTGAAAGCTGTTCATCAATGATCTAATGTGTCCAGCGTCGTGCTGTGACTCTATGAAAGCATTCTCAGGACAGGGAGGACATGTGGAGGGAAATGTGAGTTCTTGCATCTCTGGGTCTGTCTCTTATACACATCTTATATATTAAATGTCTCATAGTTTATAGTAATCTGTGTATATTTTATATATGAAATAGTGCTTCCCATTTTTAATAGATAGATGTATAAGAGTTTTAAACCACTTTGATAAATAGGCTTTTGATCCTCTATCTTTAAATAACTCTTTAAAAAAAAAAAAAGGTTAGCTCTTAGGCCAGGTCCAGCTGGGCAGAGTGTAAAATGCAATGAACAAATCCATAAGTATCCTGTGGATTGAAGCTGTGGAACTGGGCAGTCAAGGTGATTCAGACCCTAGTTGTCCGCATGTTCCTCAACCAACCGGGTAATTGAAAGAAGATTTAAAATGGGCAAAAGGAGATAAAACGGTGACTCCACTTTCATGAGTGGATGGCAAGCAGGGGTTAGAAAGCATAGACAAGGCATTTCTTCTCCTGGATGTGCAAAAACACATGTCAACACTCAGCCTGTATCTGTGAGCAACCCTTCTGCCTCTGGGAGAAACAAAGGTAAATATGGGTGTGGGCAACAAGACATTTCAGGAATACATTGTTCAAACTCGTCTGTTCACCAGCTGCGAGGTGAGGCCACAGCTTATCTTCTAGATGCGCCTGATAACTCTTATGTCAACAATACTTTGACCTAGAGAGAAAAACAACAAAAAAAATTTACTACTGATTTATAAAAACTGCCTTCACAAAATTATTAAGCTTTTGGTTCCTTAGTCTGATTTTCAATCATCTTTTCAAAAATCTTCTTTTTTAAAAAAAATATTGATTTGTTTGGTTGTTCCAGGTCTTAGTTGCCAAGTGAAGATTCGAGTTCCCTGACCAGGGATCGAAACAGAGCCCCCGCCCCCTGCACTGGCAGCACGGAGTCTTAGCCCCTGGACTGCCAGGGACATCCCTGATACTCAGTCTTCTGATCGTATCTATAAAGAAAAGCAATGAGACCAGGCCACGAGAGGGTGGAGATTGGATACAAAGACCTCAGGGAAAGGAGGATGTGGGTGACCTGTGATGCAAACATGCACAACATCTGCCGCCTCCCTTGTTCACGCTCCTACAATTCATAATGCATCTGCTGATTTACTCAGCTAATATGTTGTGGTGCCTTCTATAGCTAGTGAGGGGTTTTCCAGGTGCCTCAGAGGCAAAGAATACACCCATCAACGCAGCTTCACTCTCTGAGTCAGAAAGATCCCTTGGAGAAGGAAATGGCAACCCACTCCAATATCCTTGCCTGGGAAATCCCACGGACAGAGGAGCCTGGTGGGCTACAGTCCATGTGAAGTCACTTCAGTCATGTCTTGACTCTGCGACCCCGTGAACTGTAGTCCCTCCAGGCTCTCTATCTGTGGGCTACAGTCCATGGGGTTGCAAAAGGGTCGGACATGACTTAGTGACTCAACAGCAGCATAGCCAGGGAACAGATGAGTGAAGATATTGTCTCTACTTGATCGGTTCCAGAATACAGACTCTCAGGATTGGAAAGCACATTCTTGCTCAGTGATCCAGCTAAGATGAAGCCCTTCTATGAATACAAAATCTCTGCCAAAGCTTAGATCTTTGCCTAAATGTTTGCCACCCCAGAGATAGCCTTCATGGTTAAGATGAATTTATCTTTTGACAAATCCTGCTGCTAAACCACATTTTTCCTTGTCATATTTATGCAGTAGATGTTATTTGTTTGTGTGAAATTAAGTGCACTATCTTACCTCTATCCCCATTAAATACCAACTTGGGGAAAAAAAATCGTTGCATTGTTCCAGCTTATTAAGAACTCCTTAAAGCCAGAAGCATTCATTAACTCTCCTAACATCGAGTTGTTTGCATACAGATGACAGGCAGGCCTGCCATAATTTCACCTGACTTGTCATAAAAATATTGACCAAGGCAGAGTCATATTCCTGAAACACAAGTTAGCCTGCCAGGCCGAACCTCTGATGGAAGCATCTGGAGTTGACTCTGCAAGTTGCACCACCAAGGCTTTACTTGCATGCCATTTTAGTAATTGATTCATTGCCAATCAAACTGTAGGATAAAGGACTGTAAGAATCCCCACTGATGAAATAGTGGTGAATTTCACAGAAAATAAATTGTTTCTTTAGTCCCCCAATATTAAGTCCCCCAATTGGGTCTTAATAGAGATTAATTGTGCTTGCTGACTTACCAAAGACTCCCAGTTCACACCTGGTACCCTGGATCAGTCTTGAAGCATCCTGGAATGGATGGCAAGCTAAATGTTCATGGTCCCTGCGTTATCGGCAATGGAATGGATGGGCCATATTTCTACAACTATGCCCTTTCCATAGAAAAATTCCCCAGACCGCTTCTCAAGCAGATTCAAGAAGGCAGATTTCTCCCCTCCTTGGAACATCTGCTGAGTTCTTTGGCACCTTTGCCACCACAGAATGATAAATACTTGAGGGCCACCATCAGTCATTACTTTATTCTTAGCAGGTAATCAGGTGACTGAAACTTACAGGCACTCAGTTCATATCTACTGAGTGAAAGCTGTTCATCAATGATCTAATGTGTCCAGCGTCGTGCTGTGACTCTATGAAAGCATTCTCAGGACAGGGAGGACATGTGGAGGGAAATGTGAGTTCTTGCATCTCTGGGTTTTATTTGTCTCTTGGTGCAACCTATTTTGAGGATTTTACTTGCTCTGTTCTTTTAAGTTTTCAGCCTGTCATCTTGGCCTTCTAGGTAACAAATAGCATCTTACCTTCTAGCATGAGGCCTCTTTAGGGCTTCCATTAAGTGACGGCTCCCCTTGCTGTAACTGACTGCAGCCGTGAAATTAAAAGACGCTTCTTCCTTGGAAGGAAAACTATGACTAACCTAGACAGTGTATTAAAATACAGAAACATCACTTTGCCAACAAAGGTCCGTCTAGTCAAAGCTACTGTTTTTCTAATAGTCATGTACAGATTTGAGAGTTGGACCATAAAGAAGGCTGAGCACTGAAGAATTGATGCTTTTGAACTGTGGTGTTGGAGAAAACTCTTGAGAGTCCCTTGGACTGCAAAAAGATCAAGCGAGTCAATCCTAAAGAAAGTCAGTCCTGAATATTCATTGGAAAGATTGATGCTGAAGCTGAAGCTCCAGTACTTTGGCCACCTGATTCAAAGAACTGACTCAATGAAAATGACCCTGATGCTGGGTAAGACTGAAGGCAAAGGAGAAGGGAGTGGTAGAGGATGAGGTGATTAGATAGCGTCAATGACTCAATGGACATGAATTTGAGCAAACTCTGGGAGACAGTGAGGGACAGGGGAGCACGGTGTGCTGCAGTCTGTGGGGCTGAAAAGAGTCAGACATGACTTGGTGACTGAAAAACAGCAAGCCCCTTGCAAAGATCACGCATCTGCAACTGATCAGAAACATGACTTCTGTCCCACACGACTGCTCTATCTATATAAGTGACTAAAGCATTAAGATTTAATGACCAGATCTATGGATGGTAATTTCTGGTCAGAGACCATGGTCTTTCATTTCTATTCACTCATATTTGCCTGCTCAAATTTGGACGATCACATAGCACGCTATTTTGTTTGTTTCCCACGACACTGATTAAAAAATAATCTGCACAAAAAGGAAAAACAAGTGTAAACACAACTCATTCTAACTTCGAACAAAAATCCTATATTTAGTCTCTTGAATTATGGTCTGTTGTTGGGAAAATGAAAGCGAAAGTCGCTCAGTCATGTCCGATTCTTTATGACCCCATGGACTATACAATCCATGGAAATCTCCAGGTCAGAATACTGGAGTGGGTAGTCGTCCCCTTCTCCAGAGGATCTTCCCAACCCAGGGACTGAACCCAGGTCTCCCACATTGTAGGTGGGTTCTTTACCAGCTGAGCCACCAGGGATGCCCCTGTTGTTGGGAGGCAATCCTCAAATCACCATTTCATACCTTTCAAGACATTTTGGTTAATTTAATTAAAAACTCATTATTGATTCCCTACTGTGTGTGTCACATATATTTCCCTATACTTTCTGAACAACAGGAAAAATGAAATATGCAAATGGCACGGCGTTTGTCTCCAAAAGGAAAAACCTTCCGAGATGAAATCTCGGTGCCGTGGCTAGCGGATGCCAGGGATGCAGCTTATTTTTAGAATAGTTTTAGGCTCACTACAGAAGACAGTTGAGTGCAATTTCATGAAGCCTTCTGGTTTCCATGGCAAATGGGGCCATTATTTCTTCTGAAACGGAAGGCTTTTACTTACACTTTCCAAATGCTTTTCATATTGTGCCAAAAACTCAAGTCAATCCAGAAACAAGTACACTAGCGGCTTATTGTTAAAAGCAGTTCTTAAGTGAAAGTGTGCAGCTGGTCAAAGTGACCTTCCATTCCGGCCCGCGGAGAACACTGGATAACACACTCCAGCCAAAAGGCATGCGTGTGTGCAGACAGCGGGACACAGGAAGGGTTTTAATGATCCGAAGCCCTTCATTGTGCTGTGTTATAAAAACAATAAGTTAGACATCCTCCATGAAAGCAGTAATGATTATGTCTTAAGATACAAGATGCAGGCTCTGAGCAGCACGTATATGCAAATCCATTTAGTACTTAATATGCACTCTGCATATTAAAACATAAACCATAAAAACTATGTGATTTTGTAAGCTCTGCTTAATTTCATGATAGGCGATGATATTTCTTCCTTAGAGGATCCTGGAATTTTTAATATTGAATATTAAATGGATGTTGGAAATGCAACTAATTAGACTAATAAATATCAGCATGGTGCTTACATGGCTTACTGGGTGTTTTTCTTGTTAAAAAAAAAAAAAATGACACTGTTGCTATGGGAAATTACAAATTAAGACCTCTGGATAAAAAATGGAGTTGAATCACCTTTTCCTTTCAGCATAGACTGGTTAGATAGCGAATGGAGGTAAATCTAAAATCGTGTTAATATTAAATTATACTCTTCGATTAATATCAATGTTTATGAGTCATCTTTCTGACTGCCTGTTTAACTATACTGACTGCAGTATCTATGGGAACTGCATAGCGACCAACATTTATATGGAGCTAATATGTATGTGTGTGTGTGTATTCATCACTCGGCATGTCTGATTCTTTGTGACCCAATGGACTGTAACCTGCCAGGCTCCTCTGTCCATGGGATTCTCCAGGCAAGAATACTGGAGTGGGTTGCCATTTCCTCCCCCAGGGGATCTTCCTGACCTAGGAAGTGAACTCCGATCTTCTGTATTAGCAGGCAGATTTTTTTTTTTTTACTGTCTGAGCCACTAGGGAAGCCCATGCAACTAATTAATATATAACTACTCAAAGAGGGGTTAAAATTATACAAATATTAAATCTATCTTTGATATGTGTCTTGGAAGGACTTATTGGCTTAAGTGAGAAGAGCAAGCTCTGTCTGGCTGCTGACCACTGACCGACAGAATCTAGATTTCAATACAGATTGTCAGCGTTAGTTCAACCAGCTACTAATCCTTATTCTATATCCTAAGCTTTGAAGCCAGCTTGCCATTTCCCCTTTCAGGTTCTCTTTTCTATATCAACATAAGAAGCTCTATTTTCATTCTTTCAAGATCTCAAATCACATTGGTTGATATAGTAACCCTAAGCTTCTCTTGATCATTTTCATTTTTCCATCAATAGAATCATTTGGGAGGTGGCTCAGAGATTGAAGGGTCTGCCTGCAAGGCGGGAGACCCAGGTTCAATCCCTGGGTTGGGAAGATTCCCTGGAGAAGGAAATGGCAAACCACTCCAGTATTCTTGCCTGGAGAATTCCATGGACAGAGGAGCCTGGTAGGTTACCGTCCACGGGGTCACAAACAGTCAGATACGACTGAGCGAGTTCACTTTCACTTTTAAACCATGGCCCATCCAACACGATCCAACACCAGCCTAGCTGGGACCGAATAAACATAAATCATAAAGAATTGGCAATTCACTTCAAAAGCGTGATTCACAAACATATGCTACCTACTCCAGCACCCAGGATGAGTGGATACCAGAAGAACTGACGTGGTGGCAGATAAGAATCGCACAGGCGTCAGCGTCATGAAATGGTTTTACTTTCCTGATGGATGTTCTCTTCTGTGCTACACTCTGCATCTCTTTTGCAAAATAATGCCTTTGGGTCAAAGTACGGACTGTTAGCCACTTTGAATAATTTGAATAGCTTTATTTGAGCATTGGAGAAGGCAATGGCACCCCACTCCAGTACTCTTGCCTGGAAAATCCCATGGATGGAGGAGCCTGGTGGGCTGCAGTCCATGGGGTCGCTAAGAGTCAGGCACGACTGAGCGACTTCACTTTCACTTTTCACTTTCATGCATTGGAGAAGGAAATGGCAACCCACTCCAGTGTTCTTGCCTGGAGAATCCCAGGGATGGGGGAGCCTGCTGGGCTGCCGTCTATGGGGTCGCACAGAGTCGGACACGACTGAAGTGACTTAGCAGCAGCAGCAGCATTTGAGCATTGGACACTTGTTTACTTGATTGGATGCTCTTATTTGATTCAAAAAACACTTTTCCTTCCCTTTCCCCAAACAAGAAAGATAAAACCCTTAGGACCTGCCAGGTCTGGTGAGGAGCTGGCCATCTCTCCTGCTTCTCACTGGTCTAGATGTTCCAGCCACAGAGACGCGAGGAGAGAGACAGAGGGAAAGTCTCCTGCGCTTCCCGGGCTCTCTCTGCTGCTGCTTTTCTAGCATCCGTGAGTCTGTAAAGCGGTTCATATATACAACGGCATGTCTGTTACTCAGTTGTAAAGAAGCACAAAGTGATGTCATTTGCAGCAAATGGATGGACCTAGAGAAGATTATACTAAGTGGAGTAAGCCGGGCGAAGGCAAATATCATATGATATCCATTATGTGTGGGATCTGAAATAAAGATACAAATGAACTTACTTAGAAATAAAAATAGGCCTGCAGACACAGGAAACAAATTAATGGTTACCAAAGAGGAAGCAAGGTAGGGATAAATTAGGGGTTTGGGATTAACATAGATACACTGCTGTGTATAAAACACACAATCTACAAGGACCTACTGTACAGCATAGGGAACTCTACTCAATATCTTGTAAAATCCAATAATGGAAAAAAAATCAGAAGAATAATATATAGAGAGGGCTTCTTAGGTGGCTCAGTGGTCAAGAATTCACCTACAATGCAGGAGATTCAGGAGACATGAGTTCAATCCCTGGTCAGGAAGATCCCCTGGAGAAGGAAATGGCAACCCACTCCAGTATTCTTGCCTGGAAAATCCCAAGGACAGAGGAGGCTAGTGGGCTAGTCGATAGGGGTAGCAAAGAGTCTGACACAACTTAGTGACTAAACAACCACCCCCACCATGTATATATGGGACATATACTTTGCCAATAAAGGTCCGTCTAGTCAAGACTATGGTTTTTCCAGTGGTCATGTATGGATGTGAGAATTGGACTATAAAGAAAGCTGAGCACCGAAGAATTGATGCTTTTGAACTGTGGTGTGGGAGAAGACTCTAGAGAGTCCCTTGAACTGCAAGGAGATCCAACCAGTCCATCCTAAAGGAGATCAGTCCTGGGTGCTCTTTGGAAGGACTGATGTTGAAGCTGAAACTTCATCCTTTGGCCACATGATGTGAAGAGCTGACTCATTGAAAAAGACCCTGATGCTGGGAAAGATTGAGGGCAGGAGGAGAAGGGGACAACAAAGGATGAGATGGTTCGATAGCATCACCGACTCGATGGACATGAGTTTGAGTGAGCTCCAAGCATTGGTGAAGGCCAGGGAAGCCTGGCATGCTGCAGTCCATGGGGTCACAAAGAGTTGGATGTGACTGAACTGAGCTGATGAATATGTGTGTGTGTGTGTGTGTACACACATATGAATCACTTTGTTGTACACCTGAGACAAGCACAGCATTGTAAACCAACTATGGTCCAATTAAAAAATATGCTGCACATCTCTTCAGAGCTCAAGTGTGTCTCACAGGTTCCTATGGGAACCTCCATGCTGCCCATTTTCCTAAAACGGGAAGTCTGTCTCTTGCTACATTTCCCTTAGCTCTTTCAGCTTTCCCTCAATTTCCACCAGAAACTTAGGAGAATCAACCTGAAGCCTGTAGCTATCTTTTTGTGGGGAGGGGGAAAGTCCACACCATATGGATCTAGCCCAGCCTTCTTGAATCTGAAAGTGAAGTCGCTCAGTCGTGTCCGACTCTTTGCAACCCGTGGACTGTAGCCCACCAAGCTCCTCCATCCATGGGATTCTCCAGGCAAGAATACTGGAGTGGGTTGCCATTTCCTTCTCCAAGTGGGTTGCCATTTTCTTCTTCAGATTTCCTTTTCTTGAATCTGAAGACATCTGTAAAAATGACACTTTGGCTGATTGGTTTGAGGAGCGAGGTGGAGATGGACAAGCTTCCTGGTGTCCAGGACAGGGAGTTCAGCCTTGCACAAGGTGAGCTTCCCCTCCTTTCCTTCCAATACACCCATGTCTCCATGAGGCCTCATCAAAACCTTTCCAAAGAACAAGACAAAAATCACAGTCTGACCTGATTTAGTCCACAGTTTCCCTTCAGTGTCTTTTAACAACTTCCTCATCTCTCATTTTAGAAAATATAATAATAATTCAAAACAGTTTCTAGCCAAGGCATTGTTTGATTTAGGATGTTGAGTAGATAGACATGTACCATTAGGGCACAAAGTCTCAAGTGCAAGAGTCTGGCTGAAAAAAAAAAAAAATAGGAAAGTTTAGGATTTATGAACTGCTTTGATGGTAAAGATTCAGGGCTGGACAGCCTGACAACACATCCCAATGTGCAGAAGGAGGAAGACAGTCCAGGGCAGCCCTGCCTCCCACGCTTCTACCTAGAAGGAACCTTGGGGCAGAGATAGACTGGAGGATGGAAGGAGAAGTAGGTAACTTTTCTTGAAACTCATGAACTTAGCAAACTCAGTGTTTTCACCAAGATCAAGTGTTTATTTGGGGTGCTGGAGTAGATAAGAGGCAATTCCAAGAGGGGCAAAATGTCTGTCCAACCAGCCCTGGGAAGCAAACCAAACCAAGTGCTCCTCTCAGTCCCCAGGAACCAGATGAGCACTCGGTGGGGCGAAGGTGGCGGCGGGACCACGGCTCACCTGCATAGAAGGCTGAGAACAGCAAGAGAGCAGAGTAGAGCAAGCAGGGGGCTCTGGGGCATGAAGACGAGCCAGACACCCTGGCTTCAGCAGATGCGTAATGATGTCTGTGAATCACCTAGAAGGTTCACCAGCGGGGGAGGAGGCAGCAGGCTGAAGGAGGCCTAGAAACCTGACACTAAAAACGGGAAAAATAATATTGGCTCCTTCAGTTCTCTTTTAATAAATATTCTCTGTATTGCTGTTTTCCCAACTTGAGAAATGAGACTGGTTTTTAAAACCCTGATGGCTTTTAAAAAATGAGAATACAGAGACTTCATAGGTGGTCCAGTGGTTAAGATCCCTCATGGCTCGGGGCACGGCCAAAGGAAAAAAAAAATCAGAATACATAGGTCTGAATATGTACATTATGTATGGAAAATTCACAGAAGAATACATAGAAAACACATTTTCATTCACCTTACAGATGAAATTTGGGGTGTGTAAACACACTATCTTTGAGTTAAGAATTAAATGGCCAAAGTGGGGCATTCAATTTTCACATGTCATAATGTTATTATTTGGATAAAGGAAAGTTTGTACCATTTGTTTGGAAGCCAGTTTTTAATGAAAGCTTGCTGATGTTTATTGCTTTTAGTCCTCATTCACTTCTTGCAGTATAAGAATTTTTTCGAATTTCTGCTCTGTAACCTACTAACTCTGTTTTCTCCAGCAAATTTATTATCTAACACCTTATGCTTCAGTTCAGTTCAGTCACTTAGTTGTGTCCGACTCTTTGCGACCCCATGAATCGCAGCACGCCAGGCCTCCCTGTCCATCACCAACTCCCAGAGTTCACTCAGACTCACGTCCATCGACTCAGTGATGCCATCCAGCCATCTCATCCTCGGTCGTCCCCTTCTCCTCCTGCCCCCAGTCCCTCCCAGCATCAGAGTCTTTTCCAATGAGTCAACTCTGTGCATGAGGTGGCCAAAGTACTGGAGTTTCAGCTTTAGCATCATTCCTTCCAAAGAAATCCCAGGGCTGATCTCCCTCAGAATAGACTGGTTGGATCTCCTTGCAGTCCCAGGGACTCTCAAGAGTCTTCTCCAACACCACAGCTCAAAAGCATCACAGTCCAACTCTCACATCCATATATGACTACTGGAAAAAACATAGCCTTGACTAGACAGACCTTCAGTTAGTTATCAATAAAATTAAGACAACAGTGCTTGCTGGTCAAGGATTTTGTGCATGTGTGCTAAGTTGCTTCAGTTGTGTCCGACTCTTTGCGACCCCATGCTCCTCTGTCCCAGGGATTCTCCAGGCAAGAAGACTGGAGTGGGCTGCCATGCCCTCCTCCAGGGAAGGATTTTGTAAGGATTTAATAAATATGCTTGATAAATGCTTAGTAGAACTTCTGGTGACTGATAGAATTGGATTATTAAATGTATACATTCGTAGAGCTAACTGACTTAACTGCCCAAGTTCTTATAGAGCTCTATTGATAGCACTGCATTTAGAATTCTCTAGAAGAAAGAATACTTTGGCTCTTCATTGAGGACAAAATAAATTCAGAAACTAGAACAGACTCTGAATGAAGAGATATGCAAGTGAAAAACGATGTACATAAACTAGGATTGTGAACTGTGAGTGGACTGTAAGTAGAGTCAGTAAGAAAACTGAAGGAAATATTTTTAGGAAGTATTGAAACCAAATGATTAAGAGTATAGACTCTTGCTATTTGCACATAAAAAACATCTATATACGTATATATACATGGGGCTTCCCAGGTGGCGCTAGTGGTAAAGAAGCCACCTGCCAATATAGGAGACATAAGAGACAGGAGTTCGATCCCTTGGTTGAGACGATCCCCTGGAGGCGGGCATGGCAATCCACTCCAGTATTCTTGTTCTTGTTGGAAATTCCATGGACAGAGGAGCCTGGCAGGCTCCATAGGGTCCATAGGGTGGTACAGAGTCAGACACCACTGAAGCGACTTAGGAGGTATGTAAGCATACATACATATGTATAAACAGATAATTTAATGATTCAAGTATATATGATGATGGATACATTTTTGAAAAGAATTCTATTATTTCCTTTTTCCGTGTCATAAATGAAAGTATGATCCTCTTACCCCATTATTCCCAACATGAGGTTAATTACATGTTTATGTTGCCAGACACAAGATTTATTACTACTTTTGGAAGCTATCAAAGATCCGAAAACTAGATGGTTCAGTCTATGGCAAACGGTGCAGAATATTTTGGATAAAACAGCTTTCTGCTATTTTTTCCGTTATTTTACCAGTACATTATGATTTGCTGACTATCTATTCTCCACCGCGTTGAGTTTCTAAGAACAAAATTTGGCAAGGACATGTGCACAGGCACATGCTGCTCTTGTTCAGTCGCTAAGCTGTGTCCAGCTCTCGGTGATCCCGTGGACTAGAGCCCGGCAGGCTTCCCTGTACTCTGCCATCTCCAGGAGTATGACCAAACTCATGTTCATTGAATTGGTGACGCCACACAACTATCCCACCCCGTTGCCTCCTTCTCTCCCTGCCTTCAGTCTTTCGCAGCATCAAGGCATTTATTTTCACTTAAAATTTCACCCATGATTTTCTTGAGAAGCACTAAAGTTTCCATAGATTCTATAAAGAACCACACTGGCAGATACTGACCTCATTGCTTTTTCTGTGTTCCTTTCCTCTCTCCTCCTTTCACTGACATGTGCGCACACACACGAACACGTGTACATGTGCAAGCACATACACGCAGCTGCGAGACACTCATTGGCCAAAAAAGTGAATGTTGTAACCATTACCCATCCCTTCCTGGGGCTCTTTACTGCGCCTAAAATTAGAGAAATCCACACTAAATTTGGAACAGGCTTCTCATTACAACTGTAGTTGATGACCACAGCTGGTGACTTAAAGGGGAAAAAAACATGTTCTGAAGCATTATTGGGCTCCACCATAGAAGCAAGTCTGAACAGAGGTGTCAGCGGCCACCCAGGGTCATTGGCTGGACAACGACTTCCAGTAACTGACACCAGTCAATGTCTTTAAGCATTGCCCTTCTGGGGAATGAAAAGCCCTGGTTATTATACACACTTCTCTTTTTTATTTCTAGCTTCTCTGAAGTACGAAGACCACAAATTCATTCTCTAGGAATAATTCCATCCTTCTTTGGGGAGGGAGACTTTTGTTGGCAAGTATTGTTTCACTCAGTTGCCTCCTGGAGCTCCGAGGGACAAATCTGAGTGCTGTGTGAATGAATTCCCTTGTGGGTTTGCATAGAGTGAGCCTGGCTCTGAGAACAGTCTGGCTCTGAGCGCGTTTCTTGTCCAAATTATCGAAGCGCTGGAGGATTCTGGAAGGCCCCCATTTGGCAAAATTGTTCCGAGTCTTAAGTCTCTGCAGCACCTTGCAGTTACCTGGCTGAACAAGGCCACAGTGTTTCCAAATGTCTTTCAGTTAATCAACCCGTTTCTCAAAGCTCTACAAATATAGACATGGGCCACTCTTCTAAGGAGATACACTTTAGTATTAAACGCTGTCGGAGGAAACTCCTGCAGACCAAGGATAATGGCTATAATGTTGCTGTTTAGTTGTTTGGTCGTGTCAGACTCTTTAGCGACCCCATGGACTGTAGCCCGCCAGGCTCCTCTGTTCATGGGATTCTCCAGGCAAGAACACCAGAGTGGGGTGCCAGTTCCTTCCCCAGGGGATCTTCCCAACCCAGGGATGGAACCCAGGTCTCCTGCCTTAGCACATGGATTCTTTTCCACTGAGCCAGGGGAAGTCAGGGATATAAAAAATAGGCAGGGGTATATTTAAAGTAGTCAGCTAATCATGTTGCTTAAGGAGCAGACTGTTTCATCTTCACCTGAGTCTCATGCCTGTGCTAAACATGCACAGCTCAGAGGTCACGGTTTATACCCTGAAGTCATGGGAACCCCGGGTTCTGTTGAGGATGACGCAACTGCTGTCACATGTGGTCAAACAGCAAGAGAGGAGGAGGACTCGAGGCCCAAAAAACGGGGAATCAGAAAACCTGAGTTCTAGAATCTGGGACTTGCGGCATGTAATTTTAAGCCAGTTAGATTTCAGAATTTCAGCTCTCCACCTGTTGCAGAGGTGTTATCAATCCTGTTCTACCTACCTTGCCGCATTGCTATAAAAACTAAAGGAGACAGGTGGCGTGAAGCCACACTGAAATTTATAAATAATTATAGAAACACCACTTAGGGTAATTCACTCACGCTTGCAAAGTTAAGGCATTCATTCATTTGGCAAACTGTCACAGAGAGCTTGTCATGTTCCCGGCTACATGTGGACAGTTGGAAGGATCTCCACTTAGATGATGCCAAGTTCAAAGCCTCTTTGAGTGAACCCCAAATCTGCCATTTCTCAGGGCTGAAAGCTGTGCATCTTAAATGTTTCCTCAAGCCAGGAAAGTTCCATATATACATTTTTGTTCATATTGTTTTATAACTTTCTTTCTGCTACAGAAAAATAAATTCACAAGAGGGATGGATGATATTGGTAAGCTTGTTAGGTCCTGAGAGAATAGAATAATGGGTATTAAACCCAGAGAGAAAGGAATGGGATGATCAAGAGATTCCTAAATTTTTCTAGGCACTAAATAAACGTAAGCCATCAGAGCACTAAATATTCAAGACATTGTAAGTGCAGATGGGACATGACACACCAACTATAGAAGAAGTCTTAAATATTTAGAACAGGCTAGATACACATGCGCACTCAGGATCCATGAGGCCATGAGTCAGTCACCCTTGGGTGACACTCTTCTGTCCCCAGACTCATCTGCCCCAGAAATACTGATAAACCCCATGGCGAACAGCAGGCTGGTTGGCAAATCAGAGTCATTGTCCAGGCTTACTTGTCCCTGTGACTGTCCAAGGGAGCAGGTGTGTGTCACTGACTCAGGGCACCTTGCTCAAACGTCAGCTCCCACCATCAGCAGGAAGTGGAGAGATAGAAGGACTGTGTGGGCGTTGCATGCCGCAGGACTTAGGCAGCCCGATCCTTCCATCCTGTTTGCATTCTGTCCCGGTGAGTGATCCATCATTTTCCCCTTCCTTCTAGCTGTATGTTTGAAACGGATGGCTATGCTATGGTTCACAAGCATTTTAAGTTCTTCTACGGGGTGACAGAGGATGAGATGTTTGGATGGCATCACCAACTCAACGGACATGAGTTTGAGCAAACTCCAGGAGATAGTGGACAGGGAAGCCTGATGTGCTGCAGTCCATGGGGTCACCAAGAGCTGAACACAACTGAGTGACTGAACCACAGCAATGATCGGACTGGCCCTCAATACCCGCTGCCCGGCCGCTGCGACAGTGTCCCCAGGCACTGCTTCTCAGCTGACAGCATCTCTTAAACCGTATCAAATCTTCGCTAACTCTAACACCTTATGTTAATTGAGCTCTGTTCCAAGCCCTTTTTATCTAGGATTCCATTAAATTCTCATGAAAAGCCTACGAGGTTGATAGCATAGCTATGCTCCTCATTTTTCAGATGAAGGAGCTGAGATTCAGAAGATTAAGCCATTCGCCAAGGCCACACAGCTCGCAGGTGGTGAAGCTGAAATCCAGTCTGAGTAGCCTTGCCCCTAGATCCTTGCTTTAACATCCTCTTGAAATCTGTCTACAGCCTGGCCTTTGGGTTTCACAGTCTTTTGCTGCCCTTGCCCCCTTGAACTTGTCAACGGAGCTTGCATTTTGGGATTCCCTGCACCTCGGCATATATTGGGTGATAGTGTGAAAAACTGAGGTTATTCCAAAAGAGAGGATCGAGGGGCAGTGATGTGTCTGCACCTAGGACTGGAGTGTGGCTTTACATTAAGTTCTGAGTGGCTCGGAGCAGCTCAGCCCTCGAGGAAGGTAGGGAGGGCGCAGCATGCCCTTGGCAAGCCACTCTTTTCTCTGCCGTCCTTCACAATCCAGGGAAACAGAGCCACTCACACGGAAGGAAACTAAACTGCAATATGCAAAGGACTCAAGGCTTCAGAAGACGCTGCTTACTCTTTTCTGCCCTTTCTAATCTGGCCCCATGAGGCTCCTCCTGGCACTCAGTACATGTGAACACGTTTGATTCACACCCTGTCCAAAGAAGGGGCTTCCCTGGTGGCTCAGCGTTAACAAATCCACCTGCCAATGCAAGGAGTTGCAAGAGATGTGGAAACCCACTCTAGCATTCTTGTCTGGAGAATTCCATGGACAGAGCAACCTGGCAGGCTATACAGTCCAGGGGGTCACGAAGAGTTGGACACAGCTCAGTGACACATCCTACAAAGAGCCTGGCCCTATTCTAGAGATGAGGAAGTACAGTCCAAGAAACACAGTCACAACCCCGGATGGCCCAGCTCGTAAATCATAGAAGTTGGTTGTGTACTCAGGGCTCGATGGCAGCAGAATACAGGCTCGTCTCATTATATCTCATCCCCGGACGCCAACACCGATAAGGAACGCAAAGGGCCGCCTTGTCACACTGCCCTCTCACCCCCTGTGCTGAGACACTCCCTGACGATGATTCAGTCCTGCCTCGGCCCTGCTGCTGGATCCGGCTGAGCCCCGGGAGGTGCAGACATGAGCAGAAGGAAGCACGGGAACCATGGGCACAGCTGAAGGCTTGAACGTGCCTTTTCTCTGAGCGTGGCCCATTTCTGTACATTGTGAACGGTCTCTGCTCCACCTCCAACCCCACCCACCCACAGTCCCTGAGTGTTCAGATCAGCTTATCCAACCATGAGCCTTCAAAAATATCTCCTGGGCCCCATGTGGCCCGAATTCTCAGACATTCTGGAAACGTAGTGCTTGATGGGTACATGCCCACACCCAACAGATCACTCAGGCAAGGCTGACCACGGAGCAATTCACCCCGCGTGTCATCCACCATCTGTGCTTACCTCTGTGCAGGAGACAAGACATTCACAAGGGGGCAGGGAATTTCCTCCTGATTTATAGACCCCTCACCGCTAGTGGGAACAAGGGGCCCCAATTTGCTCTTAAAGCAGGGACAAATTACGCCTGTTTGTAATTTGAATTGATCAAAGTAATTATCACATTCTGATTCTAGTTATCAATGAATGGGGCAGAGTTGTTTCTGTGGATTATAAAACAGTCAATAAAATGAGTAAACATTTCCGAAGACTAAAATCGTACAATTTTTGGAACTTGTTGATTTCTTTAACAAACCCCTTGATGGGAATGTACTGATTAAAATCTAGATCAGTGGACCCTAAAGTATAGGAGAGGGACCCCTGGGGGCTTTGACGTTATTGTGAGAGGTCCAAGAATCCATACAGACTTCAAAAAAGGATAGTAGGCTTTGCACATATATGTACTATACTTCTCAAGCTTCAGTCAGTTCAGTTGCTCAGTTGTGTTCAACTCTTTGCAACCCCATTAACTACAGCACACCAGGCTTCCCTGTCCATCACCAACTCCTGGAGCTTGCTCAAAGTCATGTCCATCGAGTCGATGATGCCATCCAACCATCTCATCCTCCGTTGTCCCCTTCTCCTCCCACCTTCAATCTTTCCCAGAACCAGGGTCTTTTTCCAATGAGTCAGTTCTTCGAATCATATGGCCAAAATATTGGAGTTTCAGCTTTAGCATCAGTCCTTCCAATGAATATTCAGGACTGATTTCCTTTAGGATTGACTGGTTGGATCTTCTTGCAGTCCAAGGGACTCTCAAGAGTCTTCAAGTTTATAATTTTCAAAATGCAAACTTTGAACAAAATACAAATTTACATATAATTGATGATGAATTGTCAGAAATTCTCATTCTTAACCATTTACTTAATTGATCAGTTCTAAAAAGGACACTTTCTGCTTTAGGGAAAATTCCAGGAGAAAAGGCTCTGCAAAGGCATTCTCACATTCTGACCCAGTAAGAGTATCTTTTTCTGGCATCACACTGTTTGAGTCATTCACAGTGAACCTTTGACATAAATAGTTGGGGTTTCTTCACAGACACAAGTGATTGACATCTGACTCAGTGTGGGAGTTCTTGGATTTTTTTTTTTCTTTTCTTTTTTCATTTTTATCAACATGAATCAACATTGTGATTCAACTTTTCGAGTAGGTTCTAGTGAGAGCCTGGAGCAAAGGTCACTTCCTCTTTGGAGCCGTCCTGACGCTGCACGCAGAGCGGCTCTGTGTTCTCTGCCCCGATGCCCTGCTTCATAAGCCCTCTCTGATATCACTTCTCACAAAGCACTTTCATCACCTGCTTTCATATCTCCAAAAGAGGGCGAGAGGCTGAGACCTCACACCTTGGAGACAGGTAGCTCCTGCCGCAGGCGTCTTCGTGTGGAAGCCTTATAGCGCTCATCCCATAGACCGCACTGACTAATACTGAGTCATCACTATGTGACGACATAAAAACAGTGACCGGGGAGAGGCCACGGGGGACGGCAGCTGGTATTAGGAACAGAACAAAGGGAACACGGTATAGGGTGAAAAAAAATGGTGCGGCAAAGAGGGTAAGGAGACCAGAGGCGAGTCAGAGGGGAGTCCTACTTGCTCCCAGTGAGCTCTTATACCCTCCCTGTCCTGGGGTTGTTCATACCAGCACCGACATACTTCTCTGAAAAACCCAAAGGGGTGTATATTACTACGGTCTTCATATAATAGGCAAGTGAACTTAAAAACAGATGTTAACTCACTTGCCCCAAATCCCATTCAGTTGATCAGGAGCAGAGAGGGACCCACATCTGGACGAACTTGGCCTCTGAAACGTACCGAGCCATCACAGGGGAGAATGTGGGGCTCTCTAGCCCCCTCCAGCCTCCCCAGCTCCTAACACGCCCTCCTCGGGCGGAGACAGAGACGGAACTGGGGGACACAGAGAATCATTGGGGGGAGCACTTGTTCTGAGATGAATCACTATACAGTTCTACATCTTTGTGACAAACCCTATTAGGAAGGTGCTATTTTTAGCCCCTATTTAAAAGTAAGAGAACACAGACACAGAGGCATTTACTAATTTGCCCAAGATCACACAGGAAGGAAGTGATGGAACCGTTTATGAGCAAGGGCTATCTTATTTATCTTTATTACATAGCACAATAACACCACGTCTGACTTAAGATAGGTGCCCAATACAGCGTTTTGTAAATTAATTAGGTAATTAATTTCAAGGGCAGATGTGTCCTCTAACTAGAGACTTCAACAGGACAGGAAAAATAGAGAAGCAGAAGGTAAAGATTTACCCCTCCTTCCCTCACTGTCTCTCCCTGTCTCTCCTCTTCTTTCTTTGAAAATATGTATTGAGCATCCACTAGGTATCAAAATGTCCAACAACAAGTCTAATAAAATGGGGCTTCTTAAGCCCCTTTAAGTTTATAGTAAAATGGGGTCAGAAATGTACAATCAAACAATTGAAATGCAAAGATCCCATGGATACATAGAGGTGTTTGTGAGCAGTGACACTTTACGGAATACCAAAGGATGGAGCTCGGGTTTTTAAGCATGAGCCACCAATTCTCCTTGCTTAACCCTGCAACAAATTTTTCTCCTCCCCCCACCTCCCCCGGGGTGGGGGGAGGGAAAGAAAAGCTGAATGATGAGTAGAAATTGGAAGGACAAAGAAATGAGGGGAGGGATGATTTCACATGGAAACAAAACAGTTACGATGGAAGAACTTGTATGATACAAAAAACCCAAAGTCCTCCAATATGGTTGGAAGTGAAGGAGGCATGTGATAGATTCCTGAGACCATGAGCCAGGAAAAGCCTTCTGAACTAAACCAAGGAACTGGAGCTCATCTCGAGAGCGATCAAGAGCCCTGGATGCCTTTAGTAAGAAGAGTGCAACAATAAGCAGATACGCATTTAAAAAAAGCTCCCTGGCAGACATATTGAAAAAAAAAAAAACTAGCAATGGGAGCAGAGAGTTGGGACAGGAAGTGGAGCGAGAGGAGGTGGGCATGGGAGAAAGCCAGCTAAGTGGGCGCTCATAGGTATAAATGGGTTTCTTCCAAAAGGCTGTGCTAAAACTGTCATGCCACACTCACGACGCTATATCTCAATATTATTTTTCCAACTTCTTTTGCATAGATTTCTTTTATGTTTTCCTTCTAAAGCAGAGGAGGAATCATCTGGGCCCTTCTTTTCTTGAGCACTCCTTGGGGAATGCCAGTCCTCTCCTGGCGCTGTCTTAACCAGAACACACATCAACCAGATTAAACAAGAAGGTTTAATCCTTGCAGACACGATGTCTCAAAAGGAGGAACTCTGAGTAACTCTGTCCCCATCTCCAGAATAATAAAGCGGGAGGAAATCGCAACCCCCAAATTCCCCGTTAATATTTAACGCTGCACAAGCTGTGGTCACTCCTCCTGAACAATGTCCCTTTGTTATCACAAGCTACTCCCAGGTGACGCTAGTGGTGAAGAATCCACCCGCCAGTGCAGGAGACCCGGGTTCAATCCCTGGGTCCGGAAGATTCCCTGGTGGAGGAAACGGCGGCCCACTCCAGTATTCTTGCCTGGAGAATCTCACAGACAGACGAGCCCGGTGGGCAGGCTACAGTCCATAAGGTCACAAAGAGTCAGACGCAACTGAAGCAGTTTATCACACACACGTGGTATCACACAGACTCGGCCCCATTTGAACTGTGCAGGGATTATAAGCCATGAACTCCATTCCCCATTTTCCACACCCCAGGGTCATGGAGCCCAGAGGTCACTGTCAGCATTTGGGTGGAGACTCTATCTATGCCTAGAAGCCCTGTGTTTAATCCGCTAGGTTCTGCTCGGCTCTAAAAATTGGCAGATTCAACAATGGAAAAAAACCAACTAGATAGTCCCAAATGATATCTATTCATCTCTGACAGAAACCCCCAAACTTTTCAATCCTTGTTATCACTGCAATATATAGCGATGCTTCCAAAAGCGGGAATCGCACCCGGAGCAGGCAGCGCTGCCCTCACCGTCTCCGGGCGGGCCTGGACCAAGCTCCCAGAAGCCACGACGCCCGTCATGATGGAGACCGACTGCAGATCCCCGAGCCTTGAGCCTCAGAGGGAGAGTCCACCCCGGCTGCCTGCAACGCTTTATCCTTACACCATTCTTCAGCATAGTATTAGAGTTGCTTAAAACTACAGTTATTTCTCCTCGTTAATAAAAGCTCTCTCTTTTCCTTTCTTTCTCATTTAGAAGGAAAACTCCAAATTGCTGCCCTCGAGAGAAGTTGTGAGTGCCAACCATCTCTCACCTCATCCACGTTTTCTTAGCTGTTGCCATTTAGTTGTTCAGTCCTGTCTGATCTTTTGCAGCCCCATGGACCATAGCCGGCCAGGTGCTTTGTTCATGGGATTTTCCAGGCAAGAATACTGGAGTGGGTAGCCACTTCGTCCTCCAGGGGATCTTCCAGACCCAGGGGTCAAACCCACATCTCCTGTGTGCCCTGCACTGGCAGACAGATTCTTTACCACTGATCCACCAGGAAAGCCCATGTCTTCCTAGTATCTTGTTGCAGACTTTCAACCTGATAGATTTGTTGCTCCGTGTAAAGCATGAAGTTACAAGTTAGCTTCCTCCTCTTCCTCCTTCTCCCCACAGACACACAAGCAACACTTGTGTGTGTGGAGGCATGCCTGTAGGCCCTCAGACACCAGATAGACAGAACAATTTTTGTGTGTCTGTTCTGCACAATCAAGAAAGCACGATTCGTGAGCCATTCTTGGGGGTCAGTCAGTCTTCGCTAGGTTGTAAAGGCTTTAGGGGAACTTCCGTAATTTGACTCTCATCTCCGCATTGTAAACTAGGTGTTTTCTCATTTTCTACAAGGGTGGAGGCTTGTGCTGTGCAGAGACTGTCATACGGTTAAGGGAATTGATATGACACGTTCAGCAGCTGAGTGATACGTCTTGGATGGGGATTTGGCATGTCTTGTTTTCCTGTTCTATTATGCACAGCAGACTTTTTCCATACCCTTTTAAGTAACTCTGACACATCTTTGGGGATCTTCCGTAGCTTTTCTCTGTGTTCTTTGAGCCCCTTTATTCCTCTCCTTACATAGCCAGCCCTGTTCTTTGGAGATCATTTTGCATCAGGGAAATGTTCTTTATTTTCTCTTTTCCGTGATCTTCTCATGTAGTACACACTCAGATACCTATACTTCTCTCTTCTTTCTTTTAATTTCAAAAGGTAGCTGAATTTCTTTGTCGAGCATAATGTCAAATTTCAAAAAGAAAAAAAAAAATTTGTCAGGCACTGACTCTTCCTATATTCAGGGACTGCCCAGGTGCCACCGTGGTAAAGAATCTGCATGCCAGGAGACACGGGAGGCGCAGGCTCTATCCCTGAGTCAGGAAGATCCCTTGGAGAAGGGCATGGCAACCCACTCCAGTATTCTTGCCTGGAAAACTCCACGGACAGAAGAGCCTTTTGGACTACAGTCCACGGGGTTGCAAAGAGTCAGACATGGCTGAGTGACTGAGCACACACGCTCGTGTCTTAAATTCCTCCAGGGAGTAAGTGATAACTCCCTTTCTTGTATTTGATGCACCTGAACTTGTAAAAGGAATCGCATTTTCTCGTAAGAGAGGACTCTATTGTTGCAATGTTTTGAGTGGGGATAGCCCAGGACTGACAGTGTGTTTCTTGCTTGGCCTGTTTTGTTTGTTTGTTTGTTTGTTTTTCCCCCTGAATGCACCTTTTTTTTTTTTTTTTGAGTTATTTTTGAGTTATTTGTGCGCTGTTTTCTCATCAGCATGTAAAGCTACCCAGACTCAGTGTGTCTAAGGCTGATACGCCAATATTGGCTTCCAATCACCTTCAGTCTCATAACTTGGCGTGGAATGCTCACACGCAGACGGTCTTTACCTGGATACCAATTACTAGCACCTTTTTCGACTCTGCTCCACGCTGGTTTCACTCAAAAAACAAAGAGATTTAGCACAAAGACTCCCTGCGGCAGAGAAGATGCCAGCCCTCAAATTATAATAATCTTGTCTACATTTTGATACTGGTTTGCGAGGAAAAGCCCTTTTGGGTGATGCTTCTGGCAGAGCACTACACAGTAATTTGTAGCAGACAGCATGCCACGTAAGACAGGAGGAGCATGCCTGAGAAACAAATAACAAGATTACGGAAGAACGCAGGAGTCCTTTAAAACCAAATATCTAAATGTCATCTGGAAGCATCAGGCGAAACTCAGGGAGCACAGACTTACAAGGATTTTTTTATGTCAAGGAGCAGCTTTCAAATTTAAACAGCTCAGGGATTAATAAGATCTGGAACAAGTTGTGACTCTATTCATATAGATTTGAACTGACAGTTCTCTAAGGCAGGGAGAGAAAGTTCTGGAAAGGGGCTCCTGAGCAGATGCAGCTCCGTCTTAAGCCAAATGACTCCACTCATTTTGGTTCTTTTGGCCTACTGAAATGACTTTCTTTTTTTTTTTTTTTAAGTTGTAGCTTTGTGTTTTTAATGTTTATAAAGAATGGTGGCAAGGTCCTAATTATTTAAATGTAACATTTTTTTTTTCTCATTCAAAGCAGTGGTTCTCAGCCTAGGGTGATTTTGTACCCGTTTCCCAGGGGACATAGGCAAATGTCTAGAGATGCTTGTGGTTGTTATAACTGGGAAGGGAAGGCTGTTGGGATCTAGTGAGGAGAGACCAGAGAGGTTGTTAACCATCCTGCAATGCACAGCACAGCCCGCACAATAAAGAATTATCCGGGTCAAAATGCCGATAGCGCCAAGAGTCACAAACACTCCTTTAGACTGACAGAATACACAACTAGGTTACTTTAAACCTTATGATAGATAAGGACGAAAACATAAGTTATTAACGAGAAACATACACTGAGTTTCAGATGCTTCTTCTATAAAAGTCATGAGCAGTGTTTTCTGTTTCTATAGCTCTCCAGCTGATGTTTATTTCAATCACTTTGAAAAAGAAAATGGCATTTTGTGTGATACAGAGAAATTTTTATGAGGCAGGGTTTTCACTCACCAAACAAGCCTAAAGCAAAACTAATATTTAAGATAAGCTTTATTTTTTATTGATTTTTAAATAATTTTTATGTTCATCAGAATTAAAAACTGAATACTATATATAACTGTTGATTTTTTTCTAAATGATAATGACACATAATTATTCATTTACTTTAGTCAATCCGGAACTTCATGACTGAGAAAATACAAAAGGAACAGATATATATTCCTAGTGAGAACTTCGAAAATAAAGCCTAAGGCATTGAAAAGAAGGAATTCCAAATTACCCCGTCCTCATATTTGAAAGCACTTTCTTATCTCAGTAATCAGTAATGGCCATAAATCTTTGTTTGGTGATGAAAATGTCTGTTCTCTTTTTAGTTGTTAAAAATCTCTAAATCGGTTGCTTGCTAACCATGGTTTTCATGTCTTTCGCTGTTAAATGGATGGAACAATGTGGGTATTGACGTCTCTAAATCATACCGTATCCGGTTTCAGAAAGGGTAATATTGCGTGTTAGAAAGTGTATTGTGTCCTGTTGAAATCAGTCACAATATGGTGCTGTGATACTGTGATTCTCCAAAAGGCTGGGGCCCTTCTGGCCTTGGTCCCTCCAAAGTGAGGGTTTGGATGCTGAGAAAGTCCCTGCTGGGGCCCAGGGTGACCACAGAGGAATTTGCGATGGGTGTTCACCCATGTGGGCAAAGAGCCTGCTTCCGTCTTGTTTCATTTCTAACATTGTGACTTCCCAGGGCATCTTCTTCAGTTTTCTCTGAGGAGGACTTATGGGCTGTGGCTTAAGTCTGACTCTTTGCGAGCCCCATGGACTGTAGCACACCAGTCTCCCCCATCCTTCACTATCTCCAGGACCTTGCTCATTGATACCCACTGAGTCAGTGACGCTATCTAACCATCTCTTCCTCTGCTGCCCCCTTTTTCTTTTGCCTTCAGTCTTTCCCAGCATCAGGGTCTTTTCCAGTGAGTTGACTCTTTGCATCAGGTGGCCAAAGTACTAGAACTTCAGCTTCAGCATCAGTCCTTCCAATGAATATTCAGGGTTGATTTCCTTTAGGATGGACTCGTTTGAACTCCTTGCAGTCCAAGGGACTCTCAAGAGTCTTCTCCAGTAGAGACATCTTAAAAACTGCTTCTCTCATACAACGTCAGGTCTAAAATGCTTTTACAAGAGCGGACAGGGCTGCAGTGAGAGCAAGTGTTTTTTGACGTGAATCCTGAGCGCGCAACAGTGGGAACAAGCCTCCCTGTCTCTGCTTCTCTCTGGAAAGGCAACCACACGCTCGGTGGCGCGGTCCAGCCATGCTCTTCAGCTCATGGGGAAGCAGAAAGGACCCTTCAACACCATCACGGGCACTTTGTCCAGATCCTCTTGCCCTTTTTCCTCTCCCTTTATGTGATCATTTCCTTTGCTTCACACTCCAGGACTTGGTGATGGACAGGGAAGCCTGGCGTGCTGCGGTTCATGGGGCCACAAAGAGTCAGACATGACTGAGCAACTGAACTGAACTACATCAAAGTCCTTGCTTTTGCATTCCTCAAAACCACGTATAAAAAGCCAAGTTTCCAAAGAGTCCTCCCTGAAAATCACTGCAGGGGTGGACACCTCCTTAAAACGGCCTGAAAGGAGCACAATGGTGGTGACTGGGACCTCTCCAGGGTCACGGGCTCCATCACCCTCACCACGGACACCCGCCACTGGCAGATCCAGGATCACCCCAAACCATGCTGGGTTAGGAGGAGGTCGTGCCATGCCCCCCGGAACCCCCACTGAGGGCCTGGCTCACTCCCCTCCCCAGGACCCAGTGTTGGGATTCCCCCAGTTTCTGCTTAGGCTTCTGGCTGCCCAGGTGCCCTTGAAGAACTCCTCTCTCCCCTGCGCTTCCAGAGACAAGGCAGGATCTGTGAAGGCTAGTCCAGCAGACGGTGCGACATCACTGAATGAAGGAAACGTGGCTGAATGGATAACTGCTGAAGCTTCAGCCTCTAAAGGAAGCTACAAAATCAACCAGGGATAGCTAATCATGGAGCAGGAAAGAGGTGAACATGATGGGCTGCATAATTACGTGTTCAGCATGTACAGCTCTTGCAACCCCATAGACTGTAGCGCCTCAGGGTCCTCTGTTCTTGGGATTTTTCAGGCCAGAATACTGCAGTGGGTTGCCATTTTCTATTCAAGGGGATCTTCCTGAGCCAGAGATTGAACCTGAATCTCTTATGTCTCTTGCGTCAGCAGGCAGATTCTTTACCACTGAGTCACCTGGGAAGCCTGTGTCCCCCAAATTCGTATGTTATAATCTTAACCTCTAGTTTGACTGCATTTGGAGAAGGGACCTTTAAAGGGGTAATTAGGTTAATTAGGTTAATTAGATACACTCTCAGGTGGCTCAGATGGTAAAGCGTTTGCCTACAATGTGGGAGATCCAGGTTCAATCCCTGGGTCGGGAAGATCTCCTGAAGAAGGAAATGGCAATCCACTGTAGTATTCTTGCCTGGAAAATCCCATGGAAGGAGGAGCCTGGTAGGCTACAGTCCATGGGGTCGCAAAGAGTCAGACTAACTAATTTTACTTTCTTTCTTTGTTCTCTTAGGTTAAATGAGGTCACGAGGGTGCAGCCCTGATCCAGTAGGATTGGTGGCCTTATGAGAACAGGAAGGGATCTCAGGAACAATCACACACACAGAGAGGAGAAGCCATGAGGAGACACACTGGAAATGTGATCGTTCCTAACCAAGGAGACATACTCCAGGAGAAACCATCCCTGCCTTTCTGACACCTTGGTCTCAGACTTCAGAGAGAACTGACTGTGAGAACACAAATTAAACTTATTTTGTTTATAAAACAACAGCTCGTGCAGTCTGTGGTCTTCCCTTCCAGCAGCCCAAGGACACTAATCCTGTGTGCCAATGTGGCGTGACACTCTTAGCATCTGATCACCTTTCACTATCCATGGTGTCTTTTTAGATGGTTTGTTGGCAAAATAAATCATTGAGACAATTCCGTGTGGACTCCTTGACTCAGTTCATTTTCTTCCTGTGACTTGGATCTATTTATTTATTTATTTATTTTTACTTAATTCAAGGTCATAATTTATTCTCATGTTATCTCCTAAAAGTTTTATAATTTTAACTCCTACATTTACATATTTGTCTATTTTGAATTAATTTTTATATATAGTACATGATAGGGGGCCAGCCTTGTGTTTTTGTCCACCTGTCCTCATATCTCTGATTTGGAGAGATTATTCTTTCTTTATTGAATCACCTTGGTACTGTTGTGGAAAATAATTTGACTGTAAATGTATGGCTTATTATTAGATTCTCAATTCACTTCCATTAGTCTGTATGTCAATCCTTTATGCCAGTACCACACTATATGTATTAAAGTAGCTTTGCAGAAAACTTTAAAGGGGGAAAATGTGAGTCCACCTTTGTCCTTTCCCCTCAAGATTATTATGGATATTTGGTGTTCCCTTGGCTTTTTGTGTGAATTTTATAACCAGCTTTGCAATTTCTACAAAAATGATGGCAAAGATTTTTGGCAGAGATTGCATCAAATTTGTAGATCAATCTGGGAATACTATTATCTTAATAATATTAGGTCTTCTGAATGATGAACCGGAGAAGGCAGTGGCACCCCACCCCAGTACTCTTGCCTGGAAAATCCCATGGACGGAGGAGCCTGGTGGGCTGCAGTCCATGGGGTCGCTAAGAGTCGGGCACGACTGAGCGACTTCACTTTCGCTTTTCATTTTCATGCATTGGAGAAGGAAATGGCAACCCACTCCAGTGTTCTTGCCTGGAGAACCCCAGAGACAGAGGAGCCTGGTGGGCTGTCGTCTATGGGGTCGCACAGAGTCGGACACGACTGAAGCGACTTAGCAGCAGCAGCAGAATGATGAACATGGGATGGATCTCCATTTACTATATCCTTAATTTTTCAATAATATTTTATCTTTTTTATTAAAAAGATTGTTTTTGACTGCACTGGATCTATTTAAAAGAAAAATGACCTGCAAGTTATGTCTGATTTCTACCATTTAAAGTCATTGACATGATAGACTGGTGTGAGGCAGCAGTTAATCATTGAATTAAAACATAAACACCTTCAAGGTGTTAGAATAAGATTCTTAGCTTGGATCATCAGAAATCTCTGTCTAGGCTTTTGCAGTGCCGAGAGCATATGTTTCAGTCATCAATAAATTGAAAGCTTAGCTGTATCATCCTTCTTTGGCAGGCTTGCGGTATTTTGACATGATCTTTCTGTGGGCTCTGAGATGCTTCTGAGAGACTTTTCATCACTCCATACTTCACACCCTATTATTAATTGTTATTCATTTTCTGGCTTGCCCGTGACTACACATTTGGAGAAAGTAGGGGCTATATTGTTCCATTTCCTCATCTCTCCAGTGACTGAGATGCCACACACCTTCTAGGGTTAGATGAAGTCATGGATGTATGCAAGGCACTTGGCACCACACCTGGTGGGCGCTGAGGACTAGACAAATGTTATGCGCCCTCTGCTCTCTTATCATTATTGTAATCATTACATCATCCCTCACTTTTTACAGCTTCGCCAATCACAGTGCCTGGGCCATGATAGTGCCTGGGTGTTTGTGGCGTGAATGAATGAAAATCATTCAAATATAGATATGGAAAGTCAGTCCTCCATGGATCCTAGGACCTCTGAGCACAAGGAATGTTTTTGTGTATTTTTGATCTTGTTCTTTACCAGACTATCTCAATCAACATTGGTCAGAATTCAGTGAAAAGCTGGAGGGTGTATGGAGGTGGAGGAAAGACCACTATCCCAGAAGTAATCAAAATGCTCTTGAGTCAATCCCTTCCCAGTTTAAAAGCACTCCATTTAGACTTATGCTTCTATGTGTGCACTCATGCTAAGTCGCTTCAGTCGTGTCCAACTCTTGGCGACTCTAAGGACCATCGCCCTCTGTCCATAGGGTCCTCCCGGCAACAGTACTGAGTGGTTGCCATACCCTCCTCCAGGGGGTCTTCACAGCCCAGGGACTGAACCCACATCTCTTGCATCTCCTGCGTTTGCAAGCAGGTTCTTTACCACTAGCGCTACCTGAGAAGCCCAGTATTCCTCTATGCAGCTTTATAAACCTTCCGGTTTCCCAGGAGGTTTCTGTTATAGAAACCTCAGTTCAAATTGTCTAGCTTTTTACTCTGTTGATCAAAGACTAGGTATACGGCAAACGTCAGTTGGAATCTATCTTCTTATATTTTCTTATTTATTTTAGCATGTCTCACAAGTTGTACTTATCGGAATTCAACAAATTTATGTTGATCTGTTAAAGGTTTATTCTTACACCTTTAACAGAGTGATCTTTTAAACATCTTCAGTAATTTTTAAAAAATAATTTTACAGCTTTGATGTGATGTCTGACAAAATATGCAATGTTGCTGTTGTTCAGTCTCTAAGTCACATCCACCTCTTTGCAACCCCATGAACTGCAGCACACCAGGCTTCCCTATCCTCCACTGTCTTCCAGAGTTTGCTCAGGTTCACGTGCACTGAGTCAGATGCTATCTAACCATCTCATCCTCTGCCACCCTCTACAATATTAACTTAAAATGTCAGCTAATTAGTCAATATTAAATTGCATTTATTTACACACCATCTAATAATATTCATAAAATTTAATGGCAAACTTCATCTTTCTCCATCTAACAATGATATACACAGTTCTATTTACTGTTAAATAATTATAGTAAAAATAATGTGTTTTTCTCAAGAAGTCAGCACCAGAATTACATATTGTATCATTTTTCGTTTGGGTACTAAAAGCATGCACATGCGTGCATTTTAAATTATAGACTGAAATTTAACTATAATTATAACATCAAATATGTTTTCATAAGTGGATGCTTGTAATCCTTTTTCTGAAAAAAATGGGTATATTTTTATAGTTTTTGTGTGCTGTTTCTAAATTAAGGGATGGGAGTTTTCAGACTGCTTTTTGAAAGCTCTTTTCTAAAAATAATACACTGAAGACATAGAAAGGCTTTATTCTCAACAAATGAAAAGACAATTTGGATATAATCATCACAACATTTTCCTTTTTTCAACATTTGTTTTTGAAAATCCTGGAGACACCCTGAGATGCCATATAAGAATTTGGATTAGATGAATGCAAGCTATTGGTCTGCTGATCTGTTCCTCCTGAGCCTAACTTGCAGGATTAGTATCACTTTTGTGCACTCCAGGACTTACTGTATTCGCCCATCACTGTTTAACAATAATATGTGCAGAATAAAGATTGTGCCCGTGTGTATCAGCAACCTTCAGCCATGTGCTTGATTCATGGTTATAACCATCTCCTTGCCACCAGGAAAGAGCAGTTCTTAAATAACTCACTCTAAACAGCAACAAAAAATAAAGCTGCAAATCATTATTTCATTCACCTTTTTACAAAGCAGAGTTTGAGATTAAAAGCATTGCTGTCTTTGGTGAGGGAAACCCTTGGGAGCTTATGACTCATCAGCTGTGCAAACCTCCCAGACTATCCTTGGTTTCTCTCTGAATCAGTCCTGTGTTACAAGGACTCGCAAAAGTTGACTGCCATTTAAAGTGGATGGAAGGAATACAGCTGTCCGAATTCTAATTCCAAAAGGAAGAAAAGAGATGCATGAGATAGAGGATTACAGAGAACAAATGCAGTAATAATTTTTATTCTGTGAGTCAGTCTTTTGCCTGATCCATCTTGTTTCCCAAGTGCTATAACCACTTTACAAAGATATGAAGATAAAATTTGTGAATGGTCTTTAGAAATATTAACACTACGTCTATTCTTTGTGTGTGTGTGTGGCGTGGGAAACGTGTCAAGATCACAAGAGCACCATACTTCATTCCTAAAGCTACAAACTCTTAGGACTAAGATGCCAGTCTGTCTGGTAGAATCCACACAAAATAAGGACCTGAAATAAATTTCAACTCCATCTTCCCTCGGAACACTATTGACTTCTATCTTAAAGCTTACTTTCTTATGGTACTTTGGCCAACTCTATTGGGTACCCTACACCTTCAAAATTTGATTAACATAATTTTCATCTTTGCTTCATCCAGATCTTCAAGATCACTCACTGGCTCCTTCCACTCATCACAACTTTTGTATTTTCCCTTTAATACCATTTCAATGTTTCTCCCATTCAGCCCTGAGTACTTCTTACCATACATTTCCTGCTGGTTTTAGTTCAGTCTGTTATGGAATAAAGACTTTTTTTGTAGTTAATTTCAGCAGCCCCAATTCTGGGTTTCGTAGAAGTTGAAGCCCACATAAATTTATGAAGCACCATATTTTCAATCCTTATAACTGACTATAAAGTTCAGCTCCTAAAATAGCTTTTGCTTTATGCAATATGTGGTGATTCAAATGTAGCCATTCATCGAAGCATATTCTTACCAGATTTATCTCCTCGTTTAAAATGCTTCCTTCATTTTATCATGACTCTGCTCACAATGCAAGTCTCTGAATTTCAAAGCCCTCCAGCTACCAGTTCTGGAGAAGGAAATGGCAATCCATACCAGCACTCTTGCCTGGGAAATCCCATGGGCAGAGGAGCCTGGTGGGCTACAGTCCATGGGGTCACGAAGAGTCGGACATGACCGAGCAACTAACACTTTTCACTTTTCTTTCTCTCAATTACTTACTCTCTCGACACCTCATTAACAAGAAGTCTAATAGTGCCTTTTTTTCCAGTTTATTTATTCGATTTATTTTTATTGAAGCATAGTTAACTTACAGGGTTGCATTAGTTTTCAAGTTATACATATATAGACATATATTGACTATATAAATACGTATACATAGATATTCTTTTTCAGATTCTTTTCTGCTATAGGTGATTACAAGAGTACTCTTCCTTGGGCTACACAGTAGGGCTTTGTTGGTTATCTATTTTATATATAGTCGTGTGTCTTAGTCACTCAGTTGTGTCCAACTCTTTGTAACCAGCCAAGCTCCTCTGTCCATGGGGATTCTCCAGGCAGGAATCCTGGAGTGGGTTGCCATGCGCTCCTCCAGGGGATCTTCCTGACCCAGGAAAAGAACTTGGATAGCCTGCATTGCAGGCAGGTTCTTGAGCACGTGAGCCACCAGAGAAGTATATACAGTGGTCAACCCCGAACTCCTGATTCATTCCTCCCCCACAATTTCCCCTCTGGTAACCATAGACTTATTTTCTATGTCTATGAGTCTATTTCTGTTTCATAAATAAATTCACTTGTACTGAATTGTGAATGTAATCACATTTGAAAAATGCCCCAACTGGAGCACCTGAGCGGCACGCTGCCCTTGTGAATACCCGGGCTGTTGCCCCTGTGAAGAGCAATTTGCAAACCCAGGGCCCAGGGCCGAGGCATCACGAGTCTTTCAGGCCCCAGCTGTGGTTCTTATTCCTTGTAATCTTTACCTTCTATGCCACCTCTGCATTCAACAGTCTCTCTCCTTATACCACTGCAAACGGGAAAATAAGCATACAGCTCCAGCAAAACTGTGTTGCAAACACATTTCGGGCTTTCCCTGCATATGGTGGCCTGTCATTACAGAGCATTCTCTAGGTAAAAATCTCCGTTTATCACAGGGACTGCCTGCTGATCCAGCATTGACGTGTCCACAGCCATTGCCTCTGCCTTGAAGTGGGAATGCTCAGACGGGTGGGAGTCGTGCTTGTGGGGAGCTACATGAAGGTGAAGCTGGGAAGCAGGACTGTCCTTCTGTTTCTCACTTCAACTCAAAGGCCACATTTTCACTTCTTTATCGGGAAGCGTGCAGCTTACCCTTGGCAGTGAACCAACTTTGGCGGACCGAAGTCCCCACGAGATTCCTACAGATAACATCAAACAGGACAAGTAGAGCAAAAACTAGGGTGAAATTGAAAGTATCTTGGGGAAGCAAAACCTTAAATAGGATCAGAGGTTTTTATGAAAATGGTAAATAATGTAAACATAGCTGGTTTGGAAGAGTTTAATAAAATATGTATAAAACAGAGATAGATAAAATCAGGCTAAGCTTAGCTAGTAAAACTCAGTTTTGGTCTCTCAAACAGGTGACTTGGTATTATTACTTTGTTTCCATGATTAACTTTTGTTGGAGTATAGCTGCTTTACTCGGAGAAGGCAATGGCACCCCACTCCAGTCCTCTTGCCTGGAAGATCCCATGGATGGAGGAGCCTGGAAGGCTGCAGTTCATGGGGTCGCTGAGGGTCGGACAGGACTGAGCGACTTCACTTTCACTTTTCACTTTCCTGCATTGGAGAAGGAAATGGCAACCCACTCCAGTATTCTTGCCTGGGAAATCCCATGGGCAGAGGAGCCTGTTGGGCTACAGTCCATGGGGTTGCAAAGAGTCGGACATGATCGAGCAACTAACTTTCTTTCTTTTCTTTTTGTTTTACTACTGTGTGTTAGTTTATACTGTACAGCAAAGTGAATCGGCTATATGTGTACATATATCCCCTCTTTTCTGGATCTCCTTTCCAATGTAATATTACTCAAAAGGAACTAAATTGGGTCATTTGTGGAGATGTGGCTGGACCTACAGACTGTCATAAGGTGAGGTGAAGTCGCTCAGTTGTGTTCGACTCTTTGCGATCCATCCATGGGATTCTCCAGGCAAGAATACTGGAGTGGATTGCCATTTCCTTCTCCAGGACAGACTGTCATACTGCATGAAATAAGCCAGAAAAACAAATATAACAAGAAATTAAAAGACACTTGCTCCTTGGAAGAAAACTTATGACCAATCTAGACAGGATATTAAAAAGCAGAGACATTACTTTGCCAACAAAAGTCTGTCTAGTCAAAGCTATGGTTTTTCCAGTAGTCATGTATGGATGTGAGAGTTGGACTATAAAGAAAGTTGAGCAACAAAGAATTGATGCTTTTGAACTGTGGTGTTGAAGAAGACTCTTGAGAGTCCTTTGGACTGCAAGGAGATCTAACCAGTCCATCCTAAAGGAAATCAGTCCTGCATATTCATTGGAAGCACTGATGCTGAAGCTGAAGTGCCAATAATTTGGCCACCTGATGTGAAGAACTAACTCATTTGAAAAGACCCTGATGGGAAAAATTGAAGGCAAGACAAGAAGGGAATGACAGAGGATGAGATGGTTGGATGGCATCACCAACTCAAAGGACATGAGTATGAGTAAACTCTGGGAGTTGGTGATGGACAGAGAGGCCTGGCATGCTGCAGTCCATGGGGTCGCAAAGAATTGGACATGACTGAGTGACTGAACTGAACTGAACTGACTGAATGCATATACATGGAATCTAGGGGAAAAAATGGCATAGATGATCTTGCTTGCAAAACAGAAGTGGAGATACACACGTAGAGAACAAACATACGTATACCAAGGGGGAAACGGGGATGGGAGAAAAATTGGGAGATCGAGATTAACAGATATGCATAATATGTGTTATTTTAAAATCAAAAACATGGGGGCAATGACAGTGTTTGAGAAAGTGAAAATTCAGAGTCAAGAGCAGGTAGAGGGAGAGAGAGATAGGAGTAGAATCCTTTGAAAGCAAAGTCACATCGGGAGGCCAGCACAGAGAGGAGTGCTGTGGACCAGGTCAGGGGAGCAGTAACAGGCAGCGACAGTCGCCGAGAAGGCCAGCTTGTTGGGGGACAGCTGCTGTGCTTGCAAGCTGATCGCTGAGCCCCAGCAACCTGCTGCAATGAACCAGCCTCAAGCCCCTCACCCTCAAACCTTCATGTCCCCTTGACGGATGCTGAAAATCCCTCTAACAGAAGTCTGTCTGAGATTGCCCAATAGTACTAAGATCTAAAGTGCCTCAAGGGTAAGTAACTCTTGCAAAGTCCACAATCAGACAAAATTAAGTAAATTAGATTTAAGGTTTTTGTATAATCCTGGAACCTGGGAACCCAAAAATAAGTAAAAGAGAAGACAGGGTAGAGGACCTCACTGTAGGAAGTTTGAGTTTATTGAGTTTGCTTATTTGGGGGAACTGATGTAACTTGGTCTGCCAAGAAGTGAGACCAAGGGTTTCATTTCTTCATTAAGAACCCATTTAGTGAGCACCTACTATGAGCTGGCTCTCCTGCTAAAGCCCTGGGCGTGTACTGAAGGACACAGTGTGCACATCCCCCATCGAATGAGAAGGTCACCCCGACACACAGACCTGTAACTATTAAAAGCTCTGGAATCCCATAGGTGACATGCCCTGAGGGCACACAAGATGGGACTTCTCTGCGGATCTGTTTCCATCTTTTCCTCAGATTACTGCCACTGGTTTCCATCACCACCACTTCCTACTCCAATACCAATACAGAGAGTCACCAAATACACACAAGCAGTTCCAAAGGTGCTCAGCATTCATCTTTCATATTCTTCAAGGTCCTGGTCCAAGGCTACTCACTGGGAGGAGCCTCCCTCAGATCGCTCTCAGGAAGATGCCTGGGGTACCTGAGGGCTGCGTTTGGGTCTCAGTTGTGTTTGCAGTTAAAGGGCCCCTGTACAGCAGTGAAGCTCAGCAGGCCCCATGACTGGGCTAACCAGCCTCGGAACAGCTGGGCTGACAACGAGTTAGTTGCTGTTCAGTAGCTAAGTGGTGTCTGACTCTTTGCAAGTCCATGGACTGCAGCACACTAGGCTCCCTCGTCCTTCACTGTCTCCCGGAGTTTGCTCAAATGATGACCAGTTTAGTCCTTATTTTATTCTGCTATTGATAATGGCCCCTCACTGTCATTCCTCAGTAAGATTCTGTGTTATTCTTCAAGGTGTTCACTCTTTTATTACTTACTTCATTAAAAAAAAAAAAAAAGGAGTCAACATTGTGACATTTTCAGAGGAGATCCCCATTAAAAAAGAAAAAAGAAAGCTGAGGAATAAACTGAAGAAAAAATGATCAAATATGAAGGTAAAAATGACTTGGAGAGACTGGATGTAACTCTAAGCTCCAAATGGACTTGCTAATCCTCATCACCCCACGTAGGCAGCACTGAACTTGGGCAGACCTCAAGTCGTGGCCACGTGCTCATGAAGAGGGGCTCAATGTTTCTTTTGAAATTCTGATGTGGTCTTTGACAATTAAAAAAAAAAAAAAAGAATCTTGGGAAGCTGTGGATCCAATATAGCCTGTAAAGCTTATAGCTTTACAACAGCCTGTCACCAGTGCAAGAGTCCCAGTGATGAATGACTGTTACTTCTCCCCAAAGAGAACTTATTCTATGGATCTAGCAGGGGAAATTGCTGTGTGATGTTTTACATTGTGTGGGAATGCTTCTTATTATTTTCAGAAATTTTCTATGTTTTTGAACTGAGGATGAAAACCAGTGCAAGAGTCCCAGTGATGAATGACTGTTACTTCTCCCCAAAGAGAACTTATTCTATGGATCTAGCAGGGGAAATTGCTGTGTGATGTTTTACATTGTGTGGGAATGCTTCTTATTATTTTCAGAAATTTTCTATGTTTTTGAACTGAGGATGAAAAATTGTATTTTGCCTTGAAGATATTTCAGCAATAACCACAGAACTAAAAACTCAATCTTTGTGTGTTTATTTCTTGTTATACAAGTGTGACAAAATCGAATTTCCCATATTGGGGTGTCTATGATAGCTAAATTTTTTCTTTGACATATGTAGTAGTTTATAATTTCAAAAAAAAAAAGTACTTTTGTAGGACTCACATTGTTGCAATATTTTATTAAATTTTAATTTAGCTTCAGACTGTATCAATTGTGCATCCAGATAACTTTAGGAGGCAAGGAAACATCTTACATATTTCTTTGCATAAAAGAAATGATCACAATCATTATGATATATTGAATCAGTTCCTATTGACCAACCCAGATACACTGGTATGGATGACAGACCCTTACATATCAGATCAGATTACCTCTAATTTCTTCCATGTCATGCTTGAGTAAAATACAGAAATGCTTTGCTTGAAACGACACATTATGGCAAATCAGAAATCTTTTCAAAACTGGCTGCCCAACAGCAAATTTGAATAATAAGGATGAGAGACTCAACCACATTAACCTTTTGAATTCCTCCACTGAACAAGGAATTTTATGCCAACAGGATATGATTAACCATTTACTAAATTTATAATCATAAAGTGACTCATGTGAGGCTGAGAGTATGAGTTTTGATAGAAGAAAGCACGCTGTAGTGGATGGATGTAATGACAGGAAATTTCCTGATAAAATTAATAAAGCCCTGGCCACATGCAGTCATGACTGAGTCATTCGGTTATTATCTGGTAACTACCTTGAGAGTTCATTTCTTTCAGGAGTCTAAGCTTCTGATTTAGACAATAATAAACTAAGGAAATTCTCCCTTGTGATTGGTGGAAAATCACATGGGTGCGACTACCACGTTTATATGGTTTCCCAGACCCCGTCTCCATGCCCGCACCAGCCTCCCCTGTGACCCCACCTTCTGCGGCACCTCGTGTGCGGGGCGCTGTTCGAAAGGCTGGCTCGTCCAGGGAAAGGGAACTCTGGTGCGCCGTGTTCAAGGGGAGCAGGCTCTGCACACACTCCCAGTTGAAAGGACAGAGAATCCTTTTTTAATAGAAAAGACTGTAAAGTACCTGAATGAACCTTAAAATTCTTTTTAGAAGCTGTCAAATGATCTGCCATTTGTTTTCCACAAGAATCAAAACCGCAAGAATAAAAGCCCAAAATGCACATAAAAGCAACATCTCCAAATATAAGCCAGGGCTTTTGTCCCATAGAATCAGTTTCAAGGAAAAAGTCCGCCAACCGAAAGTAATTTAAAAAATCCAATCATTCCTTGAGTTTCTTAAAGAGTATTATTAAAAGAGACCCAACGCGCAGACCTCAGCAAGGCTTCAAGACTGCTTTGCCCTCGCCCCCAGTTCTCAGACTTCCTGAGTTGTTTTGCCCAGTTTCGCTCACTGATTTCCCCCAACTCCCCACTGCCTGACCCTCCAGCCCCCCAGAGCCCAGAGCCCTGCCCTCGCCTCCTTCTCCTCTCATCCCCCAGCCCCACACCCCCTTCTCCAAGCCCCGGCATCACCCTGCTCACAGGTCTGCTACCCAGGAATATTCTCGAGAATATTTACCTTTTGCACACAAAGGAAGAAGTGAGCACAGTAATTTCCTTTCCTTCTGCTGCTAATGAAGAGCAGCGGATGCCATGTGATGGTTTAGCGTTCACGCATGCTCAGTTGCTCAGCCGTGTTCTGCTGTTGCAAACCCTATAGACTGTAACCCGCCAGGCTCCTCTGTCCATGGGATTTCCCAGGCAAGAATACTGGAGTGGGTAGGCTTTCCTATCTCCAGTGGATCAAACTAGGGTCTTCTACATTGCAGGTAGATGCTTTACCATCTGAGCCACCAGGGAAGCCCGTTAAGTGACCATAGGTCTTCCTTTTTCCCTAAAAATTCAATCTTGAAAAAACAGAAAATTCACATGGACAAACCCATTATGCAATTTTAATCAATCTCATAAAGATATAAAATGACCCAATCAAAAGACATAATTTTGGTGACAGCCAAATTAACATTTTAAACTAAAGAAATTAGAACATTTCAAGACATATATAATTCCTATTTTATAAGACTAAGACCAATGAAGTCCCTACCTCAAGATAGGAATGAATTACACGAATTAACAAAAATACATCTTCCTCCTGCAAAAAGCACAGGCTTAACCCTTAGATGGAGCCATTTGAATTCATCACAGTAAAATAAAACATATTTTTCGCAAGAAAGTTGCATTTTACATAATAAAATACAGTGGATGTTTTTGAATGTTACTTCCGTGAGTTCAACCTTTCAAGACATTGGGTATATATATATAAGCTACACAGGAATAATATGGCTCATAGTGTTTTGGGTCAATTTTGCAAAAGTGATGTGGCAACTATAGACAAACCTTATGGGGAAAACACAAATATAAAATTTTGAAAGCCTAGGGTATAAGAGGCCTTAACACACGATGATAACTTCCTGGTCTTTTCTCAGACCAAGTGAAATTGTATTCAGATAATTCGCCACCTGTACTTTTCCTTTCTGTCAATCCCTTTTCCTTTCCCCACATTAAAAAAAAAGGCTTCAAACAGCTTTGCAGTATTTTGGCAATTCAGGGATTTTTAATCTGAGGTCATGGTCAGTATTCCCTGTCACAACCACTTTGCCCAGAACATTCACTGATACTCAGCTCATTTTCTTGCTTTGCAGGTTTTCCTCCTGTTTTGAAAAAGTCAGTAGAAGGAGGCTGGGCACGTGAATTCACTCCACACAGATACAGTCACAGAGAAGTTTCCTACTGCAATCCAACCTGTTGTGAAGGTTGAGCATTAGACTGTATTTCTGAGGTGTCTGGTCCTATAAGTGGAAGGGGTCATGGAATCAGCCTGGGCTTCAAGGCAGGAGAACCAGTCCCGAGATCCCCTTCTCATGGAGGCTTTTGAGACTGTTCTAGATCTCCTTGCCCTCCCAGAAATCAAAACGGTGGTGCTTCTCTCATAGGAGAGGTGTAAGGATGAAGCAAGACAACATGTATGCAATGGCACAAGACGTGATAGAGCGCCAGACACATGCAGAGTATTGTAAGATGCGTCTACGGGTCAGTGGCAGTCCATCTGTAAAGCGGACAATGGGAGAAGCATCGCTGGACCAGTCTCTTGCTGGTCAGTAGCTAAGTCATATCTGACTCTTTGCGACCCCATGGACTGCAGCACGCCAGGCTTCCCCATCCTTCACTAACTCCCGGAGTTTGCTCAAACTCATGTCCATTGAGTCGGTGATGCCATCCAACCATCTCATCCTCTATCTCCCCCTTCTCCTTCTGCCCTAAATCTTTCCCAGCATCAGGGTCTTTTCCAATGATTTGGCTCTTCCCATCAGGTGGCCAAAGTATTGGAGCTTCAGCTTCAGCATCAGTCCTTCCAATGAATATTCAGGGTTGATTTCCTTTAGGATTGATTCGTTTCATCTCCTTGCAGTCCAAGGGACCTTCAAGAGTCTTCTCCAGCACCACACTTAGAAAGCATCGATTCTTCGGTGCTCAGCCTTTTGTATGGTTTAACTCTCATATCCACACATGATTACTGGAAAACCCATAGCTTTGACTACATGGCCCTTTGTTGCCAAATTGATGTCTCTGCTTCTTAAGCTGTTGTCTAGGTTGGTCATACCTTCGTCTGTGGGCATCTCTGGGTGGCCTTGAATGTGACATCTAGAATACACCTGCCTATAAACACCCGCCCAGAGCACAGGCCTCCTGTCACCGTTATCAGGCCTGGACACCATTTATTCATGCCAGCTTCCCTCATGACCCCATCAGCTTGCTCACCTCCATTCAGACGAGGGAATGTGCCAGGGCCCCCGCCTAGACCCTGATTGCCCCAGCATAACCCAGAGAGCAGATGCTACCTGGGTCCCTCTGTTATAGGCATGTCCCCTCAGAGGCCCTGCACGCTGCTTCCCACCTCCCTGCTCTTTTCAAGCTTAGTCTTGAGTGGAAGATAGAAAGACAATTGAAATAATTAAAACGATGTATAACTCAGGCATGAAAATGAATGAAATAATGCCATTTGCAGTAACATGCATGGACCTAGGGATGATCATCCTGAGTGAAGAAAGCCAGACAGAGAAAGACAAATATCATATGATATCACTTACACCTGGAATCTAGAAAGAATGACACAAATGAATGTATTTATAAAACAGAAATAGACTCACAGATGTAGAAAACACATTTATGATTGCCAAAGGGGAAAGGGCAGGGAGGGATAGATTAGGAGTGTGGGAGTAACATACACACAGTACCATATATTGAAAATGGGTTTCCCAGGTGGCTCCGTGGTAAGGAATCCGTCTGCCAGTGCAGGAGACACGGAGTCGCGGGTTCGATCCCTGGGTTGGGAAGATCCCTTGGGGAAGGAAATGGCAACCCTCTCCTGTATTCTTGTATGGGAAACCCCATGGACAGAGAATCCTGGTGGGCTACTGCATAGCACCCGGAATTGTACTCAATATCTTGTAATAATCTATAATGGAAAACAGTTTAAGAAATATATGTAAATATATATCTATATATACATTTATAACTGAGTCACTTTGCTGTGCATCTGAAACTGATGCAACATTGTATATCAACTATATTACAATAAAAAAATTTTTTTAATAAATAAAAGTGATGATCAAAAAACAAAACAAAAGCCTGCCCATTATTGAGTGTTTCCTATGAGCTAGGTAAATGGCTAGGTGCTTTACACGCATTGTTTCAGGTTATCCTAGCTGTAAACTTTGAGATAGGTAATATGGCTAAATCAAGAAGGAGGAAACCTTCCTCTGCCGGTGAGAGGCAGAACCGGATTGGCCCAAGTCTACACTTGGTGCTCTTAGCACACAGAGTAGAAGTCACTTTTCAAGTGTAGACCTGAGCAGCGCCTCCCCGGGGAGGGAGCTAGGAATATGGACATTCAGGCCAACGGGTCCAGGCTGAATCGGGACATTACCCCCGGGGGATTGACAAGCTGGCTACGTTTTGAGAAGACCCTATCTGAACTGTATTTCAAGACAAGAAGTAAGTGGATAAACAAGATCTGAGAAAGAGAAATCCTAGCAAAGGTCTCTGAGGGCTGTGAAACCTAACAGTCATGATTTGGTACAGACAACAGTAGTCTAATACATTCTGTTTGGCCATTGGGATGTAGCATCACTAACTAAATGACCTCTTCCAAACTTTTAATGTAACCATGAGAAAGAGTCAGCCCACTTCCTGTAGAAAGGTATCGATCTATGCAGAGAAGAAAAAGGTTTTGAGCAATTTGATTAAAAATAAAAGTCTTTACCCGAGAGGTAAGCAGACTGACAGTAACACCCACAGGCCTTGCATTAGTTAAACGTTTTCACTCAGACTGTCTTCTTTTTTCTTTTAAGAGCATGTTGCTGAGAAAGAATAAAATGCAGAGACTAATGACTCTGGCAAAAGATTCTTCTCATTCATCGATCACCACCTGGGCTGGGTTTTTGGACGTGTGTCCTAGTAGACGTTCAGACTGCCAAAAATGAAACTATGCATAATACATGGGGCAAAATCATGCTATAAAATTAAAAAGGTAATAAATTTAAAATCAGTAACACTAACGTGTTTCCTTGTATAGTACACTTTGTGTATTACCCAGAGCAGGGCCGTGAGATGATCGCTGATGCAGGAGTAAAATATAAGAATTCATCATAGCCGTATAGGAGCAAGCAAAAAAAAAAAGAAAAATGCCTCAGACCGCACTAGGAGTGAAAGTGTGACTGAACGTGCTGTAGTGGACAGGAAAACAAGTTGCCAAATCAGGTAAAATGTTTTTGCAGATTTAATCCACTCTGCAACTGGAGTTTTTGGGTCCTTCCCAGGAGGAAGCAAAGCTACATTAACTGGGATTAAAATAGATGACCAGGCACACTGTCCCCCTCGGTCTTAATCCCTCCTGAGTGAGCCGGGTTGGGAAGGAGGCAGGTGAGGAGGGAGGAAGGCAGGATGGGGGGACAGCTGGGGACCAGCTGAAATCAAAGGGCAGCCTGGAGACAGTAGGGGGGAGGCAGGGGCCCTGGTCAATTTCTAGCAGCGCTGTTTTTTTCTGGCCTGGAAAAGAGGAGGAAACAGCTGTGCTTTGAGCCTGGGTCCCCTGTTTAAACCCCAGGACTGGCCATAGTTCATTTGTTCCCTAATGAAATCCAGAGTGGACACTTTTTATATTGAGCATTCTCAATAATCTCCTGTCCAGCAAATAAAATTCCACATCTGGCCCTGCCGAGAAGCCCAATGCATCATTTACAAAAACGCAGGGATACTGTGAAGATTGATTCAGCCAGTAAGAGGCTGTTTTCAAATCTTTCCTGAGCTGAAGCTGAGGCTTTACTTAGAATAGCCCAAATACTCGAAAAGGAGGACTTTCTTTCCTCTGGGACGAGCCACAATATTTCTTGTTTGTCCTGTAGACTTAACTTGGCATACGGAATAGTATTTCTCTAAATGTTTTAATTTTATTAAGCATGCGTTCTGAAGGCACTTCCTTTTTAGGTTGCTTACTTATTGTTCATGGGTAGAGTAGGGGCTTTGTTGTTCAAGTCCCTAAGTTACATCTGACTCTTTGCAACCCCATGGACTACACCACATCATGCTTCCCTGTCCTTCAGCATCTCCCGGAGCTTGCTCAAACTCATGTCCATTGGTTCAGTGATGCCATCCAACCATCTCATCCTCTGTCGTCCCCTTCTCCTCCTGTCCTCAGCCTTTCCCAGCATCAGAGTCTTTTCCATTGAGTTGACACTTCGCATCAGATTGTCAAAGTATTGAGGCTTCAGCATCAGTCCTTCCAATGAATATTCAGGGTTGATTTCCTTTAGAATTGACTGGTTTGATCTCTTTGTAGTCCAGCAACTGTCAAGAGTCTTCTCCAGCACCAAAGTTCAAAAACATCAATTCTTCAGCACTCAGCCTTCTTTATGGTTCAGCTCTCACATCTGTACATGACTACTGGAAAAATCTTTGCTTAAACCATTTGCTTTGAATATATGGATCTTTGGTGCAGCTGTTTGATTTACTTTAAAGCCCTAGAGACCGGGCAGGAAGTACCTAGGGCAGGAGCCTGGGGGCATTAAGGTCGCTGCCCTGTGCCAACTTTCTCATCGATCCGCAAGTCAGATGCCTGGGTTGGCTGGTGTCTCTGCTCCAGGTCTCATAAACTCAAAGTCCGGGGTCCACCGGGCTCCTAACTGAAGAGCCTGGGGAAGAATCTTCTTCCTCATCCATCAGGATGCTGGCGGGATCGAGGTCCCTGCTCTTGCGGTACTGACGCCCCTGCCTCACTGCTGGCCATCAGCTAGGCTTGCTCTTCATTCCTAGAGGGTTTTCCGTGGTCCTGCCATGCAACCCCTAACTCAGAGCCGGTAAAGAACCCCAGATTCTGCCTGCTGTTGGACTCTCCCTGACTCCCATTCCAGCTGCGTCTCTCTGTGTCTAGCTGGAGACAGGACACTTGAGGGCTCATGTTGCTAGGTGAAGAAATGCCAGACCATTTAACTATTTTAAGGTCTCAATTCTGATTACGTCTGAGAAGTCTCTTTCACCATGTAATATAACATACTCAGGTTCCAGGGATCAGGGCATGGGCCTTAGGGGGCTGAGAGTGTTTAAGGGCATTATTCTGCCTACCTTCAATCTGGGAATAAGGCCAGGAGATAAACTCTTGTGCACTGCTAATGCTCCATGAAGGCTGGGGCTACTCCTGGGCACCCCCTACCTCTGGGGTTGTCTTGAAAGGAAAAAAGATGTCCCAGGAAAGATTCTTTTTTTCTGGATTCATCGTATTACTAGAACTGTACATATTTTATCTTTAAAATAGCAAAAAAAATCTTGCCTTTATGTTTAATACCATGCATCTATGCTTGTATAATATTATGCATCTAATACTATGTTTTGTGTGTGTATTCTTTTCTTAAAATAAAAAATCCAGAAGTTATATTATGATTCTAGCTTTTTTTAATTAAAAACATTAAATTTAGGAAGGATAAATAAGTAGTCTAAGTTTTCATTGTAAATGCCTGTAGAGTCAGCCCCTGAAGGCAGGCAGTCTGAACGCCTATATAGAGTTTACTATGTTGTATCAACTTGCACAGAAATGTTATTCAGAGAAGCCATGACATAGTGAAGTCATAAAAAAATAAAGTTGTGGGGAAAAAAATACCTCCTAGTGTAGTTCTCCATGTTTTACCAACATACAAAAATGCCTCTCTCAAATTTGGTAAAAATGGAAATAAATGAAATTTTTAAGTACTAAAAATGTTTTTTCCAGATTATAAAGTTTAAACAATTTTTTAAAAAGAAGGAGGGGGAATTCTATACATTCTCTAAACTTTATCTACTGAAACCATCTTTCTAAGTTCATAAGGTAAAAATTTAATGCCAAGTACTAAACTTTTTTTTTTTCTGGATTTTTCATTTTCCAGGTTTTTTTTTTTTTTTTTTTTTTGTGGGGTTTGGTTTTTTTTTTTGGTGGGGGGGGGGGGGGGG